>CM064965.1:64675421-64939421 GCA_032847665.1 Solanum chilense | reverse complement strand
AAGAGGGCCATTCATATTTATATACCGCGAGAAAGATTCATACCTCGCTGGAATTTATGCACGACGAGAAGATTTCATACCTCGTCTAATTCATATTCATACCGCCAAGAGGGCCATTCATATTTATATACCGCGAGAAAGATTCATACCTCGCTGGAATTTATGCACGACGAGAAGATTTCATGCCTCGTCAGATTTATATACCGCCAAGAGGGCCATTCATATTCATACCGCCAAGAGGGCCATTCATATTCATACCGCCAAGAGGGCCATTCATATTTATATACCGTGAGAAAGATTCATACCTCGCTAGAATTTATGCACGACGAGAAGATTTCATGCCTCGTCAGATTTATATATTGCCGAGAGGGCCATTCATATTCATACCGCCAAGAGGGCCATTCATATTTATATACCGCGAGAAAGATTCATACCTCGCTGGAATTTATGCACGACGAGAAGATTTCATGCCTCGTCAGATTTATATACCGCCAAGAGGGCCATTCATATTCATACCGCCAAGAGGGCCATTCATATTTATATACCGCGAGAAAGATTCATACCTCGCTGGAATTTATGCACGACGAGAAGATTTCATGCCTCGTCAGATTTATATACCGCCAAGAGGGCCATTCATATTCATACCGCCAAGAGGACCATTCATATTCATACCGCCAAGAGGGCCATTCATATTTATATACCGCGAGAAAGATTCATACCTCGCTAGAATTTATGCACGACGAGAAGATTTCATGCCTCGTCAGATTTATATATTGCCGAGAGGGCCATTCATATTCATACCGCCAAGAGGGCCATTCATATTCATACCGCCAAGAGGGCCATTCATATTTAAATGAGGAGTATATTGAATATTTTATTTACAAAACACAAGGCATAAGCTTTATTTGCATGACGTCAGACCGATCGAGTCAGCGTCGAACATTGAGGAGAACAATAAAGTGTCGACATGGTAAAAAGACACTGTCTCCCATTCTAATTGCATTTTTTAAGCTGACGAGTTTTATCTCAGTCTTTGTCGAGAGCATCCAAAGGGATGAATTCTCCAAAACCATAGGTGCGGACGACATCAAAAAGGATGCAGCACAACGTGGAACTTTTTCTTAGCAGCGAACTGGGACGCAGTCCAAAGAGGAATGTCAGACTCTTAGGACGCGAGCAGAAGAGCGACTTCCACCACAACCGAACCACCCTCTCGAAGTATGCGGGGTTTTTCTTTAAGTTCCGTCAGTGTCTGTCTCGCATCCGGAAGTTCCAATGTGCCGGAAGTAAGTTGCCAATCTGAGTGACAGTACGCCAAGATCTTTGGAAATTATGTCCGTGTGAGTTCTTAGTTACGGGTGTGAAGCGCGCCACATTCATGGCTAAAAGGTTACAAGCCTCCTTTTCATACTCGTTTAATTTGTCACTTATCTAGAACCAAAGGTTATCTGACATAATGGATTTCCTTTTCCACCGATGGAGTCGAACTACACGCAGCCTGATTCCCCAAGTATAAGGATATGCAGGCGAATTCAATATTGAAGCTCGGTTGTATTCCAACATTCGCTCTCGAATTCTATTCTCGAGCATTTCGATACCTTCATAATTTGATGTCGAGGTGGCTTCTGATTCTCTCAAAATCGTGCGATAAATCAAGCTTAGCGAACCGCAATTAGCCTGAATTCTCATATAGCCTGAGATATGTAGGAAACCCGTTTGCAAGGGTTCGGCCATAATTCATAAATCCTGTGTTGAATCCTTCCTTTAAAATGAAGGGGGTTGGTCAAAATTGGTTTGGTCAATTTCATTTTCCTCGAGTTGCTGGCATCAACCCAAGTAAAATGAGGGACAGCTGTTGACACCCAATTTTTGACCCGCATCGGTATAAATTAATTAGTTTTATAAAGCTTGCGAAATTTTATGTATATATATATATATATATATATATATATATATATATATACATATATAATCCCTCTCCCTTTTTGTTTGTCTCCAGCCCACACTTCTCTTATAATCCGGCCCAACTCCAATCCAGCCCATTTCCCTTTACCCAGAACCCACTAACTTAAATCCTCAACCCAAGCCCACTCCGCCGACCCAAACCCGTTTCCCTTTCCCCTCTTCTTCTTTCCCTTTCCAATTTCCCCCCACGTTTCTGAACCCAGCAAAAACAGAAACAGCCTCCATTCCCTTTTCCCCAGACGCGACCCATCTCTCTCGTCTCTCCCCACGTTCTCTCCCACACTCCTCTGTCCCCCACGCCCTCTCTCTCGTCCTTCGCCACCTTCCTCTGTCCCCTTCGCCACACTCCTTCGCTCCCCACGCGAAGAACCGCAACCCCAGACCCCTGCTCCCCACGAGACCTCTCCTTCGATAAAAGGGGTCTGTTTTGGAGAGCCACAGGGGTTGGCGATTGTTCGGTTTGGCGGAAGTTCTTTGTTATTGTGACATAAAGAATTACATAGTGTTAGGGATTTTTGGAGACGATTTTTCTTGGAGAATTGGAGAATTTATCACGAAGGATACAAAAACTCACTATCGAAAATATTCTGTTCCCTTTTCTGTTTGTCGAAGAAGGACAGTTGGGTTAGAATTTTGTTGGGAAAACTTAGGTCGGAACTCTGGCTTCGGCGTGGTAGACGCCCTTTTTCTTGCTCGTCCGTCGCTCGTGTTCGAGGGGTTTCGGATTGGTCGAAGTCTCGTTGCTCGCTGCTCGTTGTCGTCTCGGTCGCTGCTCTCCAAAAGGTAACATCCAGTTTTGTTTTAACGTAGCCTATTACCAATATTCCTTCATCTACTCTCTTCTTACGCTAGCGAGTTTGTGTGTGTTTCTTTCGAATTATTGGGATATGTTGTTGATCGCTGTAGCAAGGATAGGTTCTATCGTTAAAAGCCTGCGTTAGTTGAGGTTATTTTGATGTTAGCGATAATTTGAATTGGTTTGTTTCGCTGAAGTTCGTCTGTTTTCGTGATCCCTTGCTTTCTTTTTTTCGAGTCCGTCGTCGCGGGGCAGCCATTGTTGTCGATTGGCTGACCTCGCGCGATGTATGCCGACTCTAAACTTATCTCGCAAGCTTTTGATGATAGTTATCTGTTTTCAACAAGTTGAGTTGGTATCATGCTTTCGTTTTTAAGGATGTTTATTTGGTTTCCTTAATGTATAATCCGTTGTCTTGTCTCGAACAGCTGGTAGAGGTGGTTAGTTATTAAGATTGTTATGTTGAGTCCCTGATATACCTTGTTTGAGGATCCGGTTGTGTGTGGTTAGATAGTTTGATATTAGTGAATCGATATTGCATGGTGTGTGTGCTGGAATTGTTAACAGTTAAGCAAATTTTTAGGGAGTTCAAATGTTCTGCTCTGCCGAAGGTTATTTTTCATATCATTGTGATTCTTTCATTTCGTCAAGGCCACAAGTCACATGTGATTTCACATACTATCATCTCTACTCGATCGAAAATGTGTCCTATATAGTTGTTGTTTCGACTTGAGTGGTTGCATTCAACATTAATTTTATCAATTAGATTTCTTTGTCAAAGCCGGATTCTCGTATCTGTTTGTAGACTTTAGGTTGTGTAATTGCCATTTTGTAGAAGTAAAGTGAAGATGAGCTGTTAGGTTGTTTTCTTGTTGTCTCCAAAACGTTCTTATTGCTATTGATATGAAAAATGTCCTTACTGCCCACCTTAGCTTCATCGATATGTAGCAGCGCATGCTTAGCGATATTACATAGCCTTTTCTTGAGACTTTAGCATGTGATTGTTATAAATTTGCCGGTTGCCTTCCTTCCTGTTAGATTTTGACTTGAGTGCTTCAGAATATGCACGCTTTCTGTCTTGCAAAGCTTGTGAGGAACGTTTGAGGTCATTTGGATTTATCATACAAATGTGTTTATGTCACATATCAACTAAAGTACGGAACGAATAACTTAGTTGCTCACTTTCACTTGGTGTTGTGTTCTATATCTACCATTTTACCTCTTGCTCTGGCAGTTTGTCATGTGGTAAATGGCGTGGTTTGAATTATTAATCTCTTTAAAATTTGTATCCCTATACTAATCATCCTTGTCTTAAGTCAAATCAGGTTGTTATTGGTATTTGGGATGTTGTCCTGATTTGCCTTGTATTTATTTCGATTTCGATTATGCGATATACTAATCATGGTTTCCATCTTTATGCATGTAACACTGTCCGAGTTTATTATCAAACTCTCGTCCTCTTTATTTCGAAAAGCTGTAAAGGCTCAAAAGCTCTTCCCATCGAGTCAGCCTATCGAGACAGAAGTGCAGATTCGAAAATCCACGGAGATTGAAGAAAATCCAAGAATGGAATAGAAGATTCTTTAGCTTCTTTTATATATTTTGCGTTTACTCATTTTGTAATGGGCATAAGCCCTCGTCGTCTTATTTCCTTGAAATTTATTTTGTATGTTTAGACTAGGACAGGTACGAAAGAGAGATGGGTCAAAAACTCAAAAACAGGTGGGTCCAAAACTCGGTCAAGGCGAACAGAACCCGAGTTTGGACCCAAATCTCTCTCTCTCTCTCTCTCTCCTTATTACTTGCTTATGTGTGTTTGTTTAAAGCATCGTTAGTGTTAGGACTAGAAAACTCCAAATCCCCTTCGAAACGCTTTTTCTCTTTTATCTGGCTTAAAACTAAGCCTTGAAAGTGATAAATGTTTCAACGCGTAAATTTGTCTAAAACCTTCTTAAGTTCAAAAAAAAAAAAAAATATATATATATATATATATATATTCTACAAGTTCGTTTGAATTCAAAAAGCTTCAACCTTAAAGGAAATTGCAAGATAAAATAAATATTTCAAAACTTATAAAGTTTGCCTAGATAGCTTAAGAAGTTCAAAATTCGCAAGTCTTTAAAACAAAATAGTCAAATAAGTTAATCGCTGGAAAACCGTAATTTAGCGGAGCGTCTTAGGTGCCTTCAAAACCTTCCTAAGATGCTAATATGAATCCCGAACCCCTTAAAATGTTTCAAAACAATTTTTTCTGTTTAAGTTGTTTAGAAACTAGTTTTCTTGATTTTTCTTAAAAATTAAGTGGCGACTCAAAAATACCTTAAAATAAACAATTCCTTTTCGAAAACCATTTTTCGATAAAACAGTCAACCTGCACGTCTGAATTAAGCAAGTTAATAAATTACCTTAAGTTAGACTATAATACATAATTAATTACACACGCTACATCATATATATTTTTGCCACGTCACGCTCGGAAATCTAGCTCTAATAATCGATTTAAAGTTCGATTATATTTAGATTCACTTCTAAGGATAAAACAATATTCAACAAAAGTAATTCTATTTCATATGCCCTTTAATTATTAGATGAACAATTTTTCATAAAGTGCTATCAAGGAAGAATTACAAATCACCTTAATTTGAATCAACGAATACTATTCATTATCAATTTAGGGAGCACATAGGATCGAGTCTTATACGGATGGCTTAATTAGTTGAATGTTATTGTAGAAAAGGTCATGTACTCAATTTTATTCAACATGTCACTAACTTACAATTAGATATTATTTTAATCCGCCCTCCTTAATTTCACCTAGAAACTAATCATCATTATTAATGTTGATTTTCAATTTTCATGTTTAAAAATTTAAAATGCCCTTTACTTGAAAAAAATATATAATGATACATGTGAGGTTTTAATTAAATGGATGAACCTATGTGTCTTCAAGGCTTAAAGGTAAGTCCTACTGATAAGTTTAACCAAACTTTGTTAGGGTAAAGTATTGGTCAATCAAGAATGAAGACTTCCAAAAGATGAATGTAAAACTGAGATGGTTCAGTTATATGAATAGAAAATGTGTAGATTCTCTTGCGAAAAGAAGAGAGAGGTTGGTTATAATATAATAAGGAGGGATAAAGGAAGAACTAGGAAGAGGTTATTGTTGGGTTTTATTTGCCCTGATTTCTTACCATAAATAGGTTTTCTTTTAGGAAATAATTTTGGATTGACTAATCCTTTTTCTGGTAGGAAAAGGTTTAAGACTCTATAAATAGAGGAATGTTCCTTCTAACTTAATCAGCATTCACAATGTAGTCTTAAGAGCTTTGAGAGTTTTGGTTAGAGGGAGAATTTGTGGGTCACAAGCTTGATACGTTATCACTTGTGTGAACCTCCAATGTATTCCGAGTGAATTGGTTGAGGTTGTTTCTCTCTGTATTTTGTACTCTCATATTTATAGTGAATTGCTCATCTCCTTTGTGGACGTAGGTCGATTGACCGAACCACGTTAAATCTGTGTGTCTTTTGGTATATTTCTCGTTGTCTTCTTACTCGTAGTCTTTCGAGGTTTGCATTGCTAGCTTCCGCATTTACACCTGCTTATTTCCGATCCTAACAGTAATTAGAGAGAAAATGACACAACTTAAGCTTACGAAATACATGATAGTAGATAAGAAGATATAGAAGTTGAGGATTTAGTGTAGAATGTTAAGTAGCCGAGTATTGTCATACAACTTCATGTGGGTGAGGTAGGGGTCTAGCAATCCTCTCCATTTCTTGCTAGAGAAAAGAGATAAATATATCCTCGAACTATCGTCAATGGTTTGCATTTATCCTCCAAAAACTAGAGCATATCCGTAGATAAATGTCGAAATAGTGGATAAGATTACGACATGTCCGTTAGTATAAAGTGTATATATACTCTAATTTTTGGACGACAGAGGCAACAATGTCCCAAAAATATGACGAAGGGTATTTGCATATCATTTACGATAGTTCGGAGTTATATTTGTCCTTTTTCCCTTCTCGTTATTGTAATAATATTCAGAAATTACATACTTTTTTTTATCGCGCTTCAAATTCTTTCCTTTTTTATCATAGAGTACTCTGTCGTATCGAAACAAATATAGATTCTATCCCGCAAAAATAAAGATAAAGGTTAGCGGGTGACCTAGGTCGTAAGTTATTAGATTTGCCTGTTGAAAGATCCAAAAGTGGACTCATCAATTACTGGCAATTGACCCAAAAGGTAGTAGCTGAGTCTAATTAACTTATAAAAGACAAATTCCTATATATAATGGCTAATATATAGCCTGTTTGACTGGCCATGTGACTTCCCTTCAACAATATTATTATTATTATTATTAGCTGTTGCAACTAGCAGCCCAAACACGGTATGGATCGGTGACCCGACCCTTACGGAGTAAAATCCTCTTTCTATCATTTATATAAATTATTAAAAAACTTTGAAGATTTCTTCTTCAACCATTTTTTTAAAATGTTTTTTTCTATATTAGAAAAGAAAAAAACTAATTAAATATACATATATTCCTAAGTTGTGTGCAACTGGGCCATTGACATTTTTTTGTTTTGTTTGTGATGTTTGAAATTTAATTATTTTGGACAAGTCAAATACTGTTGGCTTAGCCTTATAAATGAGACCATAAAATTGCTTTTTCAGATATAGCTAAAGGTATAGAACTCAAAGAAAATAGAGAAGAAAAAAAAAGATAAAAGTTTGTGTATGCATATGGAGACTGTTTTCAGAAAATCAACTCATGGAGCTGTAGTCAAACAGGACATAAAGATTAAAGCTAGTGAAGAAGGTTTTGTTGAAGATATAAATGATCTTAAGGTAATAATTTAATTTCTCTCTATAATTCTCTAGATATTTTGTTATTTTTGATTTGGATTTTAGTGCATAATGCTTTTATTAGTTATGAGAAAAAATATTTGCATGGTTTCGAAATTATGTTGAAGCTATTAAAATCTTAGCTCGATAGGGTAAAGATAAAATTTCTATAGTATTTCAAAAATCTATATTTTGCATGAGAATTGGAAACAACTTCAAACAAGTCTAGTATCACTTGATACCTAGACGTGAATTGGAAAAGATTCAAAACACTAACTACATATATACCTATAATATCTTTTGAATGAACTGACAGTGTAAAATCGATGATGTATATAATTTATAAAACTTAAAGGCGAGATTAAATTAAGCTCAGTGCTTTAAATTAAATCAGTTAGATCTCACAAGATGATCTATTATGCTTCAATATATTCAGGTTGAAAAGGAGAGAAAATCAATACATAACGAGGACGATAATTCGAAGTCCTCTCAGCAAAAGGATCTCACTGGGGACAAAGAGGTATAATTATCTCCTTGAATCTCATCGATTTGGTTGAGTTTGATCTGTTCATGATATTTGACTTATTATGTATGATTAGTTTCTATGTAATTTGTGTTACTTGTTAAATTTTATAACACTAGTTTTAGTTATTAATAGCTTGTAGGAGGGTAATTAGTTAAAGGGTAATTAATTATATGCAGTCAGATCTCTTTAAAATTTAAACTATTAGTGCAAAATCTTGATATAATATGGAAGCAGATCAGGAAGATGATTTAGAGTACAAACATATGATGAGTTCGTTAAAACCTAATAGTTTTTGCTTATATTGTGTATATATACTAATAAATTCACGTATTTGATTGTGAACTGCTGTATATTTTATTGTAATCCCTCCGTCCGGAATTATTTGTTTCTATTTTTAGAGTCAAACTATAAAAATTTTGATTAGCATTTTAAAATGTATTTTTTCATCATATTAATATGCAAAAAATTGTTATTTATAGTACTTTTCATGTAGTTTTAGAATATCTATTTTTTTGGTTTAAAATATCGAATTAATGTGATCTAATTTACCTTACAAAATTAGTCAAATTAACTTTCGATAAGCGCAACATGACAAATAATTCAGAATGGAGAGAATATTGACTTAATTGAAAGATCATGAAAAAGACGAATATTAACTTGAGACAGCTAGCTAATTATAAAAACTCATAAATATCCAATCTTAAATATACTTCTTAGGAATTATAGAAGGTTGATGTCTTCCGCATCAAGGCACATTCAAATATATTATCCCTCTGTCCAATAATAGTTGTTCACTATACTATTTTGGAATGTCCAGACTTGTTTATATTATAAAATCAATGGATAATTTTACACTTAGTTTTTAATTTATCCTTATCATTAATTGTAGTTATTTTTCTATATATTTTTCAGGATATTATATTTATTATATTTAAAAAGTTATAATAATAAAATTATTTTTTTATTTATAATTTTTTAAAGAAATCTCTAAAATCGATTGGAATATGGTAACTAGTCCTGATAACGTTAAAAGGATCGAATGTGGGGAGTTGATAAAAAATGTGAAACGTAAGGTAATTGGAGGATCCAAATCACATGCAGGATAAGTCAAACCAAAAATGTTTTTTGTCAGCAACATTTAAAGTCATACTAACCGCGGCAGAGTTGTCAAATATTAATTTTCAGTCTTCAATTTCAAAATCTTTGACTGCACCAATTAAAGTAGCTAGGGCATAGTCATCCTTTACTCATGATCACAAGTCACAACCGACCTCTTTTGACTATTTGCTCGTCAAAATTTGACTAACAGATTTATTAAGAAAATAATAATTGATATAACGAATAAATTTACTGATATTTTTATTTATTAATAGGATCTCAAATATATTTATTCACAGACATTCTTTACTTACGGTATTTTTAAAAAATATTAATTCACTGTTAATAAATTGAGTGTATATGATAAAAAAAAATTGTCGTTAATTTGTCAAAGATGACAAGTAAAAAGTGAGATCAAGTTAGGAAATATTTGACAAGGGAATAAAAACATTGGAAGTACTTTTGTTGTATATATAATTATTTTCCCTTATAATTTGCCACGTGATTATTTTATCACTATGTTAAGACTAATAATCACAAAAAAAAGAAAAAAAAAACACTTGTTTATCCTAATGGTTCATTTTGCAAAGATGGTGGGTTAAATTATTGCTAACACACAATCAAATAATCAAAGAAAATAGAAAAGAAAAAAAAATACAAGAAGTTAACGAAGTTCAACCAAGTAAGTACATTTTTTCTTTATTCATTGTTGAGAACTTAAGTTGCTATTACTGCCCCGAGGACTAAATTTGACCGAACTTCATTAAATTTTTAATTATTTTTCTATTTATTATGATTTGCGTGCTAGTTAACTCATGATCTTTTGATAAAATTTCTCATTTCGCGTATCAAAAATAATTCATCTGATTTTTATTATTTTTTTTGTCTAAAATTTGTAGGACGATCAGCTGGAATCAGCCAAAGCCGATATGGAAGAAGTAATGGAAGAAAATCAAAGGCTAAAGAAACACTTAGATAAAATCATGAAGGATTATCGGAACCTTCAAATGCAATTCCATGAAGTTGCACAAAGAGATGCTGAAAAAACTAATACTAATGTTAAACATGACGAAGCTGAACTTGTTTCCCTTAGCCTAGGAAGGACTTCAAGTGACACAAAAAAGGAGTTATCCAAATTAATTTTGAGCAAAAAAGAGAATGACGAGAAGGAAGAAGATAACCTAACCCTAGCATTAGATTGCAAGTTTCAATCGTCTACGAAATCTTCACCATCAAATCTCAGTCCAGAGAATAGTTTAGGAGAAGCGAAGGACGACGAAAAAGGAACTGATCAAACATGGCCACCTCACAAAGTTCTCAAGACGATGAGGAATGAAGAAGATGATGTGACACAACAAAACCCTACTAAAAGAGCAAAGGTTTCCGTCAGAGTTAGATGTGACACCCCAACGGTGAGGATATTTAATAATTTACGTGACGTTGTTTCCTTTTTAACTAGTCTTAAAAAATATTGAAAATAAGTATTATATTGTGTTACTAATAAACTTTATGTTTTATTTTCTGATCATTAGATGAACGATGGATGTCAATGGAGAAAATATGGACAAAAAATTGCGAAGGGGAACCCATGTCCTAGAGCTTACTACCGTTGCACGGTAGCACCAAATTGCCCCGTAAGAAAACAGGTAATATAGTTATTCTGTTCGATACGATGAAAGTCATTTTTTTTGGAATAAAGTTTTTCGTGAATAATAGAATACGTTTTATTTTTTCAGGTACAAAGATGCATTCAAGACATGTCTATATTGATCACAACATACGAAGGAACACATAACCATCCACTTCCTCATTCAGCCACATCAATGGCTTTCACCACTTCAGCAGCCGCTTCCATGCTATTATCCGGTTCATCGAGCTCCGGATCGGGCCCCACAAGTAATACAACCTCTGCGCTTAACTATTACTTCTCTGATAACTCAAAACCAAACCCATTTTATAACCTTCCACATTCATCCATTTCTTCATCATCACATTCTCAGTACCCTACAATCACTCTTGATTTAACATCAAACTCGTCCACTTCCTCATTTCCTGGCCAAAATCATAGAACAATCGCGAATAGTAATAATTATCCCTCGCGATATAATAATAATAATAATAATAATAATTCATCCACAAATATTCTCAATTTCAGTTCCTTTGAATCTAATCATCTTCTTCCTATTTCTTGGAGTAACAGAAATAACCAAGACACCCATTCCCAGTCTTATCTACAAAACAATATTAAAAGCGCGGCGTCTACACAGACTTTATTACCACAAGACACAATTGCAGCTGCAACAAAAGCAATAACATCAGATCCGAAGTTTCAATCTGCATTGGCTGTTGCTCTTACATCTATCATTGGCTCACGCAGCGGAAATCATCATATTGACGAAAAATCTGGGCAGAATATGAAGGTTACTGAGCCATTTCCAGTGCTTTGTAGCTTCCCATCCACCTCTCCTGGTGATCACAAAGATTACACACTATGATTCATTTTAATTTCTTTAGTTAGAGTTTTTGCTTGTACGTTACAAGTAAAAAACTGGTATCAGCATTATTAATCAGGTTGTATTTTTTTTTAATTATTTGGAGATATGTAGTCCAAAATGTAGATATTTTAGTTTTTAGTGAATTAATTGACACTTCTTTTTGCTGAAGTCACTTACATTTAATTAGCATTTACACTGTACTAAGAATTAAAATGCCTAGAATATTTTGATTGAGGGTCACAGTAACAAAATTAGGGCCCGTTTGGCGATAGATTTTCCAAATAATATTTGGAAAAAAAATTGGCAAATAGTGTCAATATATTTTGCAATTATTTGACAAATATTTTTGATAAATATCTCAAATTCCCAAATGTTAGTTTTTTTTAATATTTGGGTCAAATCTCATTATTTGGAATCTTTTAAAAATTGAAAGTTTACCCCAAATTTTTATCTTTTACAAAAACACCCTCTACAGTTATTGCTTACTTTGTATTACATAATTTTTTACATTAATTTCAAAGTAATGAAATATTCGGTGAATGTGAAATGATAATATAATTATTGATGATAATGATGAATAATCGACTTAAGATAACAAAGTAATGTGTTTTGTCTACTTCACGATGTATGAAATGATGTTTGTTGCACTCACTCAAAATTATCACATTACTCTAGTGTCATGGACACTATTTGTTATTTGTTGTAACAAAGATCCAATTTACTTGTAATACAAATTTATGGTTAGTTTTGATATTTTTAAAACTTATGGGTATAAATCATATTTTTTTAAAAAAAGTGAAATATATTTTTCAAATACTATGGCCAAACACGTGATGAAATTTCACCCAATTTTTTTTCACGTAAATAATATTTGAAAATCTATTGTCAACCGCTAGCTTAGTAATGAAATGATAAAAATAAAATAAAGTCGAAAGTACTTTTGATCATTTTTCTTTTAATTAATTATGATTTTTACGGATGAAATTTGAATTTGTCCACAAGAAGTGATCGACTGGACATTTCTTTAACCCTTTCTCAAACTAGTGACTTTCGATATGATTAAAGAAGTAATAAAACAATACATATGGAATTGCGTGTACGATATATGTATTTTAAAGATAATGTAATTAAAAATATAGTTTCTCAGTTCACATTAAATTGTTCTCATATATTAAAAATAAATGCTCTTTTCGTAATATTTATGTAACACTTTTTAGATTTTGAGATTTAAACAAATTTATTTTTTATCATAAGTTTTTTATAGATTTCTTATACAGTTATTGTGATTTATAGTATTTTTTACTTAGTTTACAAATATATAAATTTTATGTTTAAAAAAATTAAAGAATCCATGTGTAAATTTTTATCAAATTTAAACTGTTTGAGTCTCAAAAAAAAAAAAATAACACATAAATTGAGATGGAGAAGTATCTATTTTACTTTTAAAATTTAGAAAATCAAAGATAATTAGAAATGTTCTTATGAATCGAATTATCATTGTGATACTTCAGATTTCAAAGAGAAGTTATAGAATAATCATAATAATAATTGTGCCTTAGTTCTTAACAAAGTATGATCAATTAAATAGAGAAAATTTAAACTAATCCTAACAATAATTAGACCTTAATTCTAAACAAATTATGTTATTATATCATCGTCAAGCATGGAGAAGTTTTAAAACAATAAAAAATCGATGATGAGATATCAATAGTGGATTGCGCCAACCAAAACTTTGACTAAGAAAGGTAGGCTTAAGCATCAATCTCGATGTTTTGCTCTGATTAGCTTTTGTAGCATTTTCTAATTTCTTGTTTTCATTTTTTGTACTTAGATATGAGTAAGGTCGAGGGTACAATTGGTTAATTAGGTAATTAGCAATTAATGTGCATTGTCATGCCAAGTCATTTATGACACATCCAAGATATTTTTCGTCCATTTTTAGTTTTTATAATTTTATTAGAGTCAAATAATAAAAATTTTAATTAACATTTTATGATATAATTTAACCATATTAATATATAAAACTTATAATTTATAATATTTGCATAATTATAAAATATTTAAAAAAATTTAATTATAAATATCAAATTAATATAATTTAATTTGACTTTAAAATTAATCAAATAAAATTCCAAAAAAAGCACTAACTACATATGGATGGGAGGGAAGGGAGTATATACTTCAAGAATTCCATGTACTTATACTCTTTCATATTTGCTAGCCTCTTCCCATAGTAGTATATATATAGCTTCAATTTCAACTTCAGTTCATTACCAAAACAATCATTTATGTATTAAATAAAATTTAAAGAATTGGTTTGTAATTGTTTGTTAATTTTTTTGTTAGTTTGACAATTCTGTACGTCTTAGTGTCATTTTGGGTCTCATTTGTCATTATACACTTTAATTTGTATTTATAGCTTTGTACTTGTCTAATTTGGGTAGCTAATACATTTGGCGTTTAGTTATAGAAGATTTTAGAAGTGGAAAACCTTAACCAATTATTGAAAAATCTACCATATAATATTTATTCAATAAACATCACAATATTATCATTAATATGAACTAAAGAAAAGATCTTGCTTACTATGCTTATCTGACTACGTTTAAAATGTTGTTTTAATATCTATATAGAAGTCCTTTTATTTTTTTCTCATGTCAACTAAAAATATTATTGTCTTCGAAAGAGAATTGAGAATATATTCCACTATTGAAAATATTGGGGAAAAAAAAGAGTCAAAACATATATAATTGAAGAAAAGTATTAGCTAGACCTAAATAAATCATAATGTCCAACATTGAACGTTATAAAGTTATGTGATTTGCAGTTCAAATCCACTATTTATAATTTGAAATTACTAATCGGCACCTGCAACATATGGTACTAATTACTATTAACTTGATAATTATAATAATTTTCATAAAATTTTCTTTCAAATCTTGGTGACATATTTTTATTTAACAAAGTATCAGATTGCGAGTCTCCATTTCATCCATCCTCCTTTAATATGATATGAAACATCATTACCAATCTCCTTAGTATCGATTATCTTAGATTATTGACTCAAGATGTACTTGAAACTTCCATAATTGGAGATGACTTATATATCAATCCTAACTTCTACATTTTTCTTGTGAGTTAGTACATCACTAAATTTACACTTCAGATACTCTGTCTTAATTCTACTTCAACCTGAATCCTTTAAACTTCAACATCTCTCCAGATCTTAACTCTCCATCACATTTCTCGTCAATCAATACTATATCATATACAAATAACATGATATTTTCCTTTAAATATGTCTCTTCAGTTCAACCATCTCCAATGTAATAGTTATTAACTTGCTTCCAAGTTAGCAATAAGATTCAAACAAACATACAAGAATAGGAATTGTTTTTCACTAATTGAATATAAGCAATTCTAAAACAGTAATAAAAAAAAAAAAGTGGGTCACAAGGCATATATATGATCGAAATTTTAAGGACCTCGTGTAAATAATTAACTTTTTCATTATCTTTTTTTTCTAGTGGTGTTTCTATTTTGGCAGTAGTATTGTCTATTGTTAATGACGTGAAAGAAGATGCCCTTCTGGAATTTTCCATGACCAATAATAATAAAGGGATAAAGACTAACGCCTAAAACGCAAGTTGCGTTTGGGGATCCGGGTTGGGGGTGGGGGGTACTGTAAAGCAAATGCAAAGAAGTGCTGAATTGTGATTCCCAATTCTACTTCCTAATTGTTCTTCTCTGCTCTCTTCGATTCACCTGCTCCAGAGGCAGCAAACGTCGAACTCCATAGCTGAAGCAGAACCCTAGCTCACGCCTTCTCTTTGATATTCGCTGTTTGGTAAGTCTATGAATTGAATTGAATTTCTTCCTGACGGAACATCGTTTCTGTTTTTTTCTTTTTGTGTGTGTATGTGTTGGTGGAATTATCAGTGGATCTTGCGAATTCGAGAAAAAAAAAAGCGTTTGAATTTCACTTTTTCTTCTGTTCGTTTTCATCATGGCAAGTTGCATCGCGAAATAAGGATGAATTAGTGATTGTTACTCATATCGTCATAATTAGTCCGTTTCAGTTTTCGTAGTGTAGTATGCTGTATTTTGAGCTGATTAATATAGGATCGATTTGATTAAACAGGCAAGGAATACTCATTAATATCGTTATTTTGCTTGATGTTTTACTTTCTGTGATGCTCCTCTTTGTTATCAACGAAAGAAGAAAGTGATGCTTCCTATTAACTGTTTAGTTGTGTTGATTCTGTCATGGTAATGTGCAGGCAGTGAAAATGTCAACTCCTTCAAGGAAGAGACTGATGAGGGATTTCAAGAGGTTACAACAGGACCCTCCTGCGGGTATTAGTGGAGCTCCTCAAGACAATAACATTATGCTTTGGAATGCCGTTATATTTGGGTGAGTTTTGTAATTGAAGTTCATGAAATATGAGCTATGAATTTAGTTATAGCACTTTTCTGTTGGTACATCTATTTGGCATGTTTTTTTACTAGATATAACTAAACTAATTTTTTTTTTAATTTTTTTTTCTGGGTACTGAATGCAGTCCTGATGATACTTCTTGGGATGGAGGTGAGTTTTCCTTGCATTTAGATATTGGCTTTAAAGAATGCCAAAGCACAGTAGTTTGACATATGATGTGAGCTTGCAAACTGTCTGGTGTAATTTTATGTCTGGTTGTCTATGCAGAGTGTGATGTTTCAATTTTCTAAAAGCCTATTTTTTTCTTGTCATTTGATTTGTCATGTGTATCTCATTCCCACTCTGTCCACTCCACACGCAATAATAAAAAGAAGAATTTAAAGGAAAAGAGGTTGAGAAAAACAAGTGCAGTTGTAAATTTTTAATCATTCAACAAGGGATGTACCTCTTGCGCATGGTATTTATGATCATATTATTGTGCTGTGATGGCAATTACTTGTTTCTTTGATCTTGCAATCCAAGTTTTCCTGCTCATACCATTATGATTCTCCACCTAATTATCTGTCATCATTTTGTTGCTTAATGCCAAAAGCAAATTAGTCAGTGAATAAGTGCACAGTGATCTTCTATACTTTTCTGCAATAGGTTCTTTGCATTTTGTCGAACTCTATGAATTTTGGTGATTTAGCTGTATGGCACAACTTCGCTGCTCTATCTGCTTAGCTTTCAGAAATGTCTATCATGTCATGCCTAATCTTGTAACAAAAGGATCTTGTTTTGCTATTGGTGGAACCAAAAATGTCCTCAGCTGGACTTCTCGCGTGGTTACACTTTTTTATGGACCGACCGAATTTGAAGCAATTTGAATTTGTGCTGTTGCTTTTAGCACATTTGCTATTTGCTCCATAGAAGAAGAGTAAACATACATTCTGCACCTGTCTCTGAGTGAATTATGAGTTGATATCTTCTTTCCTGATATGTATTTGATACTTTGTTCTGTCACAATACCCTTTGAAAACATCAGGTACGTTTAAATTGACGCTTCAATTCAATGAGGATTATCCCAACAAGCCACCAACAGTGCGATTTGTTTCTCGCATGTTTCATCCAAATAGTAAGTTGGAGGGTAGTTGTGGTTTTCCATTCATTAGAGAACAAAAAAATGAATTCTAATCTGGAATTTGCTTTTCCACTTCTTTAGTTTATGCAGATGGAAGTATATGTTTGGATATCCTGCAAAACCAGTGGAGTCCAATATATGATGTTGCGGCTATACTTACATCCATTCAGGTATGGAGCTCAGACTTAGTTTCAAAGTCCACAATAAAGAACATCTTAGGAAAATAGACCAGTTTATTGTTTGTTTCCTTGAGTTTTACTTTTACTCTTATAGATGCAGTGGAAAGATCCTTATAATAGTAGTTAAATTGTGATAAGTAGGCATTGTAAGCAGTAGCTACAGGTATGAATTCTATAAGTGTGGCTTTTCCTTGTGATAGCTTCCTTTTTCTAAAAAATTAATAAATGTATTCCTTATGTTATGATAGCTGGATTACTCACTTGTATGCTACTTTTGCATTTCATGCTTGGATAAATCCATGTGAATTCATTAATTCTAAATGAGAAAGTATAGAAGAATTATGAAGAAGTGATTCCAAATTCATTGTTTGCGGAAGGTTTTTAAGGATTCAGTTGTCAAGTATTTCTCCCAAAATTTAGTACGATTCCTAGAATGTCTAGAAAGGGTTCTCTTTAACAATCTGGAAAGTAGAAGTACGATTATTGTAAAGCTGTTAACTTTAGCCAAAGTCAAACTTCAGGACTTTTATTTAGAGGACGGTCTGAAATACTTCTGTTTGAACTATGACAATTCTCTTAGAAGACTGCTCTCAAGGAACTTTCTAAAATACTTTCTTTGGTCAACACAACACAGTTAATCTAACTGATCCTTTCGTATCTATTCTCTTTGGTGATTCATTTTATTTGAGGGTAAGTCTATTTTCCAAACAGTAAACAAAATTTCAAATCGTCCCACAGGCCAAACGTATAAACATTATTATTATTTGGATAAATTTCTTGAAAAAAGCTGGCTGATCAGAATTACTAATAAAAAAAAGTGGGGCTAAAGAGCCCTGTTTGGACATTCAGCTTCAACTTCAAAACATTATTTACAAGTGGTTTGAGTAGCTTTTCTAGTGAAATAATGGTTTTCATTCACAAAACTATTTTATTTCCTGGGGAAATTTATGTCCATACGTAAATACTTCTAAATGCTCCTTTTCAGCTTAAACCAAATATTACCCAAATGCCTACATAGCTTTTCTAGTTTCTTCTTCAGAAAATTGTTACCGGGTGTTTATAGGGAAAGTCTATTTATTTAGTTCCTACTTCCTAGGCAGGCATTTGGTCTTGGGTGACTTCATTGAGGAACATTATTCCTAAGTGCAAGTTCGGTGATTCATTCTTCTCGTGGAATTTGCTTCCCTGATTCAACTCCTTGATTGGTTTAATGGTAGTTGTACATATCGAACCCTCTTTATGTCCTCCAGTATCAATGAGCTATTGAGTACACCGGTTTTCATTTAGCCATAATTTTCATCTCTTATCAAGTGATCTTAATCAAGAAACCTTGAAAGTGACACGAGGAAGAAACAAATAGAAGCCGTGGTAGCTAGAAATAAAATCCTTGCTTTATGCTTTCATGGAATAAATTAGCCCCAATATAATAGGACGTCCACATTTGCAGAGTAATATTAGTAAACAGGATAAACTCATTTCCTAACGAGTCTAGGTTTAGGAATTGCCAGACACTTCATTTGATGAAGAAAAAGGAAGTTCTGATTACTCTGCAAACCCATATCCTAACGAGTCAACTTGAATTTCCCTCTGATATTTCCTTTCCTCATTTTTACACAGACAAGTAAGAAAGATCTCGGATAAATCTCCCTCCCCCCATTTTTTTTCTCTCACCAAAGTGTAAGGAAGACTTCAAAATATATTGTCTGTTTCTTGTTAGAATATTTAGGATGATAAGTATAGAGGTCATTTTGCACATGTATATTTTTTTTACTTTAAATGTAAAGAAACTTTAGTATAAGATTAAATTTAACAAAAAAAAAATTAATGTAAAATGTAGAGTCTATAGTTAATCTCAGAGGGTCTCTTCTTATTGGTACAAGACCAGATTTTTGGCTTCTAATTTTTTAGTTTGAAACCCCTTGCCAAGGAAAGCAAGGGATTTGCCTTCTAGGTCGAGCTCGTCGCACCAGGCTTGCCTGTTGCGGGTTACCTCTCCTATGTGGTTTGCGAGCTATTTCATAGGAGTGGGGTTTTTACCCCGTGCTCACCCAGAGGGTAGCAGTTGCGGGTTTCCCTCATCATTTAAAAAAAAAAAGAGTTTCTCTTTTGGATGTCTTGTAACTAGAGCCTTTATCTCTCAGCACTACCTTGTGCTCAGACCTGTTCTTTTCAGTTACTAATGAAATCCTGCTACCATTTTAAAAAAAAAGGGTTGAATGAAAACCCGCAGCCGCTACCCTTTGGGTGCGCACATGGTAAAACCCTCGCTCCTATGCAATAGCTCGCAAACCACATAGGAGAGGTAACCCACACTAGGCAAGTCTGGTGCGATGAGCTCGACCCAGAAGGCAAATCCCTTGCTTTCGCTGGCAAAGGGTTTCGAACTTGAAACCTCTAACATAGAAGTCCCAAGCTCAAACCACTGGGCCACCGCGAAGGGTTTCTTGTAATTGGAATTCCTATAATCTCTACAATCTACATCATAGCCGAACCAACATATATGGACTTGTTATTATGAGGGAGATATGTTTGAGCAATACCTCCTAACTAGCACCTGCTGATGAATGCAATGTTCAAGCACTTGTGTTGATTATTTAGTGTATAGCATGAGGAGGGAGCATCAGATTAGATCATCTTTTTTATTATCACTTATCAGTATCATAACTCTATCTCCAGGTATACTGCTGTTTCCTAGGTTGTCCTCCTTTGTGAAAATAGACAAGACAGATATTCAGTAAAAAGAAATTGGGTGGGGATGGGATTGGTTATGGTGGTTGATTGGCTAGATAATGTATGGTTACTGCAGTGTGCGCGCGAGAAGGCTATTGGTTTTACATGTGCTAGGCTTACTCCAACAGTCCAACCCTCTGTTTCCCTCTTGATTGTATAAGTAATAAGTTGTTGAGTAGGGGAGGGAGGTGAAAATGCTGTTCCTCAAATGGTGGGTTAGGAGAGATACAATTGTAGTTGTTTTTTACCACTGGAGACTTTAACGCAGACTAGCATCATACACCTTCAGAAGAGTACTTTGGACTTCTTGTTTGTGTAAATTATTATGACTTTTATCTTATTCTTGCAGTCACTGCTGTGTGATCCAAACCCTAATTCTCCTGCAAACTCGGAAGCTGCTCGGTTGTTTAGTGAAAATAAGAGGGAGTACAACCGGAGAGTTAGAGAAATTGTGGAGCAGAGCTGGACTGCAGACTGATACCACACATATAGAGGTTATTGCAAAACCTCAATCATGAGCTTTCGGGGCTCATCTGTGTAATAGTTCCAGACACCTAAGTCCGGAATTGTGTAATTTTAGTGGAGCACACTCATGCTGATCCCAGCATAGTTTCTCTATGCTACTCCCCCTCAATTGTTGTTCACCGCTTGTCAAGCTCCTGTAGATTATGTCTTCTGGTATTGGATTTGTTTAGATTGTGCTATTTGCTTTTCCAACAAAGATGGTTTTCAGATACTTCCATTAACTCTCAAGTTTGGATTTAACTTGTAAGCCTCGCAAACCTAATGTGTAATTTATATATTTAAATTGAAAAGAAGCAACAGCTTTTCATTTGCTTTTGGATCAATTGCTGTCAAACTTCGTTTTAGTTATTTAATTAGCAGATCCCTTTTCGTACTGATTGGTTTTTTATCTCATTAAGTCTATCAGTGAAACAGTTAAAGCTGGGTTTACGTAGTTCTAAACAATACTTTCAGCATATAACATTTCTATGAAAATGTCACCTTTTATTACAGGAGGGTAAAAGGGCTAATGAGTTGGAATGACAGGAAGCCGTATTATTATAGATGAAATCTAACAACTGAGGTATTGAAGTGAAAATATTGTTGTTGCATAGTTCCAGTTCCACCTGGACTTAATCGTCTAGTATATTGAGTTTCTAATCTGAAAACTTCCACGTTACTGAACTTTTGGAAGTCGACAACGTTGGTCATTGCACTTAACAGTTAATGTTGCACAGAACAATCGTACGCATCACTTCCTATAGTTCAAATGGACAAAATAATGCTAGTTAACAAAGCGCTAACAGGAGTGAACTACACAGAATGAAGAGGGGCCCGTATATGAACAAGGATACGACACAAAATGGCCAGGCTCTCGCTTGATCTAAAATTTTGGGCAGAGATATCACTATTATATCCAATATAACTACTTCGATATACTTGTAATTCTAACTGGGGTATATTAGATGATGAAAAAACAGCAAGTAGCAATATTCATGTAATGCATAGAACTGAAGCATGATAAAAACACTTCCAGTATGATACCAAATGCAATTTAAAACATAAACATATATGTATATAATAATGCCCAAAAGTCTTGGGTCAAACTAGGACCAAACAAGGAAAACATGATTCTTTCACATGCAAACCCCAGAGTTGACACTTCCACTCGACCCTTCTATGATCTATACAAGGAATAACTTCCTGCTTATGAACACCAAAACAAATAACCATAACATAAGTATGTTCAACATTCTTGGATTTTCATACATGCATTTAAACTTCTGACTGTGGAGCATCCTGCAAAAAGTGATAGTAAAGTTAAACTATAGTATTATTACATATGCTTACAATTGCAAAAAAAAAAAAAAGATAGCAGTTAATCCTTACTCAAGAAGCCCTGTTTGACATAAAAGAGGAAGTTCTAAGAGGGAATGGTGTCTTCAGGTGATTAATAGATCAGACAAGACAAAAATACAGTAGTTCACCAGTAGAAGATTGGAAATTAATCACTGAGAACTTCAAAAAGGGTTTTGAAACTCCCATAATGAAAGGATGTCAAAAGGGAAGTTAAACCATAAAATCTCTTCTTACCATGTTCTCTTTGTCTTCTGGAAGGGCTACCTCAGCAGTGCCAGCATTAGCATGACCTATGATAAAAATAGTTATAAATCTCAGTAACATACAAAAACAGCAAGACTTTTAACCAAGAAAGTTACCAACAGACGTTTACCTTCAACTCCAGCAGATTTCTTTCCCTGTCTTTTCGCCTTATTCTTATTTGGTTTTTGCTTAGGAGTTTCAATCTTCTTTTTTGTGGTACCAGAAACCTCTGTAGATTTTGGAGTTGTAGCAGTCTTACTTACAGATTTATGGTTCTTAGTTGCAATGTCTTTCCTTGATGAAGTCTCTTTAGTAGGTTCTGCCACTTCCCAAGTTTCGATAGCATCTTTGGTCACGACTTCAGGGTCTGATTTCTCAGTGCCAGCAACAGATGAACTGCACAGCACTTCATCATCAGATGAAGGTGTCCCATCTTGAGGTGCATGGGAACAAGTCTCAGACACCTGCAACTGCTCAAAATCATGAGAAATATTGTAGCTTTCAAACAATTGTTTCACTGGCTCCCCAAGATCTAGAAGGTTATGACGTTGCACATAGGATTTCAGCTCATCCCTCAAACGTTGAAGCGGCTGAAATAAAAAACAGAAAAAGATATGAGGTAAGTAGTCTGTTTCTACAGCATAATTCACTATCTACAGGCAGTTTTGAATTTCTGAACAACATTGCGATGGGAAAATAGTGAAATTACTAAACAGCACTAAACTTCTTAATTAGAAAAAATAAATGAAAAGTAGGTATCTGCCGATCTTCAGGGGACACGGTTGGGAGAGTATTTTCATTAGATATTCTGTAGAATGGTTCCCTTTTGATGGAACATTTATCGTACCTCACAGCCAACTTCCAAAGCAAGTTTGAAAAACCCAAGAGAAATTGAATGCTTAGCAGCCGATTCAGAGAGCTTAATCTGGGATAGCCAATAGAGTGCAGAGAATAGACGATTGCTTTCCTTTCCATTTGATGACTTTGCCAGAGCTGAAAGCGGTGTATTAGTTTTCCCCTGGTTCATCACAGATCTCTTTGCTCTAGCCTCAGAAATAGGAGTGACAGTGCCTACTGATCTTGAGGCAGGGCTGGCACTCGACTTAGACTGAATAGACAGCCTTCTTGGAGGTTTAGCAGCAGACTTTTCCTTGCCGAGATCAAAGACACCAATACTCTTACTAACACTTGAGACAGGTTTTACCCTAACATGGGAGATGAAATTATAGTATAAGCAAATGGACATCAGAGGAAACAAATATTTCGCATAAGTAAGAACAAAATGACTGGGAAAAGTGCACATCCTTAAATTCACTACACTTGTGTACATTACGATAGTTTAATTTGTTTAGATTTCTGTTCAAAAGGAAAAGTGATAACCATTCTCAGAAACTTAACCAGGGCGAGGTTGTCTTTCTCCAAGACCCCATTTATCCCCATGGGAAAAAACATAAAGCTACAATAACCTCAACTTTAGAGACAGGTTAACATCTGTTTATGTTAAGTAAATTTGATAAAAG
Source organism: Solanum chilense (assembly GCA_032847665.1). Classification (NCBI taxonomy): domain Eukaryota; kingdom Viridiplantae; phylum Streptophyta; class Magnoliopsida; order Solanales; family Solanaceae; genus Solanum; species Solanum chilense. The sequence continues at coordinate 64,915,596 of CM064965.1, read as the reverse complement.
GGTTTACTATATTCCAGGCCAAAAATTATCGTGCAGTTTGTAGAAGCAGTTTTCAGCTATACTGATTGTTAACTGTTAAAATAACAAAGCAGAACATCACGTACACAAAATTCTGCGATTTCTTTTCCCTTTTTCAAAACCAAAACAAATAGCTATTTCATGGCAAATAGTTCCATGTAGGTCCGCAAAGGAGCAGAGAATTCATCCAAACAACAGATACTCATACAACCGCTATCTTCACAGTCTAATCACACTAAATTCTCTACACAGACTAAAAATCAGAGAAGTAGTTACAGTAATAGAGACAAACCTTCTAGGTACCGAAGAGTTGGAAGCATCAGTCAGAGGCGGCTTCTCCTCCTTGGGCTTAGTGCCCGATCGCAGTGGATATCGAAGAAGCTTCGTTGCTGATGATGATCGCTTAGCATTTGCTGCGGAAAAAAAAAAAACCGTCAATCACATTTACACATACAGCAAAACAAACGTATACGCACAATCATAAATGAAAAACACAGAGAAATCAAAAAGTGAAGACAAATACCAGAAACAGAGGATTGATCTTTGCCGGAGAGTTCCATTGATAAATTTTAGGTTTTCCAGAGAGGTCGAAGGAAATGATGAGAGTTGAGAAGTTAGGGCTGACTATATATATCCCCAAAAGATGGCAGTGGTGTTTGGGCGGGAAATTTTACAACTGCTTCAAAATTAAATCTAAAAAATTCTGTAGAAACGGCTCTTCGGGCTGGGCCCGTCCAGTGGGCCCAATTAACACGCTCTTATCATATTGGTTTCAAATTTTGAATGCTAACCGTTAATTGCTGAGTTGGCAGCGCATTTACGTCTACAAGTGAGCATTAAGCACTAAATTAAAAGTTAATTCAGAAGCTTATCTATCTTTTCTATATTTCTCCATCAAAAGTAAAACAGTTTTTCTATCTCAATTTTGTGGAATTTCACTAATATATTATTGGTGTGGTGTTTACACAACCAATAAATATTTTTAAATTTAAAGGGAAAAAGATTATACTTTTGCTTTGATATATTATTGGTGTGGTGTTTACACAACCAACAAACACTTTTAAATATAAGGCAAAAAGATCAAAAATACACTTTTACTTTCGAATTTAACTTCTAAATCAACCTCTCAGTTGTATATCATCTCATTATTCTTTTTTCTTGAACCACAGGTGCCAGCAGTTCTTAATTGCCTCAACTAATATACACTGATCATTTTAAGTGTTTGTCCCTTATCTATCTGCTGTACAAATTTTAAAGAAGTAAATTAATTACGTAGAAGAATAACGAAACCAGAACAAAATGCAACCGTTCCAATTAGGTTAAAAAGATAAAAAAAAAGATACATACATCAATTATTTATCAAAGATATTGAGGAGAAATGTTTTCATTATAAGAATGACAGTAAATGTTAAAAATAATTTTGTAATATACAAGATAAATTAATGTTAACGTAAAAACGAAGCTATGCCATACAAAAAACCATCCGGAGAAAAATAATGTTCTTGTGACAAACAGATGTCCCAAGCAGCAAACACATTTACAACAATTCACTTATACAAAAAAAAAATGGAAAATCTGTAAGACCTTTTTTACTGTGATTATCAAAATTCTATCTTTGTTACGAACTTGCACCCGTGATCTGTGCAGGATCAATCACAATTCCTTGTATTTGTTTCCGTTTTTGCAAAAAGCCTCTACTAGAAGTGTCTGTTGGAGGATCTATTAGTTGAACATGAGCTGGTATTGGCATATCTGGTGAGTGACCAGAAATGCAGAGTCTACCAGAATCATCTTGATCCCAATACACTTCTACCATAGTTCCAATTGGATTCTCAGAAGATTCTGTTCCTGGAATTTTCACAAATCTTGCTCCTATAGGTATCTGAACAGAACAAATAAAAACAGTGTTAAAGCTCATTTCACAGGGATTAGAATTTTCGCGTGCAATTTCATCAACCAAGAATATGATAAACAACTTACTTGAAGTGAGGGCCCTGTATTCAAAGTAAGAGTAGCAGAGCTTCCTTCAGCCACTTCTTCCAATTCTGCCTGTCTAGCGATGTTCAGAAAAACTTCTTCAAGAGTGGTAAGCCCGAGCTGAATATCTGATATGCCAAATTCCTTGTCTCTATCTTGTAGCTCAGCAAAGAAGTCCTGATTGAGGGTAAAATCCAATAATCACCAAATGAGCTATCCAAATGTGTGTGCGCATATAATTCCACAATAAAGTAAAAAGACCAGAAATGGTTTTAAACTAATCTAATCTCAAAGTTGCTATAAAGATATTACCGTCAACAGATTCTCCTTGGCATGGGGAATAATAAAGGTTAGGAAGGATTTGTTTTCCTCTGTAGGCACCACGTCCAGACGCTGCAGGCATAGTTTGCAAATCAGACCAGTTCCTTTAGTAGTTTCAGAAAATAGAGGGAAAAAGCAAAAGACATCTTTGACATACACTTTTAAAGAACTGTTTCACAGCTTCATGTTGAGGTGTACTCAGAGTATCTTCTCTATCAGGAGTCCCATTTGTCCCACCAGAAAAGCTTACATTAGCAATGAAACCAGTTCCAAACCTTGATTTCAATCTTATTGAAGTTCCAATGCAACGAAGTCTACCCTTTGCCATGATACCAATGCGGTCACTTAAGATGTCAGCTTCTTCCATTGAATGTGTGGTCAGGATAATGGCACGCCCTTTTTTTGCATCCTCAATTATGTCCCAGACATGTCTTCTAGTTATTGGATCCATACCAGTAGTCTATGAAGCGTTTTCATGTTTTAGAAAAGAGAATTTCATAATAAATTTTTTTTAGCATAATTCTGATAACTCACGAGAAAACTTTATTTTCCAAAACTTACCGGTTCATCCAAAATGACCAATTTTGGTTCACCAATAAGAGCAATAGCAACACTAAGACGTCTTTTCATTCCTCCACTGTAACTACCAGCTCTCATTCTGGCTGCTTGTGTGAGTTTTACCTCGGCTAATGACTTCTCTACTACCTGTGATTTGATCGAACAATTGGTTAAGCAGGATTTATAATCATTCTATTCTGTGCTGATCTTGTTCATCAGATCTTTAGACAGGCACAGCAGGCTAGATATACATAAGTTTTATGCTCACCTCTTTTATTAAACCAGGGGGTAGACCTTTAATGCTGGCAAAAATATGCAGGTGTTCTTGACCGGACAATGCATCCCAAAGAATATCAAACTGTAAAACGACAAAATTGAATGAATTTCTTAATGGAAACAAAGTAATGCTGGTGTAGAGTCTTAGTCAGTTCCATGAAAAATTTGAAAATTGGAACATATAAAGATAAAAAATAGTCACCTGGGGACAAACCCCTATCATTGATCGAATGTTTGACATGCCTGCAGAACTTCTTATGGACTCACCATATACCAGTGCTGTTAAAAAGCAGCTTTGTGTTACACATAAGTAATATGCAATGAATACAGAATTTGAATGACTAAATTATATTACCATCTCCTGCAGTAACAGGTGTAATCCCAGTCAAACAATTAATAGTAGTAGTTTTTCCAGCTCCATTGGGCCCAAGAAGACAAAATAGCTGATCCTTTGCAAGATTCACCCATAAGCCCTGCAGTATTGACTCCAAAGAATGAGATGAAGATGCAGCCAGGGTAGAGGTGTAGGATCTCCAGAGGATTATTAAATATTGATGCTATTTCTTCTAGCTTTTTTATCTTTTGAAATGTCGACTTCTAATTACCCATATGCTATTCTTACACATGTAAAACGTGTACTAAATGAAATTAAACACAAATTTTGATTTGACTAAATTTCCAGGGAAATTTAAAGAAGTTGCAAGAGAAACCAAAAAACAAATTTTGAGACAAGTCTCAAACTAGATTTCATTCTTGACTCCTATCTGACAGCGTAAAGTGTTTTCTTTTCTCTACTGATGACTTCTGTTTGCACAGAAAAACACAAACTAATGTTAGCTTCTCATAGACCAATGAATAAAATACCTTGATGGCATGAAATGGAGATTTCCTTTCGCATTTACAACAGCCCATCTTTGTTGTTCCAGGAAATATCTTTACAAGACCATGTAGTTGAACTGCAACATTAGAATTAACTTCACCTTGCATAGCTTGCTGTTTAACAATGTTTTCTTCTTCAAGAACATCTTCGTCATCTGGTATAATACTATCCAAGGCTGGCACTGAACCTGTGCAGCTACAAACACTACCCTCTGAAAACAAAATGAACAGCCTTAAAGTTTTGTCACAGTATGCTCAAAATTCGATATTAAGGTAGTGATAAATTTTGGTTACCTTTCACCTTATTTCCACTTTTGCCTGTCCAGTAACCAGGAGTCAAGAAGTAGAATGCTGACTTTCTCACACCAGAAATATTCGGAATTATGTTATCCAAGTAAATAGCAAGAACAAACCACAGAAAGAATGTTACCACGAGCCATATGTAAATCTCGTTCTGTTAAGAGAAACAACAGATAATGGGTGTATGTGAGATGCAAGATGACTGTATGAGACTGAAAGGAATATTGTATTAAGAAATAACTAACTGCTAGAAAATGAGATCCTTCGAGATAGTCTAATAGCTCCTCTATAATATTTTGCTTAGTTTGCAAAGGAGATGTGATCCTTAATTGTAAAGGAGATGTGATCCATTGTTTCATGGAATAAGTTTTGTAAAGAAGTACTTCGACCAACCTTTGTAAAGCTTATGAAGATAGGTGTGTGTATGCTTTTAAGAAATACTTTGACCAACCCAGAGTCTCTCCTCCCTCCCTCTATAACTCATTAGCTCCACTCTCATTCAAAGTCACAGAGCTATAACAGTGATGAGAAGTGAACAAAAAATATCTACTGAAATCATGTACGAACAAAGAAAGTCCTAACTCTCAAAGTGCTTCACTTCCCTCCGTAAAATCAAGAAAACTGGAAACTAAAAGAGAATCCCTATTTTGCAATAGAGTCTTACCATAGTTATTACACACTCTGTATCATTAAAAGCACATTTTGTCCTCCCACTCCAGCTAACACCAGGATCTTCAGGGGTGGCAGTTGCACCAGCAAGTAACTGAAGACCTTGAGCAAGAAGATTTGGTGGGAACAATGACCAGATGATCCTATAGCTCTTGGAGTAGTTCTCGCTATAGGGAAATCCAAATGCTGTTACAAGCTGAAAAAATGAGAGACAAGAAATACGTCATCCCAGTGAGTCAGTAAATGGATAGTAATCGATTCAAAGATAAGAACTTGCCTGAGTCATGAAACCGACAATAAAGATGAAGAAGCCCACAGTTGTTGTTGAAGATGACTTGCTAATAAAAGCAGACACCATATATGCAAAACCAACCTGGCCACAGTAGCAGAAATTCTATCTCAGTGGACAAAAATATTAGAGTAATTTAGCCTCATTAGAAGCTGCAAATGAATGTAGATTGTAATTGGTGAAAGTGTTAAGTTGAATGGTGGAGACGAACCATATTAAGTTGGAAGAGGAAAAAAAGAAGAAACACGACCGCAAAGTTGTTGTTCAAGAAAAAATCAAATTGAAACATCATCCCAAAGAGAACTGTGAGAAGAGAAGAGAGAAGTGTGATGAATCCCTCCCATGTGAACCATGATAACCAGTAAGCAGTATCATAGAGACCCATCATAGTCATTGCCTGTAAGAAAATGTGACAGTCAGAAATTGACAATCATCCATGAAGTACAAGAACAGTATCTTCTCTTACAAAATGCCAGACGTGATACCTGCCGAAGTTTGAGTTCCTTTTCAATGATCAAAGCATTGATTTGGAAGACAAATCCAAACATAGCAACAGCCAAGAAAAAGGTAGGTCCAATGGTACGCAAGGCAGAGAAAACTTCAAAAGCCGGATGTGCAAATTCTTTGAGACTGACAACCCAACTGAAATTTGGATCTGAAAATATACACAATCATAGGATAAAGGTGAACTTAGGAAAAAAGAAGACTTGATTTAAACCATCATATCCATTTATTGGATCAAATCCAGTAGTAAACATCACATTTATATTACCTCCAATCAAAGATCTCGCAATTTCACGTTCTGCTGCCAGTTGAAGTGGGATTTGGAATGTAAAAGTTGGATCTTCAAAGACTCCTCGATTGGCAACTGGAGTGGAGTTTGTCTGTATACCATAACTGATTACGCTAGCATTCCTTTCAACAAAGTGTAGTGCTCCAGGACAACGCATTGGGTTCTTGAAAAGCCAGTCATCCACTTCATCTCGTGTTCTAAATGACAAAACCTGCGGAAAAGAAGTCATGGTATGATAGGTCAATGTTCCAACAAGACTTCAGTTCGAAATATTAAACTAAAGAATGACCAAATTAGAGGAACCATTGCATGAAATAAATTAATAAACAGGACACTGGCACACTCAAACGACAGGAATTATCTTTTAATGAAGTTAAAATTGGTGCATCAATTCAGGATTTACCAATGCAATTCTTAAACCACATTTTATGCTTGTTGTCAATACGCTGAAGGAATCACATCACCTCCATGACGATAGAGAAAGCTAATAGTGAACACTGGACAGATTCTTGGTCTAGAAAACATAAGGATTTTTGTGAAAACACAAGGAGTAATGTTCTTTGTTTTAGGAAGGCAAACTGTGAAAGAGTGAGAATGTTCACTCTTTTCAAGGGGAATTCCCTTTGCATACTCTCATGCTGTAAAAACACATTACTAACATTATTCATGCACACCATGTTTTGCGTAAGGAAATCATAAGGTCCATTTCTCCTAAAGGATATAAGACACCACGTCACCCTACTTCATATATTTAGTTAATCCCAAATCCTCAACTCACTTTCACATTTTCACATAGATTGGTTTATTCAGGGATTGCATTACTAACTGATACTCTGTGTGTGAAAAAGTGGGTCTCTCTGAAATTAAAGATTACCCGCTCATCTCATTACACAAATCAGGGGTAGATTTATGACTTGGACTATATGGGTTTCTTTATTCTAAGACAACTGGCCTCAAGTGCTTGTAACGAATTTAATTTTTGTGCATATTTAATGAATTTCTTAACAAATATATGGGTGTTTATGTCAAAGCTATCGGGTTCTGCCGAAATCATATGTCAGAGCCTACATCGGCCTTGACAACATCGACCCAAAGAGTCCCCTTGAGACATAAGAGACTAGCCAATTCTCCTAAACATGAAAAAGCATGAAGTTTCCAAGCATATTAATGTTAAAAAAAAGCTAGTAAAGAGCTGCACTAGACTTATTACTTGGAGAGGACAACAACATTATGACAAGCAGTAATCTGTAAATTTATTTTCTGAAATACTACAAATAGTAGAAAGTGAGTTTATTGCTTACAAGAAGCTGTACTATCTGATATTACTAGAAACTTTAATTAAAAAGATCACGAAAAATGACTTCACTTTGGCCCAAGATTAACAGATTTTTTTTCCCTAACAAGAATTTTCAAATAAAGTACTCAAGAAGCATATGAATCAGAGCAGGGAAAAAAACAAGGAAGACACAAATTAGACCATGGAAGCTATAGATGATAGCTAACAAAGTGGCACTGTTTGCACAAAAGAAAATCATATTAGGAAAATTAGACATGGAGAAACAACCTAGCAGGATAATTGCAAAATTTCTCATCAGGTTTATTTCGTGATTCATACTGTTTAGCATTAACTCCGCCTGTAACAGCTTGTTCACATTGCAGTCCCAAGCCTGGATAAAGGATGAGCCAGGTCAATCGATTCCACCCATCTGAGCTTGTTCACATTGCTGGTCCCAATCCCGGATAAAGGAGGAGGCTTCCCATGTCAATCAAAAACAACTTCTTTACCCCATAAAGGTAGGTAAGGCTGCGTACATCTTACCCTCCCCATTCCCCAAGTCCAATTGTGAGATTACATTGGTTTGTTGTTGTTGTAGTACTGTAAGCATTAATTCTATATTTATTTATTCAGGCAAAAAAAAAACATCTTTTTAACATTCGAAAAGGTAATTTCTCCATTGCAGAGTTTTAAGTGTTTTTCAATAAGTTCAATCTCTCTAACAACACAATTTATCCAACTCGTAGTCATTATACTACTTAAGATTCATATGATGATAAAATAGAAAAAGAAAAAAAAAAGAAACTAACACGGCATAAACTCGATTCTACTCAAACTATTTATCCCCAAATTATAACCATTCCTCTAAACAAATCTCAGTTCAATATAAAGTGTAAATACAGAGATTTGAAGGAAAAAAACATGAGATCATCAATAAATCAGTCGAGGAAAAAAGTCAACTACGAGTGTGTATATATATACCTTGGATGAAGGAATCGACCTGCCAGGATTATTCGCCATGATTCCGTTTACAATCTGACTGATTTTCGGACTCTGAGAGCCACTCCAAATAAAATCATAGCAGGGGAAAGCGATGAAGTTTTTGTCCTCACAAGGCGGAATTGGCGGCGACAGTAGAGGTTCGGGGTCCCGCACATCCTTGTAAGATGTGGAAGAAGAGAAACGAGCTTCGATAGCTCTCTGAATTATGAATAGAAGGAAGATGAAGAAGAGCGATGCGCAAAGCTGAAGAAATGTGGCCATCTTGTTCCGCCATGCGACTAAATAATTCTTCTTTATTAAAGCTTTGTACTGCTGTTTTAGCAAAGGGAATCCCCTCTGCACTTCCATGGCTTTCTCTCTCTAAAAATATTCAGTTTTTTGGGTAGTGATGAAGTTCTAGTTGTTGCACTTTATATACAAAGAGAAAAATGAAGGGCGCGTCTTTTCTAGGTAAGTCTGTTACTTCAATTTTTTACCATTTTGGATTTTTTGCTGCTCCAATTTCACTTACATCTTTGATGGTAAAAGTTTACCAGCACACTATCTAGATCTGTATTTTTAGCAGCGAAATTATAAATTTTAGTAAATGGATTTTAAATTAATATACACAAGTTAAAATAATACATTTTATACGTAAGAAAGCGAAACATATATAATTCATTGTGCTATTATATATGTGCTTGATGTAAACACTAAGAATTATCAAAAACATATTTGTATATAGACTTATTGCTTTAAGATTTTTTTACAAGTCATTAAAATTAGAAAATTTAACTTATAATTTTTAACTTATTTTTGTTATTATGATTTAAAAATAAGTGATTAATTTTTTTTAATCTTAACCAAAAATTGTAAAAGTGCTTAAAAAATTATCTTAACTTAAAAATATCTAAAAAAAGTCAATCTAAATAGGTGTGTTTATAATGGAGGAAAATATTTTCTGATAAACGTTTTATAGGAAAATAAATTCCTCAAAAATGAGAGAAATGACCTTAATAAAAGTAAAAAAAATAAGTTTCATAAATGATATTCTAAATTCATTGTCTATTTCCGACCTATCAAATCCCTCAACCACCTCTTGACAATTCCACCCATATCGTCCTGCATCTCCCATCTCCTTCCGACTTTTCTCATAGTGTTTTGCTAGATTACATATAAATGCTTTCTCGATGAATACTTTTATTTTTCTGTGATACCAAAGCACACCAAGTTCTAGTTCAGTAGAATATTAGGTTGCAAAGTCAAAATAGGATTAGGGTGGTGAAGATCTTTCCTTGTTGTTTCTTAGAAAACTTCAAAACTAATAAGTTATTCGCAAGTAACAGAGTGCATTCTTTAAGCCTCGTGTTTATACTAAGAAAATTTCAATAATGATTCACATATCTATAGCCTATCTGTCAAAGCAATAATACATTTATTAAAAATAAATTAACTTCTTAACAGTTATTTGAATATTTTTTTCAATATTACTTGTAGAATATATAATATGCTATAATGTAGAGGTGGATCGAACTTTAGTCAAAATGGAAGTAAAGCTTAACATTATTTTACGGATCAAAAGCATAATTTTCTGTACCGTAGCTTTAAGTACTAATATATAGATTTTTTCAATATAAATAATAAATTATGTAAAAATTATTAAATTCTCGAAAACTTTCACTTAACACTCTGAATCTACCCCTGAGTTACCATAATGATTTGGAACTAGTTGGTCATTCGAATATTGTCAAATGAAATGAACTAATGAAGATTTTAGCCTTGCTATGTAAAAATAATTGGGCATAATTTCAAGTTTCATGGACTCAAGGAATTAACAAATATGATAATCTAATAATGTTTGTACATCATTTCATGTATTGCTCATTAGAAACTTGATTACACGTTTTGTATTGTTAGAGAAATATAAATAATCACGATTCATTATTGATCCCAATTTATTTTAGAAAAATTTAGGTCTACTCATTTCTTTTCCCTTTTCATTTTTCTAAGTTTTTTTTAAAATGTTATCTTGGATATTAATAAACATGCATATTATTTATTAATCGTTTCATTTCAATTTATTTATCCATTTTTTTGTAGGTGCCTCTAGAAAAGAACGTTTTTTTCACCCTTTTTATAATTCTTTAGTTTTAACTTTTTACCTTATATATTCAGAATCTCAAAATTTAAGTACTATTTTAATATATTTAACATATGTTTAAATTTAAAATCAAGATATTAAATTATTTTTCATCTCACAATTTCCTAGTATTTACACAATGAAGGTTTACCTAGTACGCACAAAGTGCTTATTCGAAACGCAAAGGCTGTGGCAGAGACTAGTAGCCCAGATTATCTGGGGTTAAAAAAATAATTCCTAATATTTTTTAATTAGAAGAAAAATCTCATTGATCCACGCAAATCGAGATACGATCCCCCATAAGTCAAACCAAAAAATCGTGTTATTATAAAATAATTCGTGATCTTCACGTTGAGCCTTGGTTGTTGTGATTAACTGATTTATAACTTAATTTTGTTCACATTGAAGGACAATATGGTCATTTTGCTGTTAGGTAGTGAAGGGCATTTTGGGGTTTTCCAAATATCCATCAATTTCCACTCCATCGTCATATATTCAGGAATTACTGTAGTAATTATCCATCAAATTCACATATTACGGCTCGCTCCGTTCAGTTTTATTTGTCAGGTTGTGTCTTTCAAAAGTTAATAATACTAATTTTTAAAGTTAAAAAAAAGTATTATAAAATATATTTTTTCGCATATTACTAAAAAATACATCATAAAATATTAATCAAAATTTTTATAATTTAATTCAATAAAATAAAATTATGACAATTAAAACTGATGGAGGTGGTATGAAATAATATATCAGAAGAAGTGTATATAGTAGAAGACTCTTCAAAATAAATAAATAAGATGTTTTAATTTTTCCTTATAACAATTTAAATATTTTAATACACAATAATAAAATTGAATATAATTTATTAGTAGTATATTAAGATATATTCATATGAAAAGTATATGTTGGCTCATATAAATATTTATTTTTTCTGTTCCTATAAATGTTCTCCACATACTGTCTGGTTTATTTGATTTTATTTATTGTTTATGAACTTCCATGCTTGCTTCTTAATTAAGAAATGAAAAAGACTTAGTACATAATTTATTCAAATTCGTAGACTAGACAACAAATTTTGGAGCAAATGTATTTGTCACTTCTCATGTGTTCAAATTAGTTAGTATTGAGTTTATTCATCGTTGGACTTTGAATAGCATATTTTGCTAAATAATTTATGGTGTTCAAATTAGTTAATATTGACTTTATTAACCGTTGGACTTTGAATAACATATTTTGGTAAATGATTTATGGTGACATCAATTCGTAGAAATTAACTCCTATAATTTTTAGTGACTTTTTAAATCTGATTCAGAGGCTTTTGATACTAAAAATAGAAAAAGAATAAATTGTATGGTTAGAGAATTAATTAAACTATTATTCATATCACGCTTTATACAAACACAAATCCAAATTATAAATTTATGTTTGTATATAGTAAGAAAGGTGAGGAAGAGATGATTGAAAAAGAGGTAAGTGGTGAGCGAGATCTCATAGAGGGGAGAAAGGTGAATGGTAATAAATTTAGTGCTAATTGGAATTAAATGAAACTATAGTTACAATATTTATTTTAAATTAATAATACATATTTTAATGACATTAAGATTATTGGTTTGTACTTGTTAAATGCTTTAAATTTAGTTATTTAAGTCTCAGTTACAAAGTTTATTTTTAGATTACAATCTTAATTATTTAATTTTAATTATTATGTGTCAAATATATTTTTCTCTCTCTAAAATCACTCGATAATTTTGAATAATCTAATTTGTTGAGATTTCTATTCTTCAATTTTTATAAAGACGACAGTTCACAATTACTAGCACCTTTAACCACTATCACTAATAATCCAATGTTAAACCTTCATGTTATTATATTGTTAATCATGGATGTGTGAGGAGTTTTGAAGTAATTTTACATTGATTGTGGGAGGAAAAATTGGTTTTTATACCGTGGCGAAGTCAGAAATTTCAGTAAGAGCGTTCAAAATCTAAGAAGTAAACATATGAAGTAGTGGGAGGGAGTTCGACATATATTATACGTACTTAAAAAAATAATTTTAATCATATATAAATAGCAATATTTTTTCACCGAGGGACCCCTCATTATACACTGCATCGGCCCCTGTTGCCATATGTAGAGTATTGTATGTGATTCTCATTTTTTTAAGTAATTTTAGAAGTTGAGTTAGATTCAATGACCGCTTCTTTACTACATCACTATATAATCCCATCCCTTTTCTTTTTAAACAAGAACAAGAGGTTAGAGGTGTGTTATATGAGAATTTTTAATAGTTCAATTCGTTAACTATATGAATTTTTATCTTATTGTTAAGAGTTTAATTACCACTTTTATAATCTCGTTTCCTAATTTTTCTTCCGTACCCTTTTATTTTATTTTATTTTAAAAAGAAGCGAACCTCAACCAGGGGTAGACATGGGTTATAGTAGTTATTGAAAACTAAAATTTTTGATATCACAATTTCAGTATTATAATATTTGACATAATTTTTTAAAAATTTCTTTAATACAATATCATAAAAGATACTGAAATATTAAATATGGAACATAGCAAGTATAAAATTATAAAGGACAAATTTTATATATAGAAAATAAAAAATGCACAATTGTAGGCTATAATAAACATTTCAAAATTGCATTTCGTAGCAAAATTTTAGTTTGATACGAATATCTTTTTGTGTATAATCGTTAGATGCCATTTGTCTTTTATACAATTCAATTTTTTTTAAAAATAATAATAAATAAGCGGTATAATATGGTAGATAAATAAGAAAAAGGATCCCATAATTCACGCGATTTCAGTTTCAGTTTCATTCCGTCTTCTTCTACTTCACTTGAAATAGCTCCATTGAAGACAATTCAAAAAAATCGATCAAGCTATTGAAGGTATTAATCAAACAAGCGAGATAAATTTATTTTAAGAGATAGAAACAGAAGGTAATTTCATGACAAAAACATACTCTAATTTTGTTTTTGTTTTTGTTGACAATGGAGTTTAAAATTCAGATTTCGTTTTTCACTTTCATCAATTCACTTGAATGTATTTTGAGATGTGTATATTTGTTCCTAATTGATTTGAATAGTTAATTTGAAATCTAGAAAAAATTGTGATAAATTTGTTGATAAATTTAAATTTCTAATATGGGAATCGCTCATTTCTGGTATAAGTGTATGAGACTGTTGTTTGTTTGTTCGAATTTATTATTATTATTATTATTATTATTATTATTATTATTATTATTATATATATATATATATATATATATATATAATTATATATATATATATATCACATTTAGTGTTATTTAGTGAATTGTATAATTGTATGGAACTCTGTTTATATGAATTTGTCAGTTATATACATATACATATTTAGTGTTTCTGGTGAATTGTTTATTTGTATAAAGCTATAGTTGTGTGTATAAGTTATAGAGAATTTTGGATAATTTGAAAATATGTATAAGTTAAAAACTTATGTTGCTATAATATGTAAAAATATATTTTTTGTTTGTTGTTGCAATTCTTAAGCTTACAAATGTACATGTATATAATTTAATTTTTATACAGAAATTCTGAAAATGACTTCATTGGCTAATAAAACATATATTAGAATACATACAGAAAAACAATTACTAAGATATATTATACATTTATATAACCTAATTGTATAAGGAGACATTATAAAGAATAAATTAACAAAAACACAAAAACAAATAGTAAGATAAACTATACATTTATAGAACCACAATTGTATAAGTACAAAATCAAATACTAAGATAAATTATACACTTAAACTCACAATCGTATAAGGAGGCAGTATAATATATGAATAGAAGGCAGATAGTAAGATATATTATACATGTATAAAAGAACAATTGTATAAACACAAAAACAGATACAACAATTTATTATACATTTATACAAACACAATTGTATAAGACATGAATCAACAGAAACACAAAAACATATACTAAGATATATTACACATTTATGCAATCACAATTGTATAAGACATGAATCAACACAAAAACAAAACATATAATATAAAATCTAAACATATACATGGACAATGATTATACAGATACCTTATGATGCTCAATTAACCCAAAACCAGGAGCTTCATTTTTATCATTATGAACGGTAAAAACATCAGTATTATGTTTCCTTTTCTTACTTGACCCAGCAAATCTCCCCAAAATCCTGAGTTAGACCCACAAAAAACGATGGGTGTTCAACATTATTTTCAACATGCAATGATATATCTCTTGTGAATCTCTTCGATGGAGATTGAACATCCATTGTTTGAACCAAAAATCTGAAGGGATTAAGAAGTGAAATGAAAAAGTATTTTTTAAGAAATTCAAAAAAATTAACAAAAAATGATAATGTGAGATGAGTTTTAGGCGGTACCTTGAAATTTATGAAATACTATTGAAAAACCACTTGGGCGTGTGGTAGAGAAGTTGAAAATTTGAATTGAATTGTGGAGAAATTGAAGGAAAGAAGAAAGATTGTATAATATAAAGGTGAAAGAGAAAAAAAGAGGGTTTTATTTTGGGGGAAAAGTTTTATACAATTCGATGGGTCTGATATAACTAAAAGGAAAGTTATTTCATATAATTAGCTTCCTTAGTTTGCCATTCTCCATAATTATCCCAAATATAAACTAATACTACTACTACTAAACTAATTCTTTAGATATGAAAATTGAAATGCATCTAAAATGTCCTAGTTGTGTACTTTTTTAAAAGGGAAAAGACATAAAAAAAATTTGAATTGGTATTAAAAAGTCATTTACACGCTTAAATTATTATAGTGACCTATTACACATCTATACTATTCAAAAGTGAATATATTATCACTCTAAAACGTGTAACACCACTTTCACATTATGAAATTAAAAAATGCACTTTTAAATTATATCTATATATATATAATAATTAAGCTTGTAAATGATTTTAAGAATAGATTTAAAGGAAAATTGATGTCTTTTCCTTTTTCAAAAGTGAGAATTGCTTATACTTTTTTTTTAAAAAAATATTTCTTAGTACATAGAATTGAGATATTTCTTAGAAAAGGTAATGTCATAATCATAAAATAATACTCCAATTGAAGCATACCCTACCGCCATCTGCACATAAAAATAAGATCTAAGTGCACTGGCCACTGAACAAATTGTGATTTCTCAACGAACTTCCTTTCACTAACTTTAAACAAAAGTTTTAAAAATAAAACAGTTGAATTCAGAATGGAGCTGAATTAATGAAATCATGGCGGATTCGGTGCATGGTCCAACAAGCTTCTCCACTCAAGCCAATGCTCTCCTCAGAAAGAATTTTACTTTTCAGGTTTGCGTATAACCTACTCTCCTCGACCTTATTTATGGAATTTCACGGGATATAGAGCAACCTCATTTGTGGAATTTCACGGGATATATGTTAATGTTGTATTTTGTTCGGTACATTGATGTTATTTTTGTTAATTCACTTGTGTTCATGATATTGAAAAATTTATGTGTTGATATTTATTTATTCTTGGTGATTGTTTCTCATTTTGTTGTAGAAACGAGATATCAAGTCTAATATTCGCCTCATTTCGGTTCCTATAATACTTTGTTTATTACTAGTTTTCCTTCAAAATTGGGTAAATAAGGAGTTGGATAAACCATGGAACCGATGTGGCTGTAAATGTATTGACGAAAATGGTGAAGGGAAATGTGAAGAAGTATGTGGTATCGAATACTCAGATTTGAACCAAGCCATCAGCTGTTCAATTCCTAGGCCACTGGAGTGGCCACCCTTGTTGCAGATACCAGAATCAACGTATCGTGCTGTACAAACTGATTTTATTTCATATGGGGACTTGCCTGATGATTCGTGCAAGATATCGGGTTCCTGTCCAGCTACTATACTTCTAACTGGAACTAATCAGACTCTTGGAGAAAGTATGAATTGTTTTTTTTTTTTTTTTTTGTGATCCTAGTATACTAGAAGTGAATTGAGTATTTAATTTCTCTGTGTATGTCGAATAATGTGGAATTAAATAGGTATGGGTACAAATTTGTTCAGCAGTGGATCAACTCTGGATTACTCTGACATTTTCTATAGCTTAGCCTATAATGTATTGGTGAGCCTCTCTGTATTCAGCTTATTCTACTTTGTTATTTCCCTTGAGGTTCAAAATTTACTCTTTGTTTGATGATGAAACATCTTTCAAATTTTCAGGGCTCTGAGTCACAGACTAAGTATATGAATTTTCTTGAGGCAGCTTTCTTCTCTAACCAGACAGTCTACAATGTTCGGTCACAGTGTTTTCCTGACTTCACATTTTCTCTTCCACTAGATTTTGGTTCTGTCGCTGTTCAGCAAGGTAGTCAATTTGTGTTCATTACTGATTTCTGAGTTCTGGCTAACTTTAACCATTTTGATGTTCTAGATATTGCATGTGTAATTCAGGAAAAAAGAACAAGGCTTAGGTGAAAAAGTAAACCTCTTTTATTGTAGAACTTGAGTATACATTTCATGGTTATTGTGTGCCCAAGTAGGATAAGTTTCTATCAGGGGAGATCTTTTTAACTGTGATGTTTCAGTATCACCATGCATCTCGGACTATCTGATTGAACATATTGGTTTATACAGTTTATAGCTTTGTTAATTCCTGCTGCAGAGATAAGTTGTGTAAAAGGTTTACACTTGTGGCGTAATAGTTCTCATGAGATCAATGATGAACTGCATAAGGGTTACATGAACGGGAATCCAGAGAGAAAGATAAATGAGATAATAGCAGGTTTTTTGGTGCTCTTTGCATGAATGTCTTTAAGCATAAGTATGCTATTTCAGTATCACATTAATTATGTTTTTTTTTTTTTTTGCAGCATATGATTTCCTTAACTCAAATAGGAATGGTTTCAATGTGAGTATTTGGTATAACTCTTCCTATAAGAATGGCAAAAGCAATCAACCTTTGGCTTTGACAAGGGTTCCTCGTTCAGTGAATTTGGTAAACTTTCCATTTCATATATACACGCACATATCTTTCAAAATAATAAAATGCATTTCATATCTACATGCACACACACATATATAATAAATAAGATTTGATGTATGCTTTTAAATTCAGAAAAAGACTTCTTAATTTTATATCCAATGATTGCCTTGTCTAGTTATTGGAACTAGCTGGATGGGCCATAGTCCAGTTGAGCATCTTACTTTTGATTTGCTCGTTGGACCATACTCTATATTGTCTAATTTGCTTACTCTATTAAGTAAGTTTAAAGAAGAGTTATAATTGATTATGACAAGCAGCAGTTGTTGAAGGCACCTGGTGTGATACCCCTGAGCTCACTATGTTTCAAATTGTCTAGTTAATTGGCAAGAACCAAATTGTATCAAATTGACCATTACTAAGAAATATAAGTTGTCTGTTCCTTATCTCACTAGCAATTCAAAGGTCATCTGATTTTCTTCATGTTGCACTTCTTCTTGACTGAATGGAATGAATATCTACATTTGTTGAATGCTATGTACAGGCATCAAATGCCTACATTCTGGATTTGCTTGGACCTTCTGCAAGAATATTGTTTGAGTTTGTCAAAGAAATGCCCAAACCAGAAACAAAACTCAATCTGGACTTCGCTTCTCTTCTTGGACCACTATTCTTTACATGGGTGGTTTCACAACTTTTTCCTGTAAGTAAGTATGTTGTGTTTATGCTCTATCGTGATGGGATTTGTTAAATTGACTGTCTCAATCATGTCAGACAAATCTGTTTTCTGTTGATGCTATCCACTGATGCCAACTTGTGAGCAATCCAGTTCCTAGACAACTTTCTTTGCATTCATCAACTGCATTGTTTAGTATTTATCTCCTTTTATTCCTTGGAGTCATGAGGAGTGAAATTTACCTCCTTATTCAGTCACTCTATGAGTTTAGGGTCTTCTTCTTCTTTTTGGGTGAAAATCGCTTATTTCTTGGTTTATGTATGAGAATGAAAATCTGATTTATTCATAGAAGAGCTAAGAAAATTTTGCACCCTCCATTTCCTTATGTGTCTTACTTCCACTTTTAGCTTTTTTCAAAAGAATGTCTTTTTATATATTAAGTAAGTTTTATCTCCAACATTCACAATTCACCCTTAGTGACATTCTTGTGTATAATTAACATGGCATGTTTAAGACCACAAAATTCAAAGGGTACTTTTGGTATGATATTCACACATTTAGTTTAAGATCACAAAATCCAATAATCTTCTTAACATTCTTAAATTTCGTGTTCATTTATCATACAGTGTCGGGCTTCTTTAGCTCAGCACCTTATCAGTCAAGAGGTTTGACAGAATGTACAGCAGCTTTCAACTTTTAGTATCTCTGGAATTCCTTACGGGTTATTTTCTTTAGAAACAATATGATGCCTGGTTAAGCTTATGTTATTAATTTGTATCGGAGTAATTGTATATACATAATAACCTTTATACAAATGTTTTCTTTTTATTCATCATATGATTCTATTTAATATTCTATGTCATGCTTATTGCATGATTAATTGTGTGCAGGTTGTTTTGATAGCTCTAGTTTATGAGAAGCAGCAAAAACTGAGGATCATGATGAAAATGCATGGACTTGGGGATGGTCCCTATTGGCTGATTTATTATGCTTATTTTCTATTTGTAGCTTCTATATACATGTTATGTTTTGTGATTTTCGGCTCATTAGTAGGTAATGCTACAGCTACTCAGTTGAGCCCTTTCTGTTAACTGGATTTGCCTGGTACAAATTTCCTTCATTTCCCCTTTTTCCCTTTTGCAGGCTTGAAGTTCTTTTTGCTTAATGATTACGCCATCCAGTTCGTGTTTTACTTCATCTATATAAACTTGCAAGAGTCCCTTGCTTTTTTAGTTGCTGCATTTTTCTCTAATGTCAAGGCAGCCACAGGTTTACTATCTGTAATAGAAGTTGTTGTTAATATTGCAACGATTGCGCATATGAAAAAGAATGTTTATGAGAATGATGATGAACCAATTTTTCTTATTAACTTTCAGCAACTAATATTATATGACAGATTCTGCTTACTTGACATTGTAACAGTCATTGGCTATATAATGGTGTTTGCAAATGGACTCTTGTCATCATTCCTTTTCCAGTTCTTTCTCCAGGATGAAACATTTTCCAGTAAGTTCCGTAATATTAAGGTTGTCTTGCAAACTCATGATTTTCATTGTTGGACCACCTAGTCACCCTCCAAGATGGCGACAGTCCTGTTTTATTGAAGCAGTACATTGGTACTGACCTGCAGTTCATTTGGGCCTTTTGAGGGGATTGCATCATTCAATTTCTAAAGTGGAAATTAAAGGCATGGTTGTCTCTTTTATCTACTTTCTAGAGCTATCAGAAAATATGAAATTTTGTTTAAGGGAAGTTATAGGGCCTTGTTCACTTTTGGACACACACTATTCCCTTCTCAGTGGACCTTAGAGATTGAGCTGATTCTGGATTATATTAATTTTGGGAACTAAAAGAGTGGCTGGATGAAGGGAAAGGGAAGGCAGAAAATCCAGGGAATTGACGTACCCCAAACCATTAAATTTCCCGAGAAGAGGGGTTCAGTTGTGTTGCTTTAGGGCAATACAACTATGAGAACCACTCGTCCTATTGCTACTGTCAAACCAACTATTTCCATGATGTTATTTTTAAAATTTTCAGGCTTTAAACGAAAATTGGAAACAATTACTGTTAACCTTCTAACTTCCCCTCTCTTTACCAAGGAGCATGGACGTTATATTTTTCATTAGGTGAAGAGAATCAACTTGTCCTTTCCTTACCTTCTGTGCAAAAAAATCATGTTAGAATTGAGATACTGGTGTGTTTTGTTTGGCTTCATTTCTCCTTATATTTTGTTTTAGTTGTTGAAAATATTTTAATTGGCTATTGCTTCATTTTTGTACTAATCTTCCGGTGAACACTGTCATGACATTGTAGGAGGCTGGATTATAGTTATGGAGCTATATCCTGGCTTTTCTCTTTTTCGTGGACTTTATGAGTTCTCCCAATATGCTTTCAAGGGTAATTATATAGGAACGGATGGTATGAGATGGAAAGACTTGAGTGACGGAAAAAATGGAATGAAGGAGGTCCTAATTATTATGTTGGTGCAGTGGTTGGTGTTTCTCTTTCTTGGTTATTACGTTGATCAGATTGCTTCATCAGGGAAATATTCCCTATGTTTCATGTGGCACTCTAGAAAGAGACCTTCACCTTCCTCTAGGAAACATAGTTTTAGAAGGCAGGGGTCTAAAGTTTTCGTACAAATGGAGAAGCCTGATGTTGCTCAGGAGGTAAATGTTTAACATTTCTCATGAAAAAACTTTTTGCAGGGTATGTTTGTCACTGTCTATAATACTAACCATACAGAACTTCCTTTCAACAGAGGGAGAGAGTTGAACAGTTGCTCGAATCAAGTACAGGTCATGCTGTCATTTGTGACGATTTGGAAAAGGTTTATCCAGGGAAAGATGGAAACCCTGAGAAATTTGCGGTGAGAGGATTGTCACTTGCTTTGCCTCAAGGGGAATGTTTTGGTATGCTAGGTCCCAATGGTGCTGGAAAAACTACTTTTATTAACATGGTCAGTCCTGTTGTCTGTTTTGTGCTAGATATATCTTTGTAAATCTTAAGTTTTAGTCACTCAAGGATGTAATCTTAGAGTAGTCACTACTTTAAATACACATTCTGTCTGCCTCGCATTTTGTAGTGAGATAAGCTGCATACTGACTCTTTATTTATGTATTTAGATTGTTAAAAGTGAAACTCAACACCCTTGATCGATAATTTTCCTCTAACAGATGATTGGGCTCATAAAACCAAGCTCCGGTACTGCATATGCTCAAGGTATGGATATACGAACAGACATGGATATGATATACACCAACATGGGTGTATGTCCGCAGCATGAGTAAGAATTGCTTTTAGTTGACATTCGATCCCCCCTTCCTGCGAATAATATCGACCTAATACTAATTTTCTTTTTCATTTGGGAGTTCATTTCAGCTTGCTTTGGGAGATATTAACAGGAAGGGAGCATCTACTTTTCTATGGAAGGCTTAAAAATCTTGAAGGAGCTGACTTGACACAAGTACGTTAATGGCTAATGAGTGCTTGTAAAATTGAACTTATAATCCAAAATCTGTTACAGCAGAATTAAGTTACAGCCAATTAATACAACTGATTAAATTGATTGTATTCCTCAAGTCCAGGATATCTTTACTGATACTATTCATTCTATAGCACAAGCAATTGATTGATTCTTTACGGGCAATGAATCGTCGAGGCAACTTGAAAGACTAAAATCTTGATAGACTTGACTCCTCATCTGAATATATATATATATATATATATATATATATATATATATATATTTGGTTATTTATACTTTTCTGCCTACAGGCAGTTGAAGAATCTCTTAAGAGTGTCAACTTGTTTCATGGAGGCGTTGCTGACAAGAAAGCTGGTAAATACAGTGGAGGAATGAAGAGGAGGCTAAGTGTTGCTATTTCACTGATTGGAGATCCCAAGGTATGTTACTCCTTACCATCCATTCTCGTGGGAAGATATTGCGAGATGTGTACTGGTAATATGCTTGTGGTTTATGAAACTCTTTAGGTTGTCTACATGGATGAGCCCAGCACTGGACTGGATCCATCTTCACGAAGTAACTTGTGGAATGTTGTCAAGCGTGCAAAGCAAGATAGAGCGATTATTCTCACTAGTAACTTAACATGCTTTATCTTGTTTCTTTGTTTCCCCTTTAACATGAATGGACTATGTGCACTCAGGACAGTACTAACAAGTTGTATGAAGGGTACTGATAAATGATAAACGAGATATTTGCCCCAAGCGCAACATATATATGTTGCACTTTGTGCAACCGAATTCTTCCCTTGCTCATTTCTTACCACTGGTTAATGAGATCATTAATATGACTACTCATAAAGGATAACAATTTCAGCTCATTCAATGGAAGAAGCAGAACATCTATGTGATCGACTAGGAATATTCGTCGATGGCAGCTTGCAGTGCATAGGAAACCCCAAAGAGGTAATCTCAAGCATTTAAGAAGTCCTGCATATTTCTATTTTTGATCTCGTGGCGCGATTCTAGAGTCATAAAAGCAAGAAGGTCCTTGTAAGTATTGATTGAACTAAGGATTTGATTGCCAGGGCTAAGTCATTTTTGACCTCTCTCCATCTGCTTCTTTTTACGTGTAAACTGTTCTGACCATGTATATCCAACAGTTGAAGGCAAGATACGGAGGGTCTTATGTGTTTACGATGACAACATCATCAGATAATGAGGAGGAAGTGGAGCACATGGTGCAACGCCTATCCCCAAATGCCAACAGGATATATCATCTATCAGGGACACAGAAGTTTGAGTTGCCAAAGCAAGAGGTTAGAATTGCAGATGTATTTCAAGCTGTTGAAAAAGCAAAGAGTAGATTCACAGTTTATGCTTGGGGTCTGGCTGATACAACTTTGGAGGATGTGTTTATCAAAGTTGCTCACACTGCTCAAGCTTTCAATGTTCTCTCTTGACATCCATGATCACAACTAATCTAATACCACATTTTCTTGAAAGATAAGAGTTCAAGTAATTGTTAGACTAGGTCAGGAACTAACAGAGAAATCCAGTTAACATTGGAGGAGGAGGATGATTACCACCTGAGCAACCAAATCTTGTCCTATTTATACATCAATGCCCTGTCTCAGGCAAGGGCTTCAATAATTGAACGCTCTCCATGAAAATTAATTACACTATACAAGTAGGATGAAATTAAATATTATGATTATATATATTGGATGAATCTCCTTTGATGTAACAACATATATATTCAAACATTACTTCAACAACAGAATATTTAAATAACTAAAAATATACATTAAGTAACTATCCGAAATACAATGCAAAGAGCTAATGGTTTTAATAATCTAAGCTTTCGATCCGCATCAACTCTGTTTATGCTCATCCTCATCGGATTCAGATTCTGAATCTGCAAATCATTAAGATAAATACATGCAGTCTAAGATCACAAGCTGGAATTATATAATATAAACAATATTTTTTGTCCGTCCAACTTAGGTAACTAACTTTCCTATTTAATTTGTTCCTAAAGAAATACTATATATTATATTTCAATTGAAACTTCTAATTTAACCTAATGAGATCATTTATACATTAATATCTATAATTTGCTTTAAAATTTCGTATAGTAAATAAATTTGTTGAAATAAAAGGCATCGTACGTAAAATGCATCATATAAATTGCATATGGATGAGTATTTTTATCTTAGTTATTTTTTTAGTCAGCGAATACGTAGAAAAATGACAAGATAAAATTTTGATAATCAATTGACTGAACTAGCCAACACAATTTTTAATTACCAGATCGGACGTCATCAAATTGGCCCTTTTTCAGGATATTCATAATCACGCGGCATATGAGTGTCCACCAATATATGTGAAGCAGCAGCAAGCATATCACCATTGAATTTATCACAAAGTAAAGTATGATTCCATCTATATTTTGTTGTTTCTCCTTGTCCACTATGAAAAGAACTTCGTAGCTGCAAAAGCAATAATGAATCAATTATCTTTAAAAATAAATTAAATTACGTTATAAAACACGTATACAAAATATTAAATAATATAAATAGCATATCTATTTTATTTTATGTGACTTAATTCGAAGTACGAGAGTCAATCAGACTAACCATGTGCTATAGATAACGAAAAATGGAAAGTAGATTAGACGAAGTAATAGCCAAGACAATGCAAAAAGAGCGAAGGAAATATCAGCAACGCTATGAAATCCACTGTAATGTGACATCTTAGCAATTTCCATCAGTACATCACTTCCATCATGAATTAATGCAGCCATTGATCCCGCACGTGCCATCCTGCACTTTGAGTTTTTTTAAAACAAACTAAAAAGAAAAGCAAAACAAACAAATTGAAACAGAGAAATCTCTAGTTTCTTCCAATTAATAATAAATATATGTATACTGTATTCTACTGTTATATAGCATGCACGTAGTTGGAGTAGAAGGATACTTATTTTTATTATGCCAAAGTGATAAACAGATTCTTAAACTTGTTGGGTTATTTTCCTCAGGTACCTCAACTACGTCATTTTCCTATTGAATTATTGAACCAAACACTTTTGGTTGATTTTGATCGATTTTTCTATTGTAAATGTCTTCAATTGTGTTCGTATTGTAATGATTATGACTGTAGGAATGAAGAAAAACTGTGTGAATCTCATTTGTTTTCTAATGTGTTCAAATGACTTGAAGTAAAACACAATTATTCTCTAACATTTTCACTATTAATTGGACTAATGAGTTCTGGAACAACATATATGTCCTATATTAGTACCCCTCACAAAATCTGATTCCACATCAGCCAACAATGTTTGTTAAAAAGGAACAAATTATGAGTGGTTCAATGATTCAATCGGAAAATAGCATAGTTGAGATACTTGAGGGAAAAAACTCAACAAATTTAGAGATCTGTTTATGTATTTGATCTTTTTATTATGATTAAAATGTCTGAATCTAAATGTTAAAATGCATGTGTATAAGAATACAAAACTTTAAATCTTAATACACGTCTAAATTACGTACCTGAAAATGTAAGACAAGAGAATCAGTGATACTGATATTATGTGATGAATCATATGGGCAGCAAAATCAGAGCGTCTTGTTTCCCAGTAGATCAATGCAAATATGGAGTACAAGTAAAATCCTCCAGCATACATGGTCCATCCTTTCAGCTTTAACCTGTGAAAGTTATTTTTGATAGACTCTCGATTCTTCGAAGAAGAAAAAAAGAAAAGTATGTACACAATATCCTAAACTTACTTCATTTTGAGATCAGGCCAAACCTGATCTCCAGGGCCTGTCCAATAATATCGAGTATTTGTGAACCAAGGTTCGTTATAAGTAACATAAAGTGCAAATATCTCTGCAGATAGAAAATACATAAATTTCCATGCTGATTCCTTGAACTTGTTCATCTTCTTCCTCTTAATACTACTACCATTTTTTATCACCTTTGCGTCCTTCCCACAAATCATGCGCTTAGCCAATGCCTTACAATGCGTATCAGAGCGCGGTTAATTAATTAATTAAAATAACAAAAATCATATTAAATGTGTCCAAAATATTATGTTTTGAACAGGTTCAGGTGTTTACATGAAACTCCATAGAGTACAAATACTGATATGACAAAATTGATCGTATAAGTGATTCTGTTTATATATTTACCTCGAAAATCAATCTGTCGAGTATGAATCGAAGGATGGGGAAGAAGAGAGCAAAGAAGGGAATAAAAATTAAATCTTTGTACTCAGGGTAAGACTCTGTATCCCAATCCATATTGCAAACAGATTAAACTTTTAACAATTAAAATTTTGTTAATTAGCACTAGCTATTCGATAATATCATATACTAGTATTGATATATATGTTAGTACTCCTAACTTTTAGGTGCAATTTGAGTTTTGAAATCAAGAACAACTGGCTAAGACTTTCAAAACAAGTGTCAACTGTGAAACGTTACTATCCAATACACAACGTCTAATAGGCAGAATATCTAAATATCATTCTAAACTTGATATATTTTCTTCATATTTTTTATATACTATTAATTATCCTTGTGAACTATGTTTTTTGTTACCCTTTACCCCCTATACGTTGATGTAACAAAGAGAATGACTACATCCTCTTTTAGGTATGTAGGGACGAAAAAGTCATGTTCATAGATAATTAAGACTACTGATAATTTAAAGGATCGGGAGAAGACATAATTAAGACTACTGATAGTTTAAAGGATCGGGAGAAAACATGAAAGTTTTAGAGGATCTTTAATTAGATATTTTTGTCATTTAGAAAATTATTTATATCTCCTTCCAACATGAAATTTCAAGCAAGTTTTTGAATTTATAATTGCAAGTAGTATGTTATATATGATTGGTCTCATTCTCATTATATATATGTATTTTTTTATTTACTCTGAGTGTATATTTAGATGAGTGACACTTGTTATATTTAAAATTTAGTGATACATACTCTTAATCATATATTGAAGAACAAGTTAGAAACAAATTCACAGACTTTGGTAAGAAAAATCATCTTTGACTAATTTGGGCTCCTCTTAATATCAATACTTTAATTATACTTTTTTATATTTTTTTTAAAAATAATAATTGATTTGATTTTAATTTTATTTGCAAATTAAATCATAAATATTTTCAATATTAAATAAAAACTACAAAATACACATTAATATGCACTCGAGGTAATTCTCTACAATATTGTATTTAAAAAAAGATAAATTTCAGATCATACTTTCTAAATTACTTTAAAATATAACATTATATTTTTTATTTATTTTTTATGAAAATTTGTAAACCTCCTTGACACGGAAATTTTTTTTTAAAAAAATCTGTTTTTTTGTTTAGTAAAAAGATACTTAAGTATTTGTCGAATGAGTTTATGTCGGAAATGAAAAAAAATGGAGAGGAAAAATTATATTTGCTAAACGTTTTAGAATATTTTTCCGTTTGAAATAAAAGTTGGTCTTTCTTTTTCTTAATCATTTTTTTTTTTGCTTTTTTTTATTGATCTCATTACACTTAAATCTATAATTTTATTTTGTCAAATATTAATTTATTTATTTTTTAAAAGGGGGAGTATTCTTAACTTTAGATTAGGGAAATGCTATTAATATTGGATATATAAAATATATATCATGAAAATAATTATATTAACGAGGAGCTAAAATTAATGAAAGATGAGAATTTTCTTACAAAAATTAGTGAGTTTTTTCTTAATTTATTTTTAACTATGATTATAAGGCTTGTTTAATTAAATGTAATCCCGTTATACCACTTCCACACGTCCCTTAATGTCCAATCCCGTAATATTAGGGATTAATTATGATAATTAAGGATCTGAGTAGCATATACTATTTTTCTTTAAACATATTACCTCAAAAACACAACAAAGAAACGTGTGTATCAATTTTTTTATTTATAAAAATATCACTCTTCTCTACTCTCAAAATTTAATAAATTCAATATAATTTAATTATTATTATTTTTTCAATTGCAAGACTCCCTGTACCTTGCTGTATATTTTAAGCAAAAAAATTTGAAGATATTGAAAAGCGTATCTACATATATATAATACCGATTCTATGTATATACAAACATGTTCTGGTAGTTGCCTTCCTTTTGAATTGGATCGAAATAATTAAAATGTTAATTTTTTTATTAAATAGCTCATGTTTTATGCAATTAATTTTATAAAAACTTATGATATCGATGGCGATCTCAATGGGATTACACAATCTTTTGCCAGCCTATGACTTCTTGAACTTGGCTTCACGTTTCGACTATAACTTGAGATTGAAAAAATTTAAAAAAAATCCTCCTTTTATCTTTGTATTTAAGGGCAATTAAACATTTGAAATAGAAATAACTATTACCTCTCAAATTATAAGAATTTTGATTAATATTTTAAGATGTATTTTTTTATCATATTGACATACAAAAAATTGCAATTTATAATAGCTTCATATATTTTTGAATATCTAATTATTTTGTTTAAAATATCAAATTAATATAATCTAATTTAACTTTAGAAATTAATCAAATTAACTCTCAAAAAACACTAACGTGACAAATATATTAAAGTCATACTATCTTTGCTCCTAAATACATCACACATGCTAGCATGTGCCGGTCAAAGTCTAATGTACAACATGAGAAATATATTAACTCATCTGTTCCATTTTATGTGACATTTTTTGTTTTTGAGAGTCAAATAATTTAACTTTGATTGAATATTTGCGTATAGAATTTTTACTTTTCTTGAATGAAATTTATATATTTATAAACAACGTAAAGAGTACTATAAGTCACAATAATTTATAGTTCAAAATGTTAAAAGAATCTATGAAAACTTTCATTCAAAGATAGACTTATATAAATCTCGAAATGCGAAAAGTTTCACATAAAATAGACTGAAGGTATATTTATTTTTTTCCTAAGCAGTTTTATTTATTACACATAAATACATTAAGGTGTTACTTATCAAATTTTAACTTGATATACCTATTAAGTATTAAGAAAACCTTGATTAGTATAGTAGGTTTACTATATTATTCCTATTAATTTTGATAGGATTTCAAATATATTTATTTATAATATTTTTAAAGACATTAATTCAATGTTAATAAATTAAGGATATAATATGATTTTTTTTGTTTTCCTATATTTTTCAAAAATGACAAATAAAAAAAATCAAATTAAAAAATATTTAACAAATAAATAAGAATGAATAAAATATTTTCTTCTTATTTAAGAAAGGTTTTAGTGCATGATTATTAGCTTGTAATTATTATTATGATCCTTATATTATTAGACAGAGCATATTTAATTTTGGGAAATGTCGAGGTACAACCTAATATACAACAACAAGAATTTACATAAAAATGTTTAATATCATTATTAGACAATATCGATATATATTAATAGAGGTCGATTGTGAGATTAGACTTTGATAAGTTTCTCATGCCATGACTTAAATCTTTAAAAATTATTAATATATACAGTATATTCTTTTAAGTGATCAAACCTTAGAAATTTTCTTTCTCGTGAAAGTTTTAAAACAAGAACAAATGTCAAAGTTGTGATTAAATTACAAAATTAAGGTGATTAATATATGTTACACTTAATCAATATTCATGGTGTTATGCGTTGTCCTATTTATTACATTACGTCTTTGAAGATTGAATCTGCTAATTGCAAATGTCTTATGATTTAAATTTTATATTATTTCCATCCACTAATATTTGAATATTTTTCTACTTCAAATAATTTCGTAGATTCTAAAAACATCATATATAGTAATAAACCAATAACACATGGACTAAAAGAATTGTTTCCTTGTTAGGAATATAATGAAACTGTTAGCGGAAACGTGAAACTAAAGAACAAGGAAGAACAACAATATTTAACGTGGTTCGGATCAAAATGATCCTACGTCCACCAAAGAACAACTGCACCAATATTTATTTCACTATACAAAGAATATAAGTGAAATACTACAAGAGAGAGAACACAATGCCTTAGAAGGTGAGAAGGCAAGTGAAAGGATGATTTGAAAATGAATTAAGAGCTACCTATTTATAGGAATAAATTCATCCTATTGATGTCATCCATGACATCACTATGTGTCAAAATTGTCAAGGTTAAGATAGCAAACCATTTTATGGTTTGCCTAACTTTCACCTACCAAGATACAATCTTTGACTTGTATTTTGTACTAATTATCTTCCTACCAAATATTCATATTAATTCATCTTCCATTTAGTTTGATTCCACAAGAACCAAAACCAACTCTTTCAATCTCCACCTTGGTTTGTGTTCCAAGCATGCGCATAAACAACTCCGGCCAAAACTTCTAAGCTTACTGGGCAATCCCATTGTAAGAAACAAGAAGAATCAAACCTTTGTTGAACATACCAGCTCCACCTAGCAGTTGTTCTCTTAGAGTTGCATCAATTGATGCATACTCCCGCCAAGTCCTTGCAGTGTGCAAACTTGGCAAGCGGGACTATTTTGGTCAACATGTCTGCAGCGTTATCGTCTGTGATAACCTTCTCAACCTTGATAGCTCCCTTTTCTACGACATCTCGAATAAAATGAAATCTGACATCAATGTGTTTGGTGCGCTCATGAAATCTTTGATTTTTAATCAAATGAATAGCACTTTGACTATCACATTTTAGAATTGATTTAAGCTGAGCTGAACTCAATTCTGCCACCAAACCTTTCAACCAGATAGCTTCTTTCACTGCCTCCGTTGCTGCCATATATTCTGCCTCTGTTGTAGACAAAGCGACAATCGACTGTAAAGTCGATTTCCAACTAACGGCACTGCCAACGAGAGTAAAGATGTATCCAGTTGTGGACCTCCTTCGATCAAGATCCCCTGCATAGTCAGAATCAACATAACCGAGAATTGAAATACCTTCACTTTTCCGAAAGGTTAGGCCAACATCAGGAGCTCCTTTGAGATATCTCAATATCCACTTGACAGCTTCCCAATGCCTTTTTCCTGGATTTGCCATGTACTTGCTTACTACACTTACAGATTGGGCAATATCTGGACGTGTGCATACCATAGCATACATAATGCTACCAACTGCACTCGCATAAGGAACCTTTGACATATGCTCCACCTCATCCATAGATTGAGGCATTTGTAACTCTGAAAGCTTGAAATGAGAAGCTAAAGGTGTACTTACAGGCTTGCTCATATCCATATTGAATCTTTCAAGAACTTTTCGGATGTACCTCTTCTGAGAAAGATGTACAACACCATTTTCTCTTGAAATTTCCATTCCAAGGATTTTCTTTGCAACTCCTAGATCCTTCATGTCAAATTCCTTGCTCAACAGTTTCTTCAAAATATTTATCTCTGTGATGTTGTTAGCAGCAATAAGCATATCATCAACATACAACAAAAGATAAATCATAGAGTTACCAGACATCTTCTTGTGATACACACAACTATCAAATGCACTCCTCGAAAATCCATGTGTAGTCATGAATGCATCAAACCTCTTGTACCACTGTCTAGGGGATTGCTTCAAACCATACAAAGACTTCTTCAGTTGGCATACATGGTCTTCTTTTCCTTCAGCTAGGAAACCTTCAGGCTGATCCATATAGATTGTCTCTTCTAGATCACCATGTAAAAAAGCAGTTTTGACATCAAGCTGTTGAAGCTCTAAATCAAATTGTGCAACCAATGCTAGCAGCACGCGAATTGAGCTATGTTTCACGACTGGAGAAAAGATCTCATTGTAGTCAATTCCCTCCTTCTGACTGAAACCCTTTGCAACCAATCTCGCCTTGAACCTAGCAGCTTCCACTTCTGGAATACCTTCTTTCTTTCTGTAGACCCATTTGCATCCAACTGTCCTCATCCCCTTTGGCCTTTTAACTAAGGCCCATGTCTCATTTCTGTGAAGAGACTCCATCTCTTCCATCATGGCCAACTGCCATTGTGCAGCATCTTTGCAAGAAGTTGCTTCAATATACGAAGAGGGCTCGAGATCCTTAATCTCTTCTTCTGCAGCTACGAACGCTTGTGTAATCAGATTTTCTTGCTCTATAAGACGTTCCGGTTTCCGTATCCGCCTTTTGTCCCTTCCCTTCGCAATTGTGTATGGTTCATTGGAAGCAAGTTCTTCTGCATCTTTTGACTCATCACTTTGAGTCTCTTGATCCCGTTTCTTGGTAAGCTCCACCGGTAGCTCCACCTGCTCGTTGTTCTCGTTTCTAGATAACTCCACAGAAACTTTACGAGGATCAAGTATAGAGGATTCATCAAAGGTAACATCTCTACTAACTACAAATTTGAGTAAAGACAAACACCATAGTTTGTACCCTTTTACTCCATCAACATACCCTACGAATATGGCCTTTTTAGCCCTTGGTTCAAGCTTACCATCATTAACATGATAATAAGCTGGACACCCAAATATTCGCAAGTATGAATAGTTAGAGGGTTCACCTGACCAGACCTCATTCGGAGTCTTAAAGTCAATTGCTGATGCTGGAGACCGATTGACAATATGAGAAGCAGTATGAACTGCTTCAGCCCAAAATACTTTGGACATCTTAGCTTGTAAGAGCATACAACGAGCCTTCTCAAGAAGAGTTCTGTTCATTCTCTCGGCAACTCCATTCTGCTGTGGTGTGTGCCTGACCGTCTTATGCCTTGCGATCCCATGAACCTTGCAGAAATCATTGAACTCTTCATTGCAAAACTCCAAGCCATTGTCCGTGCGAAGATACTTGATTTTCCTCTCCATTTGATTTTCAACCAAAATCTTCCACTCTTTAAATGCTTCAAAAGCATCACCTTTTGTCTTCAGGAAACGCACCCAAACCTTTCGTGAAAAATCATCAATGAATGTGAGAAGATACCTCTTTCCTCCCTTTGATGGAAGCTTAGAGGGACCCCATAAATCTGAATGGATGTAGTCGAGCACCCCTCCCGTCTTGTGCTTGCCAGTGCTGAAGCTGACCTTTTTCTGCTTTCCTAAGACGCAGTGCTCACAAAATTCAAGTTTGCTGATCTTCTCACCATTCAAAAGGTTGCGGTTGCTCAACATCTCCTATCCTCGTGCGCTCATATGGCCTAGTCTCATGTGCCATAATTTTGCCTTGTCATCATTAGATAACTGCACTGTAGATGCATTTACAGAGCCAATAATGGTGCTTCCCGCAAGTGTGTAGAGGCCATCCTCCAGCTTGGCCTTCAACATGACTAAAGACCCTTTAGTCACTTTCATAGTTCCTCCTTCACTCATGTACTTATAGCCTTGTTTATCTAAAGTACCCAGTGAGATCAAATTCTTCTTTAGATCAGGAACATGACAGACTTCTGTAATAGTCCTCACGATTCCATCATGGCAGCGAACATGAACTGAACCAATACCAACTATTTTACAAGTTGCATTATTGCCCATTAATACAGTTCCTCTGCTTGTTTCATAGCTGCTGAACCAATCTTTTCGGAATGTCATATGCAGAGTACAACCAGAGTCTAAGATCCATTTGTTGTCATAGACTCCATTATTGCATGATGTTGTTAGTACATAATCATCATCATTATCATGTACTTTCTCAACAATGGATGCACTCGCCTTTTCTTTGGACTTCGACATAGGGCAATCTCGTTCAAAGTGCCCCTTTTTGTGACAGCCCCAACACTCCGCATTCTTTTTGTTCACACGAGACTTTGATCTGTACTTCGATTTGCTCCTTCCCTTTTGGCTAGTACGACCTCTTACAAAGAGTCCACTAGCTTCGTCACTTTTGTCTCCTTCAAAATGCATCCGCACATCACAAGAGTTTAGTGCTTGCCGCACTTGCTCAAGTTTAATAGGTTGTTTGCTATACATCATTGAATTCTCAATATCACGATATTTTGAAGTCAATGAAAATAGTAAAGAACATGCAAGTGTCTCCTCGTCCTTTTTAATTCCAGCAGTTTGTAAGTCCATCACAAGTTTATTGAACGCATCTAGATGGTCTTGCAACAAAGTACCTGAATCCATCTTAAATGTATGAAGACGCCGTTGTAACAACATCCTTGTTGTCACTGACTGGTCCTGGTAAAGCCCTTCCAGCTTTTCCCATAACTCTTTGGCCGTCTCTTCGGTACTTGTACTCACTTCACAAAGTACGTTAGGTGCAAGGGACAGTTGGATTGCACTCAATGCATCTCCTTCAATCTTTTCCTTGTCGGAATCCGATATCTTATCGGGGTACTTTCCGTCAATAGCATGGATTGAACCTTCCCTCCGCAGTAACGCTATCATCTGGATTTTCCAGATATTGAAGTTGTTGCGCCCACTAAATCTATCAATTTCAAACTTCATGGAACTCATTTTTTTTTTTTACTTGTTCTTCCTTTTCTACTATAATGTATTTGGAACTACAGAAAACCAAAGTAATCCTTTTCTGATGTGGAAGTTCAGACTGTGCTGCAACCACAGAGCATACTCAGACAGAACCTTGGCTCTGATACCAATTGTTAGCGGAAACGTGAAACTAAAGAACAAGGAAGAACAACAATATTTAACGTGGTTCGGATCAAAATGATCCTACGTCCACCAAAGAACAACTGCACCAATATTTATTTCACTATACAAAGAATATAAGTGAAATACTACAAGAGAGAGAACACAATGCCTTAGAAGGTGAGAAGGCAAGTGAAAGGATGATTTGAAAATGAATTAAGAGCTACCTATTTATAGGAATAAATTCATCCTATTGATGTCATCCATGACATCACTATGTGTCAAAATTGTCAAGGTTAAGATAGCAAACCATTTTATGGTTTGCCTAACTTTCACCTACCAAGATACAATCTTTGACTTGTATTTTGTACTAATTATCTTCCTACCAAATATTCATATTAATTCATCTTCCATTTAGTTTGATTCCACAAGAACCAAAACCAACTCTTTCAGAAACAGCATCGAAAATTATAAAAATATGATATTACACCTAAGTTCATATATATTAATTAATTAAACAAGAATTAATGAGAAAAACAACATGTCTCTCACTTCTCTTTTTACTAATATATATATATATATATATATATGTATATATATATATTAGGTTTTATTTGGAAGATTTTCATTTTTGTTAGGTATTTGCATGTTGATGTGTAAGAAATTTGTCTAAAAGTGTATATAGGAGACATTAAGTCACGTAACATAAACATAAATTAGAATTAGAACTAAATAAATGTAACAAATTAAAGAGTGCTATCATTACACATAGCAATAGTTAATGGCTTTTACTTATCCTACACACATAATTAAAGTATGAATTCTATTTATCCTACGTATGAAGTTAATCCCTTCTTAATTCGAAGAAATAATCTCGATTTATTTTTACCTGTCACATTTATACTTAGATTTTATCATGAAAATAATATTTTTTTCTCGATATGTTAAAATTTAAAAGGGATAAATAAAAGTAAAAAGTTATTTTTTAAAAATATTAAACAAATAAAAATAAACAGGAGAATATTAATTATGCCAAATAATAAGCAAATATGTCTTATTTTTCTTATACGAAAGTTCCATGAACTTTCATTTTTTTTTTTTAATTTAGGAAATGAAACTATACCAAAGAAGAATCCGTGTCTGGACGTGTGAATCTATTAATAATGAATTATTTTAATAGTTAGACTTTGAATAGAAAATTTTGATTAACTAATAAATCACACGATGACTTCAAGCAGAACAACGACATCTGGATTTTTCAATTCTTTTACTGTTAAGACATATGGCTCTTAGAGAGAATCTGATTCAGGTTTTATTATAAAATTAATAGAAGTATAGAACCATATATTATATCAAGAAAATGCATGTTAGCCAACCATGATAGAAGAAATTATACTATATTCACTTTCTAATAGCCGTTGAAATCCGCATTTAATGGATATTTGGGTGTAAACTTTCAGTAACTCAAAAGGTTGTGTGTCATGTATGTGAAAATTTATATTTACTCTATTCATAATTTTTTGACAGACCTATTAAAAATAGTTGTCGAAGATTAATCGTCAATTTAAATAATTAAAAAATAATTAGTCACTTTTTCTCCAAATTTATCTTTAATGATAGTGTAGTTCAATTGAAAAGTTATGTAAACTGTTGGTATTCTAGGTATAGTATGATTACATTAGTCAAATTACATTCTTATATTAAATTTTTCTTGAAGGATCTACATGATCTTACCATGACAAACAATTATGGACAGAGAAGTAACAAAGTACACTTACGATTCAATAATACAAATGAAATTTACTTGAGCTTTGTCGTCCTCTTTCCAGTGAGTTTTTTTATTTTTCTTTAATACTTATGATTAAAAAAAAGTAATTGTGATCATTGACAATTTATAAATTTTAACTTCTTAGTTCACCTTTGATCATTTGTATTTAATATTCGAGTTTGAAATTAAAAGAGCCATATTTTAAAATTAAAATGTCAAAAGGAACAACAAATTCTGGATTGATCAAATGGGATAAAGTGTGGGACTCTCAACAACAAACAAATTTAACTGATGACTCAACATTCGACTTATTATTTTTCATCTTCTTAATCGTGAGCAACCAAACCAACTCGTTTGATCAAATTATAGCTAAATCATACTAGTGAATTCTTAAAGGCTAAGTATTATACAGTATAATCCACAAAGCAAATAATGTGCTCTATGCAAAATTATTCATAAATGAAAATATTCAGGATATTCATGATGTATGTTCCTTTGTTCATATTCATTTTTCGAATAAAATACACTAATTCAGATGTGAACTTAAGAGTTAGTGTTATAATCTAATATGAATAAAAAAACATATACTCATATATACACTTATTTTTATTTTTTCACCCGGTGTTCGATATTTATATTAGAGTTTGACCATGTAGCGCTCTACCATAGACTCAAATATAAAATTAAAAAAAATAATCTAATCTACTGCACCATATTTATAATAATTTAGACACTTATTTTTTCTACTAATACAATTTACCAAATGATCTTCAGAAAATTCCAAGTAACAAGGACAAGAAATGTTATTATAAGAACTTTGAATGACTAAACTTAACATTATACTACTAGTAAAATTAGTAGACTTTGCAACTTCTTGAAAAGGACATTGAAGTAGAAAAATAACCAATGGAATATAGTATGAACAAAGTTTTTTCTTTTAATTGGCTTTCAATGTCAAAGTAAATATCTCAATTCGTTAGTCGTTACTTGTTAGGTAATGTGGAAATAACGAAATTGCTAATTTTCAACAATAGAAAATTATTATCGGCGCGTGGCTAAACAAAACCAAACCGCGTGATGTAAAAAAGGGTAGTTTAGTCATTTACCCAGCTTCCTTCACCGGAATGAAAACGACAGAAAAGGGCAATTTCGTCAATCCACTTAATTTCAAAAGAAATTGACTTTTCTCAATCGGTATATAAAGGAGATTCTTAAATTGAACTTCAATCGTTTCTTCATTCTGAGTTTCGAGTTCTCAAAAAAAAATAAAAATGGAGATTTCTCAATGAACTTGTTTTTTTTAACTAATTCTAAACTTGTTTAAAAATTAAAGTTAAAATTAAAAAGTACTTTTAATTCAAAAATGGCGGGTTCGGTGCATGGTCCAGCGAGCTTCTCCACTCAAGCCAATGCTTTACTCAGAAAGAATTTGACTTTTCAGGTTTGTTTTTGTGTTTTTGGTTAATTGAGTTTATCTTCTTATTACAATTCAAGTTCAAGACATTTTATTTGCTCCGTTTCAATTTGTTTGTTCGATTTTCAGAAAACAAATAATACTTTTGAGTTTCGTGATCTTAAATATGTAGAATATATTCAAATGTGCTCTAATTGTATGAGCTTAGATATGCCATGAGCAAAATTGAAGCTACAGTCGTAAAAAAAGAAAGGAGATTTTTTTGAATTGGACTAAAATGGAAAGTAGATCAAACAGATCGAAATAGAGTGAGTATAATTAATGGTTGGCATTTATAATTTGTATCTGAAGCAAAAATATATTTGTTATTGGTTAAATAGACTTTCTATACATTATTTTTAGGTAAAAAAGTGATATTTGCAATACTGTATTGTAATCTGAAATGATATGTTTGCAGAAAAGAGAGGTCAGGTCAAATATTCGTCTCATCTTGGTCCCTGTCATACTTTGTGTATTGCTAGTTCTCATTCAAGTTTTGGTCAACAATGAGTTAGATAAACCATCAAACAATTGTGGCTGCAAATGTATTGACCAAAATGGTGATGGCACATGTGAACAAGTATGTGGTATCGAATACTCAGATTTATCCCAAGTCGGTAGATGTCCGATTCCTAGCCCACCAGAATGGCCTCCCTTGTTACAGATACCGGCACCAGAGTATCGTGCTGTTCGAACTGATTTTACTTCATTTGGGGACTTGCCAGATGATTCTTGCAGAACATTGGGTTCTTGTCCTGCTACTATACTTATGACTGGAACTAATCAGACTTTTGGAGAAAGTATGAATTTGTTTTTTCTGTGATCCTAGTATACTTGAAGTAAATTGAGTATTTTCTCTGATAGGCATTTCTAATGTATGTCTAATTTTATGGAACTTAATAGGTATGCGTAGAAATTTGTTCAGCAGTACTGGATCAACTCTCAATTCCTCTGACATTTTCTACAGCTTAGCCAATAATGTCTTGGTGAGCCTCTCTCTCCATTTAATTTATTTTATTTTTCTCATTCACTTGATATTCACTATGCATAGGTTCAAAATTTACGCTTTGTTTGATGATTAATTACCTTCCGATTTTCAGGGTTCTGATTCACCAACTGAGGTTATGAATTTTCTTGAGTCAGCTTTCTTCTCCGACCTGCCAGTCTACAACGTTCAATCGCAGTGTTCTCCTAACTCCACATTTTCTATTCCATTAGATATTGGTACTACAAATATTCGGCAAGGTAGTGAACTTATCTTCTTTACTGCTTTTTGACTTGACTTAACTTTTTTTATGTTAGATATTGCATGTCTAAATTGAGGAAGAAGCATAACACTTAGGTTGAAAAAGTTTACTAGTTTGGTGTATTACTAACATTGGATTAGTTTAAGCTTTAGCCAGAGAACTTGAGTCTAAATGTTGTGGCTATGGTGTGATCTTAGTAGGAAAAGTTTCTATTACGTAAGATATTTTAGCTTTGATATTTTATAGTTCAGCCCGAGCATGCTTTTCAAACAATTTGATTGAATTCTTCGGGTTTACTTGACGCAGTTGTAACCAATAGGAAGATAAGCACATGCGTTGACATTCCGTTATGATTATATACTAGTAGTTGAGTAATGTCAAAAAAGTTGGATCCTTCCACACAAACAAGCCTATGTATTTCCATATTTAGTTTTTATAATTTACAGCTTTGTTAATTGTCTGCTGCAGAGATAAGTTGTTTAAAAGGTTTACACTTGTGGCGTAATAGTTCTGATGAGATCAACGATGAGCTTTATAAAGGTTACAGGAAGGGGAATCCAGAGGAAAAGATAAATGAGATAATAGCAGGTTTTTCTGGTGCCCTCTGCATAAATGTCCTTATGTATAGCATGCTATTCCAGTATTGTCTTAACTTTGTATGATCTCTTTTTGCAGCATATGATTTCCTTAATTCAGATAGGAATAGTTTCAATGTGATTATTTGGTATAACTCTACCTATAAGAATGACACAGGCAATCAACCTATTGCATTGACAAGGGTTCCTCGTTCAGTGAATTTGGTAAACCTTTCACTTTCTACTTCCTTGTTCTTCTTATGTAAATTGTTCTTGGCCCTTGTAAATTCTGTATTGCTGATCATAGCACAGTGAAGGAAATCCTTAATAGATAATAGATATCATGAAAATCAGTTCCATTTACTTGAGTAGGGCATGACTGGGCCCAGGGTGGATATTTGGAGTTCTCAGTGCATTTTATGATGCTCTAATCTCCCAAATAAATTTGTGCATGTTTTGATACATCAGTATGTGTAAATAATTATAATTTAAATATCTACATGCGCGCACAGATATATAAATAAGATTTGCTGGTATGCTTTGAGGGTGGAAAGAGACTTGTTTCAAATTAGTACTTTATGGCTGCCTTGTCTAGATATTGGTACTAGCTGGACAGACCTTAATCCTGTCCTTATACTCTTGATTGCTCATTAGACCATACTATAGATTGTCTAGTTTCCTTAGTCTCTTAGTAAGTATTAGAGTAGAGTAGTACTTAATAATGACAAGAAGCAGCTGTTCTTGAAAGAGCTGGAAGTGGTAATTCTGATCATATTTTTGCTTCATAAGGGAGCTGGATAAAGTAAGTTCTTTTGCATTGACAAATGTAATTGTCAGCTCATCATGTTGTTAATTTGTCCAGTTAATTAGCAAGAACATGTTTCAACATTGACCATTACTAAGAAATATCAAGTTGCGTGTTCCTTATCCCACAAGCAAATCAAAGGTTATCACATTGATTTGCTTCACATTGCACTTCTTCTTGAATGAAGCGATTGAGTATCTATGTATGCAATCTCTGTTGATTCTTTATGAAAGGCTAATTGTAGTTATACTAAACCTATTCATGTTATTTACGTGTTAAATTCTTGCTAAATGTTGTGTACAGGCATCAAATGCCTACCTTCAATTTTTGCTTGGACCTTCAGCAAAAATGCTGTTCGAGTTTGTCAAAGAAATGCCCAAACCAGAGACAAAACTCAGGCTGGACTTTGCTTCTCTACTGGGACCACTATTCTTTACATGGGTGGTTTCACAACTCTTTCCTGTAAGTTTATATGTCCTATTTAATCGTAATGGAACTTGTTCAGTTGGCCAACTCCATGGCAGACAGATTTGTCTTTTATTAATGCTATTGTTGATGTCAACTTGTCAGCTATCCATTTCCAAGACAACTTCGCTTGTTTAGTGTTTACCTCATTTTATGTGTTGGAAGAATGAGGAGTGAAAGTTAACATCTTATTTAGTCACACAGTATGAGTTTTAAGTCTTCCTTTTATTACTCTTTTGCTGAACATGGTTTATTTCTTGGTTCGTGTAGGAGAATAAAAACTTATTTTGTTGATAGAAGAGCTAATAAATATTAGTTCTTTAGGACTTCTAAACTGTTAATTCAGTTATTCCAAGAAATACGTACTAGAATTCATCATAGTAAACATACATTTAACTTCTTTTCATAGTGTCAGGCTTTAACTCGGCACTTTGTCAATCATAACATTTTTCTAAGTATTACTGCATCTTTTAGCAATCAGTATATCTGAAATTCCTCCAATGTGTTTATTTTATTTATTACCATACCTTGTTTGATTTTGTCTTATAAATTTGTGACACAGTAATTGCATAAACTATCAGCCTTTATACAGATGTTATCTTTTAATTCATCGTATGATCCTACATAATTTTTTATGCTTGTCATATTTATTGTTTGCAGGTTGTTTTGATAGCTCTAGTTTATGAGAAGGAGCAGAAACTAAGAATCATGATGAAAATGCATGGACTTGCGGATGTTCCCTATTGGATGATTTCTTATGCTTATTTTTTGGTCATATCTACTATATACATGTTCTGTTTTGTGATTTTCGGCTCATTAGTAGGTAATTTTACAGCTACTCAGTTGAGCCTTTCTGCTAACTGGAGTTGCCTGATAAAAATTTCATTTTTGCCCTTATCCCTTTTTGCAGGCTTGAAGTTCTTTTTGGTTAATGATTACAGCATCCAGTTCGTGTTTTACTTCATTTACATAAACTTGCAAGTAGCCCTTGCTTTTCTAGTTGCTGCGTTTTTCTCGAATGTTAAGACAGCCACAGGTTTGATATCTGCAATAAAAGTTGCTGTTAATATTGCAAGGATGAATCAATATTTTATATTAATTTCAGCATCAAACATGATACGACTAATTCTTCTTACTTGACATTGTAACAGTCATCGGCTATATGATGGTGTTTGCAAACGGACTCTTGGCTTCATTCCTTTTCCAGTTTTTTCTCCAGGATAATTCATTTCCCAGTAAGTTCAGGAAATTTAAGGATGTCTCACTTATTCTTTGATCATCTAGTTGGAACTATAAATAATGATTCTCATAGTTGCAACACCTGGTCACCTTCAGATTGATGATTTGAAGCAATATATTTATACTGACCTGCAATTCATTAGGGACCTTTTAAGGGGATTGCATCACTCAGTTTCTATAGTGAAAGTTAATGGCATGTCTGTCTATTTTATCTTCTTACCTAGAGCTCTCAGGAACTACTAAATATGTTAACGGGGAGGAGAATGTTGGCAGCGCATATTTAAAAAGGTAGGGTGAAAGGCAGTAAAGGGTCAGGAGAGAAGAAGAATTCATATTCATGAATCCTTCAAAAGTCAAAAGAAGGAAAGTTAAGTGGTTAGAGTGCTGCAGTCCCTCATCATTCTCTACCACTTCATCTCGACTAAAAAGTTCATTCTTTCTCCTGACTGTATTTAATATAAGTGGCTTTACGTTATAAAAATTTAAGGAATGGGATGAGAAAGTACTAATTCAAGTTTGATAGGATTCTAATCCAGTACTCCAAATTAAATATATACAACAGTTATCTTTTTACATTTTTCTGTTGGATTTGCTGCTGCAATGTTGGTTTATTAATTTGCTGCCTTTAGTTTGTAGTTTTACCATATCCTGGGGCGGGGGGATTATAAATATGTAGAAGGAAATGAGGGGATGGAAGAAAGGTGAGCAACCGTTCCCTAATGTCTCCAGGCTTTGAATGAAAATACGGAACAAATTACTGTTTTCCTTCTAATGTTCCCTTCCGCTACCAAGCAGCATGGGAGCTATATACTTCATTAGGCGAAGATAGCAACTTCTTCTCCTGTGCCAAAAATAATATTAAAAATTGCGATAGTGGTTAGATAGTTTTGCCTCTATTTCTCCTGATATTTTGTTTTGCTTTGTTTTCACCTTTGTATAATCTTCTGGTAAATGCTATCATGACTTTGTAGGAGGCTGGATTATAGTTATGGAACTTTATCCTGGATTTTCTCTTTTTCGTGGATTGTATGAGTTTTCCTACTATGCTTTCGTTGGTAATTATATGGGAACAGATGGTATGAGATGGAAAGATTTGGGAGATGGAAAAAATGGAATGAAGGAGGTCTTAATAATTATGATAGTGCAGTGGTTGGTGTTTCTTGTACTTGCTTATTACATTGATCAGATTACATCATCAGGGAAAGATCCCCTTTTTTTCTTGAGGAACTTCCGGAAGAAGTCTTCACATCCTATCAGGAAACTTAGTTTATCAAGGGAGGAGACTAAAGTTTTTGTACAAATGGAAAAGCCTGATGTTTCTCAGGAGGTAACATTTAATGTTTCTCGTGAAAAACATTTTTCTCTTGTCATTTGTTCCTATCTACAAAACTAACCATATTGAACCTCCTTTCGACAGAGGGAAAGAGTTGAGCAGTTGCTCGAATCAAATACAGGTCATGCCATCATTTGTGACAATTTGAAAAAGGTTTATCCAGGGAGAGATGGAAACCCTGAGAAATTTGCAGTGAGAGGATTGTCACTTGCTTTGCCTCAAGGGGAATGTTTTGGTATGCTAGGTCCCAATGGTGCTGGCAAAACTACTTTTATTAGCATGGTCAGTCCTGTTGTCTTTTTGGTGTTAGATGTTTCTTTGTAAATCTTATGTTTTAATCACTATGTAACCTTTATAACTTCAAAAACACATTCTTAGGGCCCTCCTTCTTGTAGTCAGATATAATGTATACTGATTCTTCTTTCATTTACTTAGATTACAAAATCTGAAAACTCTACACCCCTTAGTGATCTTTTTCTGTTAACAGATGATTGGGCTCATAAAACCAAGCTCTGGTACTGCATATGCTCAGGGTATGGATATTCGAACAGACATGGATATGATATACACCAACATGGGTGTATGTCCGCAGCATGAGTAAGAATCTACTTTTTATTAAGTCAAGTTTATATATGTGATCCCTTCTCCTTCCTGCAAATATCCGTGTCATGATACTAATTGCCTTTTTTTTCATGTCGAATTTCGTTTCAGCTTACTTTGGGAAAAATTAACAGGAAGGGAGCACCTACTTTTCTATGGAAGGCTTAA
This sequence comes from Solanum chilense, assembly GCA_032847665.1. Taxonomy (NCBI): domain Eukaryota; kingdom Viridiplantae; phylum Streptophyta; class Magnoliopsida; order Solanales; family Solanaceae; genus Solanum; species Solanum chilense. The sequence goes on along the minus strand of CM064965.1, from coordinate 64,871,797 downwards.
AAATCTTAAAGGAGCAGTCTTGACACAAGTAAGTTAATGGATCATGTATTAACTTTTTACTCAGGCTTATGTGGAGCACTTGCAAAATTGAAGTTTTCGCTGTTAGAGCAGAAATGTCAGTTCAGTTATGTTACCACCAATTAGCATAACTTGTCCCATTGCCAGGATATTGTTACTGATATCTATATCAATAGCAAAAGCAATTGGTTGAGTCCTTCCCCCTCTCCTCCCTCTCTCCTGCCTAACTCACCAAACAACTCCCCAAGGTCCTTAAAGTACATGAGATGTTCAAGTTTCGGGATTGGAATAAGGGCAATTAGTTGTTGAGGCAATCTGAAAGACAAAATGTTGATGAAATTGACTCATCAAAACAGATGTTTTTTTATGTATTTGGGCTCATTATACCTTTCTGTCTACAGGCAGTTGAAGAATCTCTTAAGAGTGTCAACTTATTTTATGGAGGCGTTGCTGATAAGCAATCTGGGAAATACAGCGGTGGAATGAAAAGGAGACTAAGTGTTGCTATCTCACTGATTGGAGATCCCAAGGTATGTTAGTGCTACCATCCATCCTCAAAGAAAGACAATCAAAGATGTGTATTGATATTCTTTTGTGGTTTATGTATTTTCCAGGTTGTCTACATGGATGAGCCTAGTACCGGACTGGATCCAGCTTCACGAAATAACTTGTGGAATGTGGTCAAACGTGCAAAGAAAGATAGAGCAATTATTCTCACAAGTAATTTAACGTTACTTCTCTTACTTCTTTCTTGCCCTTTTTGACCTGAATTCATGTAGGTTTCTCCAATTACGCATGTTCTTTAAACAACAGTATAAAGTAATCTTAAAAGTACTGATAATGGGATATTATGCGTTCTACACTAGTTTCTTGTCATTCCACTTTAATTCAGATATCCTAGCCCAACATATCTTGGACTTGCACACCTGAATTCTTTCCTTGTTACTTCCTAACCCCTGGTTAATGAGACCATTAATATGACAACTCATAAGGATAACAATTTCAGCTCATTCAATGGAAGAAGCGGAGCATCTATGTGATCGACTAGGAATATTCGTGGATGGCAACTTGCAGTGTGTAGGAAATGCCAAAGAGGTAATTTTGAGCCCTTAAAGAAAATTTTGAAATCCTGTACTTTTTCTGTGCTTCTCTCACTGTTATGAGATTATTGTTGGGAAAACACGGACAAGCACAAAAGTATATATGGTAAAAGTAATGGAAATAAAATGGGAAAATAACGACACCAAGAATTTTACGTGGAAACCCTTCTGAATAAGGGAAAAAACCACGGACTAAGAGGAGCAATTGATATTACTATAGTAAGGAATTTTACACTGTGTAGTCACGAATACAATACTCAAAGTGACTACTACACACTCAAAAGGAACAACACTCTTTTGGTTTCCGTCTTACTATAATATCGCTCACACTCTATTTTTCTTCACAGACTATTTTCTTGTATAGTCTATGGAATACCTCACTTTGCTCTCAAAATGGTTTCTCTCTAACTTTGTGTTCTACAAATGAGCAAGAATGCTCTATTTATAGAAGGATAAAACCATGCATATGTCACTAATGACATATGTAAACATAGCAAAGTCAAGAATGGTTGCAAATCTTACCAATTTGCCAACTACCAAATCTTTTCTTTTCAACTCCAATTACTATTCCTTTTTAACAATTGTTTGTACCAATTGAATAACTAAAGTTGACTAAAACAATGGGATGGATTCAACAATTATGGAAAAGGTACTCTTCTGATAGGATTAGTAATGTGTTCATAAGTAAGAATGAAGGGAATTGGAGACTTGGTGTGCTAAAAAGTTCAGTTCTGAAATATAATATGCTGCAAGTGTTGACTCAGTTTATATATTTTTCGATTCATACCATTATTTTTCCAACTGTTCTGACCATGTAATCCCCTGCTGGATGACAGTTGAAGGCAAGATACGGAGGGTCATACGTGTTTACGATGACAACATCATCAGATAAGGAGGAGGAAGTGGAGCAAATGGTGCGACGTCTATCCCCAAATGCCAACAGGATATACCATTTATCAGGGACACAGAAGTTTGAGTTGCCAAAGCAAGAGGTTAGAATTGCAGATGTATTTGACGCTGTTGAGAAAGCAAAGAGTAGATTCACAGTTTATGCTTGGGGTCTGGCTGATACAACTTTGGAGGACGTGTTTATCAAGGTTGCTCGTACTGCTCAGGCTTTCAATGTCCTCTCTTGACATGCATAGTAGCACCAATATCTACATTTTATAGCAGCTCAAGTTTCTCATTTTGTGAAGATTTTGTCTGTTTCACTCATCATACATTTTTATTACTACATTCATTTCATGTAGATATATACTTGTATGTTTTTTGGTACATTGGAGGATAATGTAAATATCATTTTTTACAAAATGATAATATATACAGTTTTCTTCCCAACATTTTTTCATACTGAAGTGTCGATGGCACAATTGTTTCATGCCTTCATACTTTGTCTTTCATTTAAATGACTACTTGTATGGATACATTACTTGTGTACTCTGCTGGGTATTTTTGGTGAGAGTTCGAAAATCAGCCTTAAATGGGTAAATTCTTCTGGAATATTGTATATGAATCTTGTCAAATAACAGCGTAGAGAAGATGGCAATTTTATTTGTTTCTGTAAATGTTTGTAAGTATAATGTAATCATGACTAATTTTGATATATTTCATCAACTTGTGAAAATAATTAAATATCACTGATGAAATTCGAACACACTATACTTCAATACTATTCAATTTAGATATGGACATTTGGATACCAAGCTAGCCCATTTTGAAAAGTTTGTTACTTAAAAAATAGCTCAGTTTCTTCTACTTTAAAAAATTTGGTCTTTATTTTGGGTTTGAGGTACCGTTGTAGAGAAAGGTACAATTGGAGGGGGAACTAGAACTAGAACCTATAATATTGCACGAAAAGTTGAAAATTATCTTTTTTCGTTATTAAGGAAAAACGGTGAAGTGATGACAATTAAAAAGTGAAAGGTCAAAATTCAGATATTCAAAACTCTCAATGTCGAGAAAGTTCAAACTATTAAATGACAAGTCTAATATCAAATTTATTCTCCTCTCTTCTTCTTTTTTTTCATTTCCTTTTTAAGTTAGTTTCTAACGTTCTTTTAATCCTTAAATTTAAATAGTCATATTTACTGGTGTTAGTATAATCTTAAATCTTAGGATTTGATTTAAGAAACAAGTAGTTAATGTTACAAGTATATGTAAAATATGAAACAATTTTTTTTTTTTATATAGTAAAATGTAAACATGAAATGTGGGATTAAATTAAAAGCCATATATGTTATTGATTTATTGGTAGTTCATAAGTTCCCTATGTAAAGGTAGCATATATTAATTAGAACGGTTAAAGTTACACACGATACTTGTGTTGTGTAATCTGGAAAGAATTAGTACTAATTATGGGAAATAAATAAGGAAACTCACTTTCTTTTTTGGCTTAAAAAAAAATTGGCTAAAAAAATAAACAGACTTGGGATATTATTGGTTAAATATAACAAATTAACGTTGTGTACACCAACGCGAATTATAGTATAATGATAGAACTATTTCACCTTTAATTAGAGATTTCAATTTTAAATTACAGATAAGAAAAAAATTATATTGACTGCTCCGTTACCTAATTACACCAGATAGGAACAAAATAATAATAATTTATACTTTGTGCATTACAAGTTATAGGTATAATGTCAATTTGATGATATATATGAGTAGTTTTTATAATCATAGTATTCGAATCATTTTATATCTCAATTATTTATTATATATCTATTCTTAATTGACAAGCTATTTGTACTATTTGAACCATCTTAAAACTGTGAATGCTATTTAATTTTTATATGCTTAATTTCCTATCATCTCAACAAACGACAATTTAAATTTGACAGATGCTCCTATATGAGATTAGGTGAGAAAATATTTTTAAAATGAAAGAAAAAATTTGAAGGATGGAATAGTAAATCTATCACATCTTCAAAGATTTAAGTACTAAGTTTGATTTTAGTTATTTGGAATAGTAAATCTATCACATCCAAATAATGAAAAGAAAATTTGTGGGATAAATAAGTAATAACTCGTCAACTTTTAAAAGAAGTCAGAATTTGTGTTTTGAAATTAATTTACAAGAATGGTCTACTTTATATATTTTTAGATTCGATTTCTTTTCATTTCTCTTTTCTATATTTTTCTTCCTATTTATATGTGCGATATTTATATTTATATTATTTAAATATCAAAAGTCTTAATTAAAAGAGTATACTAATTAATCATGATTTAAATAAGAGAACTTATTTGTGTGATACCTATATTACCTAAATATCATAGGCTTTTAAATAAATAGATTTTCTTAATTAATAGAGTATATTACAAATCATGATTAATATAAGAGATATTGCTATTTAAATTTCCTGTTTTTAATAAGAAAGTATTCATCTCCTAAAATTTTGGAAAAGAAGAATGAAATTGACTTCAATTAAATAGCATTAAACTTTTGTATGAAATGAATTTTTACAGTGTATCACAATCAAGATCCCTAAATATTTTTGTTTTAAAAAAAATCCATCTATTTTTTGAAAAAAGTTTACTAACAAAAAGATCATTTTATGTTTCTTTGAGATTTTATAGAAAAGTAACCTTAGATACATTTATTTAATATATAAATTTAACTATATAATTTAATATATTTTTTTATTGTAAAACAATTGTCAAAAGAAATATAGTCCATGAAGAAGTATTTTTTTTGTGTGAGTAGAAAAACAAGTTCGGTATAAATAACAACAATGATTAAGATGGCTTTGTTTTTATCTAAAACTGGATAAACTTAAATGATAACATATCTCCTTCTTAACCATAATTAAGACACTAGATTACTTAAAAATTACCTCATTAATATTTTAAATAAAAATAAGTGTCATACGTATAACACTATCTTTGGATCATTGTTATCCATTGTATTGTATTGTATTGTATTGTTACTATATCTACAATGTTTGTTTTGATTATTACTTAAAATGTATTTTACTATATTGTTAAATTTCGTTTTTACATAATAATGTAAACTCTTATTTTATGAAACAACCAATTTGGTGTGTTTCCATTGTTACTTAATTTCTTTTTCCAATTATATCTTTACATAATATTTCAAAATACTATTTTACTCTTTACCTTAACTATTTAAATCTAATCAAACCTCTTACCCTAAAATAATTAAGTAAATTTATAAATTACAATACAATCAAACCAAACAGTTAAAATATTACTAAACAATAAGAAACAATACAATCTAACCAAACATTGTATCTACCATACAATATAGTATAATAAAATATAATATAATATATTATAAAACAATGAGAAAAAAAAAAAGCGAGATCCAATATTTTAGATTTGGATAACAAATTACATTTATTAATGGTGAATATATGGAGAATATGGCATCACGATTTGCTCTAAAATTCTAATACGTCTTAAACATTCTCAGTTTTGAATATTTGTCCTTATCACACTATTCCAAATCTTTCGTTATCAGCATCTCCATCTCAATTTTTAACAAAAAATATTTTTTTTTGTTATCTACTTAACAAAATCCAAAATTTCACTTATCTATATATTTATAAATAAATAAAAAACTCATTATCCCGTTTCAATAATGGCTAAAAACTCTTTTTTCTACCTTTTTGCTTTTTTCACTCTCTTTCTTTGTAAAAATTCATGTAAAGCAACTGAAGAAATTAAAGTTTATGAGTTGAAGAAGGGTGATTTTTCTGTAAAGATCACAAATTATGGTGCTACAGTTCTTTCAGTTATACTTCCTGATAAAAATGGTAATGGCAGATTATTTTTTTTTTTTAATTTTCTTGCATTTTTATGCACTTTTAGTTTCATATCTTCTAATTAACACTCACATTTTACTACTTTTAAGGAAAATTGGATGATGTTGTTCTTGGCTATGACTCCATTGATGACTATAAGGTTAGTTTCTCTGTGGATCTAAGATTTGAAGTTTATCAGTGGCTTCACGGTCAAATATTTAGTGAACTTTTTTAGTAAATATATAGGATTTGCATTGGGAACCCTATATTTTACTTTCTGGATCTGACATTACCCTTTTTGTAAATCAACTTAAACCAAAAAAGGAAGATATATGTATAATAATTAATACATGTGTGATTTGCCGGCGTTTGATCATAGATTTTCAGAGTAATTTTTGAAAATTTGATGTTCAAATATTTTCGAGTCGTGTTTTTTTGGGTTTACATTCACAAAACTTTAAATATTTCTGTGTTGTGTGTGTTTGATTCTTAATTTGAAGTTATTGAGTATTTGTAGAACGACACAACATATTTCGGTGGACTGATTGGAAGAGTCGCTAATCGAATTGGAGGAGCAAAATTTGAGCTGAATGGTGTGGAATATATATTACCAGCTAATGATCATGGAAACACACTCCATGGTATTTGTAATAATGCATCTTTTTGTTGTTAATTAAATCTCTTTATTTTAAACACTTGATTAAGATGTCGAAAAATCGTGTTTAAATCAGGGGGTAGCAAAGGATTCTCTAGTGTAATATGGACTGTGGAAGATTTTGAAGAAGATAGTCATCTTACTCTTACCTACAATAGCTTTGATGGTGAACAAGGTACACATCATGCAATTTTTGCAGGAGATGATATCCAAAATGACAATTAGTTTACTTTGTTGTGTTTTTACTGTATGCTTTGTGCTGGTTCCTCTAGTACTTGTTATATCTCTTTTCTTCGGTGTTTACTTTGATATGTGTGTTACCTAAGTTGGAGGTCTTTCGTAAACAGTCTCTTTACCTCTGTGAGGTAGGGGTAGCGTTTGTATACACTCGACCCCATCTTACGAGACTGCATTGTGTAAGTTGTCGTAGCAGTAGTAGATTGATCCTAGCATGTTATAGGCCAGATGAGAAGAAACTAAATCAATAGATTGTGAGCTAGGTAAAGGATCAAATGATGAGGGACATATCTACGCAACATTGAACGATAACGGATGCCCAGGCAACTGCTTATGTCTTTTTATCTGCCATTTATTTTCTAGCTTGACAAATTTTGACTATCAAATGTTGTGAAACAGGATTTCCAGGTAACCTTTCTGTTGAGGTGACGTACATGTTCATTGAGTCAAACAAGTTAGCCTTAATCATGCAAGCAAAGCCACACAACAAAGCCACACCAGTGAATTTAGCTTCTCATAGTTACTGGAATCTTGGTGGACACAACAGTGGCAACATTTTGTCCCAAACTATTCAGATTTTCGGGTCCAAGATTACTCCTGTTAATGATAAGCTCATCCCCAACGGAGAAATTACCCCGGTTAAGGGAACAGGCTTCGATTTCCTCCAGCCACGGACAATAGGGAGCAAGTTAAGTGAAATCCCCGGTGGATATGATATCAACTATGTGTTGGATAATACTGAGGGAAAGCATTTACAGAGGGTTGCTATTGTCGAAGAAAGCAAATCAGGTAGAAAGATGGAATTGTGGACTAATAAACCTGGTGTGCAGTTTTATACAAGTAATATGTTGGATAATGTTAAGGGAAAAGGTGGATTTGTTTACTCAAAGTATGCTGCACTTTGTTTGGAGACACAAGGCTTCCCAGATTCTGTTAATCATCCCAATTTTCCTTCCCAAATCGTGAATCCAGGGGAAACTTATAAGCACATTATGGTTTATAGGTTCACTGCCTCATAAAAACTTTTAAGATTTTTCATAACAATAAAAGGTGTCACTTTGATTTTATATTTCACTTCTTCAATTAGACGTACTTACTTCCTATCTTTGATGGAATGTTAATGATACACCATTCTGAATTCTTTAAAGCAAATTTAACATAAATCTCGTTCATAAAATTGAGATTCATGCTCAACATACGCAGAGAACGGAGCCTCTTCAAGGCATAATATTGCAGCTACTTATTTCAAAACCCCTTCGTTTCTAACGACAAAATTAGAGTCGGGGGTCTGGGAATAGAGAATCTTTCAGTAAGGGATCCTTTCGTGAACTTCCCAACCTGAATTCAAATTCAAGATAGACAAATTTATTCATGCTAACATAAGAAGACTATTGTTGCAAAAGCCACACTCACTCTATCAATGAACAATAGATAACTTTAAAGAAAAGGGAATTTTAGGAGCACAATAAACAATGTTTTTTTTTCCTTTCAGAAGATTCATTTCAATCAACCAACTGAATTTTCAATGCACACTTGCTAAAGTAACAGGACATAAACCTGAATTATCAGAAGCAACAGGAAAATAAAGAACAAAAGTTAGCAGAAAAAGCCTTAGAAACAAGCTCTAAGGCTTGGGATTCCAGTAAAATCAGCTGAATTACAAGTTCTTCTATTCAATTAGCACTTTGTGTTGTTGTCTTCTTGAAATCAATCTTGTCGACCTTGACCTCTCCATCAATGAGTTCATAAACGTAGACCACAACACGCAGGGCATCAATGTCCATGAGAACAAAGCTAGGGTTGACATCATATGTGATGCTACTGTAGGCACCAGTAGCAGATCCTGGATTTATAACCACCCCTGCTTCATGTTTGTAAGCTGTGAACTGATGGGTGTGGCCAGTCACAAGAATGTCTACGTCCAATTGCCTTTGAAGCATGGCTAATGAGTCCAAGTCACCCCATGGAACAACCTGGAGGCAAAAAAACAAGAGGAAGATACCATTACTACAAAAAAGGGCAGCACACTTGTGAAGTAAGCATACTTCTCAAATAATTCTCAAATACATACTTAAGTTTAGAGTAAAAATTTCAAACTGGAAGACTATTTCTGAAAATTGTATGCGAAAAAATTAAAGACAAACAATAGATGGAGATATAGAGGGTCAAAAAGTGGGGGAAGTTGAGTGACAGAGACCAAAATAGAGTACAAATTTTACCCTAATATTTTTTTAAGTTAGTAGCAGAAATATTGGACAGACATGGCACTACACCTAGAGGAAAACCAACAATAAATGCAGCAGGGCTTCTTCAGCAGTATAGATAAATGCATCCAGGCCTAGCAAAAATGCAACAAAACTTCAACTTCATGCTTAGCAAGAATGTTATTGCAAGTAAATTAAGTCTCTTTATAATAACATGCCAACAATAGTTCCTTAGCAAGATGAATAGGTAAATTTGGTGCGAGGATTTATATAGGACGAGGCAAACATAAGAACCTGCAGCCGAGAGAGGCATAAACACGCACAGAGATAGGGCAGTGTGCATGTTAATACATATGTATCTGCTACAAACCATACAACTAAGTGAAGAGTACTAAGATGTTAATTTTCGCCATGACAAGAATTCAGATAACCTGAATAATCCAAATTACCTCAGTAGCTTAAAGCAGGACAGCAAGAGTAACAAAAAGATGGTGAATCAGACCTGGTGGCCATGGCACAATCCAAGCTTAAATTGACCAATCGTTAGAGTCTTAGTCTCAGGGTAACGTGTCTCCTCATCATACTCGCCTCTAGTAATATGCAAGTCAGGACAAAGTGTCTTTAAGTAATCATGAACCTCCTGCAAATGTAATATGGATGAGGCAGTCGATATATATTCATAAAGAATCTACATCTTACTTGAAAGTGAGAAGTCGTAGAACTTGAATATCCACACCCAATGAAGTATGCAATGGGAGCAAAAGACAAAACGAATTTGTTAAGGCGAAAGATATCACACAAACTATAGGAATGGTTATTCCTAGAAGTTTCTCAATCCAAGTTAGAAGCACAATGAGTAATTAGACCACGTTATGGAAGTAGCCTACAGATAAAACAGTACTAATGGAGTAAATGCACATGAATTTTCTAAATAAACCAAGGAGCAAGGTCTTCATTCTACAGTTTTCATGGTTTACAGAAAAGATGTCTGTCAAATAGCTAATTACTCCAAATATAAGCATTAGATGCTATTCAGGCTTTCTACTTTAGATTACAAGAAAGTAGAAACAAACATAAACTGATCTCATAACACAGAACTGACAATTTGCATCTCCAATTTTTCTCTCCAGGTGCACAGGATAGAACGGTGTTGTTAAAGGCGTGGTTCAAGCATGCTTAGGCAATGAAGTCAGGTACGCTGCAGACAGCGCGCTTCCCCTCGCTTAGACAGCACTTCAGTTGAGACACCAAGGCTTTCAGGAGTGGATCTTAGGAAAAACTAGCCCAGCAACTGTCTTTTAAATTGTTCGAAAAACGTATTTTGAATAAATAACTGAGGACTAATCCATGAGCTTTGTCTTAAAAAAGACGACACTCAAAAATAAAATATAGTCGGCAAACTCTATGTCAACTCTTGAGCAATAGAAGATGAAAATGTTAGAGATTAGGAATAGGAAAGTAGAAATCTGTAGAATAAGAAGAGTGACCAGATCACAATTAGAAATCTAAAGTTGCGTCTTTGAAACTGAGTCTAAAATTTAAGATGGCGTTTAAATGCGATTTTCATATAATTTACTTAATTGCAGTTATTTCAATTCCTCTACCTAAATTATACATCATATGCAATTCTTCTTTTAAGTAGTTTTCTTCATCAAAGTGCTACCCTTGGTTGTGCGTATCATTCGAAAATCCAATGTGCTCTGGCACTATTATGCGCTTTTCATTAAAGCCTTTGACAACATCTGGACGGATAATGTCACCTTTCTTATTCAACTACAGCTTCTAATAGGAGAATATCATTTTTTGGTGTGAATACAAGGTTACCTTTTCTCAAAAAAATAAAAAAAAGCAAACAACATAAAATATTTTTTCCCTCATGTATAAACAACTACAAAGCTCAACCATAAAAATTGAGGTTATGCAGAAGAGAGGGCAAAGAGAACTAGAACTATCAAAAAATGACTTGCAGAACAGTTCATTTGTATTTCTTGATTTTGAAATTTGAATAGCCTAATCAAAAAGGAAGTATAAGGTTTAGGACAGTATAAAACAACGCCAGTTTTACGATTGATAAGTAAGCAACAACCAGGAAGTATAGGCACGAAATTACTAATGTCAAACTATTGGAAATAGAATTTATGAAGGAGAAAAACCAAGTAAAACCAAGCAAAATGTAAAAGAATTACTTCTAGAGGTTTATTCAATTAAAAAATTCCAGTCATATTTATATCCAACCGTGACATGGGAAAAGTGAGTTTAAACAACTACCTACAAATAACACCTCACGTAAAACGATTTTACATACAAGAAATAGTATACATCATCAGGTAACTTATAAAAGAAAATAACTAAATAATAAACATGAATAGGTAATAAGACATGCAACCTTTCCACTTGTGTTATAGTTGGTGGCATATAAGTGGGAGAAATTTCCTACCCAGCAATTAATTCTTCAAATTTTTTGATTATTACCACCATGAATTCTTTCATTTCCTCAGGAAAAGAAACCTGAACTCAGTGCCTTGGGCGAAATATAAAGAACATTATATGTTCTTCTCTAATCGCTTGATTATCTAAAGCCATTCACAACACCCTAACATGCTTTCTTCCGAGAGAGTTACTCAAGACACACCCATCTCTGGTTAAAATAACCTATCTAACATTCCCTTTCATAGCTTCCAAATTTTCTGTTATTTAGAAGTCCACTTGTTACTCAATCTGAATTCTTAGCTGGAAAAGACACCAAATCTTCTTCTGCTGAAAGAAACATATCCTCTCTAGACATACTTATCCTAATGCTTGCAATAATATCGGAAAAGAGTACCCAACATTAAACAACTATTGCACTTAGTTTTATAAAATGTATATTGATGATACAAATCTGAAGCAAATTCAACAGTCTTCTCCAATATCTGTCAACTTTCAATGGAGCGCAGAAAATGCAAACAGAGAAAATTCATCCTAGGGTTTTAGCTTCTTCAAAGGAAAATCTCACTCTATGGAACATAACTAATCTAGCATAGAAGCCGCTCAATCTCTCCATCAAAGTTTAATTAGCAGATTGGCAAACAAGCAATAACCCATCAAATTAGCATAAATCTCTAATTCATACTACCGATTAGCTGTAACGATCCAATCCGAAAAACTAATACAAATTTCGATTAATATAAAGCAAGAAAAAACGAACACTCACTTTAATGCATAGGTTACCAGTACAGATTACATGTTGGATCTTTCCAGGAACAAGCATAGACTTAAACTTTGCAGGAAGATCAGCCGCCCTATGCGGGATGTGAAGATCTCCCAAGGCTAAAACCAGCACCATCTCCCCTTACGAATCAACTCAACTATATTCGAATTTCAAGCAACGATCCAAAATCTGGAACAACAAAATAGATCAAAATCAAGGAATTTGAAAATTTGCAATCAAATCGGTTTTGCCCATTAAACCCTCTCTCCCTCTTTGCTTTGTCGTTGAAAACTCCAGCACTGGTTTGATCGCTGAAAAACAGGGACGATACGACGCCGTTGAACCATTTTGGCATTTTCAATTTGTTTTACAACTTTGCCCTTTTACTTCACATGAATCTCACGTGACTTCGAAAAGTCTTTTTCTTTTTCCTTTTTTTCCTTATAGATTTATAAATTAAAGAGAAAAGAGTCAGAAATACTATTCCTGCCTTTATTCTTTTCAATTTACATTGTCCCCAAATTCGTATGAAAATTGAATCTTCCAATATATATATTTTAATATGAAATGATAAACTTCAATATTAAAATGCTTTTTCGTAATTTATGTCAATATATTAAAAGAAGCCGGCTAATCTAGTTCTTGAGGAAAATTTATATATATGTTAGCGTTTACACCACAAATTCATACTATTATTTTATAATGAAAATATTACATAAAAACCATGACAACAAGCATAACTAATATGATTTTTTTAATATATATATAAAAAAATAATAATAGAGGAAGAAAATAAAAGGAAAATATCAATGATTTGTAAAAAAAAAAAACTATATTACTACATGGAATTAGAAATGACTCCAAAGAACAAATTTGGATAAAATTTGTATTAAATATGTATATAATGGTATAATTTTTATACAAAGACTAGGAATGAAATCTAGTCCAAAAATATAAATGATATACAGTAGTTTTATAAAAAATAAAAATGGGATAATTTTTGAAAAATTTCAAACACTAGAACAAATTCTAGTATTTTAGAACTTGGAATGTTTCCAAAGTAATAACAAAATATATGGCCAACACTAGTTCCCAATTTTTCCCAACTATATATATTTGTGACCAAAGAAATCCTTAGAATAGTTTATAATACATATAATACAAATTTTATTAATGAATAATACATTTATCACACACTTTATAATACTTATAATACATTATATCAATTTCTTATCAGACAAACATAATATATTTTAAAACACTAATAATACATGCATAAATCACTTTTTACATAATGCATACTTATCATATTGTTGCAACAAAACATATTAAATAAAATATATCACTAAGTACAATAACTATTTATTAAAAAATACTCACCCAAATAATTTTTCCTTTTCTTAATGGGTTGAGGGTTGGGCCGAACACCCATTTCTCTCACCCAACCCGCCCCTTAATCCAATCAACTAAACTATGGCTTTACTCATTGAATTACTAACTCGACCTCAACCTGGAAGGGCCACACTTCAATGGGCCAGATTGATTCGCGGTCTAGCCTTGTTCATACCTTTATATGGCAAAGATTAATATAACTCAGTCAAAATTAGGAGGGTAACATAGTCTAAGCACAAAAATAGTTAACATTATTCATTGATTTCGTAGACAAGTATTGTTGGACATTCTAAATAGTTTACTGGACAACTATTATTGAGCGGAGAGAGTATAAATAACAAAAAAATCTTAGTTCCACCTAGTTATCACCCTTGAAATTCAGGAATTTACTTTTATATTTAACTTCGTACGTCAATTTTTATTTTCTTATTTTATTTTTACATTTAAACTCGCTTCTTCAGCTTTTGTATCCTTTCAAACTATTATGTTGCTTCAGTTGTGATTCTTTAGAACTATCTATAAATCAAGGCAGATCATACATGTATTTTCTTTAGCGTGACAAATTCTAGTTCTGATTTATATAGAACTTTACCAACATTCGCTATAATCTCTATCTTTTAAGAAAATACTTTATATGCACTGAGTAAAATGTTCAGTGTATAACAGTCTACAAACCACATAACAAATATAAATCACACTATATAAATTCTATGTAACAACTCGATTAAAATGACATTGAGAAGAGATCACAGATGACCATCCTCCACCTTTTTAGGTGTTCATTTGACACCATTCATTAAATTAAATAACAATAATTAGCTAAGTGACTGAAGTGTCAGAAACTGGTAATACTCCATAAAGAAACTATCTTTATATTAATTAAACTAATCTGATTTAATCATTTGATTAACCACTCAGATTAACATATCATAGATGAGGACAACCTTTTGGCAAGATTTCTAATTAAATTATTATTTAGTGATTGGCTTTTTGCATAACCACAAATATAGTGTACATAATTAGCTCTTTAAAGTCTAAAGCACTTGAAAAAACATGTTTTTAAGTGCCGTTAAAAACTTGAAAACCTTTATTTCTTCTTTTAAGGAGTATATATAAAAGAACATTGTTTAATTATTTATTTAATATAACATTTTAGTATCTTGAAAGAATATATCTCTTGATTCCACTTAAAAATATGTACTATATACATTACTTTTTTCGAAGATATTATTTAATAGTGATCTAAAAAACATAAATGAATCTTGCCACTATATAGGCTGGTGAAGAAATTCAATGCATATAGTACACTAGTAGTTTAGGAGATTAGCCAGTCTCTCGTAGTGTTTAATGACAATTTAACTTTTTTGAAAATTTTCATAAGATAAATGAACTCTTTTATTATTGCGATCTAGCGATTGTTTGTTTTTCGCTACTGAAAAAGAATAGTTACCAAAGGTTTTATTCTTACAGATGCTATATAATTCCACTATGGAAATACTACAAGAGAAAAAAATTAATTGTTTGGACAAACTTTAATATTGGGTTATTTAGAAAATAGTTTTTTTTTTTTAAAAAAAAGCAGTTTTGTTGAGAAACAGTTAAATATTTAATAAATATATTTTTAAAACACTTTTAAGCAATAATTAAAGTTTCATCAAGTTTTTCTTTTTTACAAGTGCTTCTAAACAGAAATATATTTTTCTTAAAGTTCTTTTTTAAAAAAGTACTTATAGAAAAAAACCTATTTTATTTAGCTTTTAAAAAATAGTTCCTACTACTCTTCCCAAAACTTATTTTCTCCCAAAAATTTTACGAAACACCTTACTTCTTAAAAATAAGCATTTTTTAATTTGTTTTTGAACAAAAACAAGTTCAGCCAAATATACTAGTTGAAAATCCAATTCGATCGAAAAGTGAATTTCGTACACAATGCTTGATTTTAATTTAATTTAATTTTGGTATATGATATTCATATTGAGTCTCGATTAAATTCGAATTTGCACTGAAAAGGGGATAAAGCGCTATCTAACGAAGGTGACTCTGTATATAAGGAAACTCCCTTTTGATTAAAAATGAAGAAATACTTATCATTATTTGATAATAGTGTTGATCGATTTCGAAAATTTTCTACTGCACCAACCCCTGTTGATAGAATTTCGATGTCTTAAATTAGTTATAATGGTAAGATGACACAATACTAGTAGTGGCTAAGATCAAAATTTGTCCTTGTTGATGAGTTAGTTATTATTAGAGATATATGTATATGATATAGAAAAAAGTGGGGAACAACTGTTAATTTCAGAGAAATGAGGACATTACCATGTTTGGTAAAATAACCCAAAAAATACTAGTACAACTCTTTTCATACACTTGAACTGATGTTACAATTTATGCCCATATCTGTAAAATATAATGTCAGCTAACATGTGGAATCTGGACCCTATCATTTACTACTCATATCATAATGCAAAAATTTTCCTAAACTTTATAATACTACAAAATTCATTTGTGTTCAACTATTATCATTCTTTCTAATTTAATATTTATGTCATATGAAACCAACTGTTGTAGTTTGTTTCCATTTCAACACAAAAAGTTGTATTTTTCACTTCCCTTTTGTCAAGCTAATTAGTGTTATTTTTTATTTTACTACGTAGAAGAAGAAACTATATGTCGCTTAAGCGAATTGAATTTGTATGTGGGGTTCTACCTTGGCCTCTCACTTCATAAGCTATTATTGATTGAATGATAAGTGAACTGAAATTAAGATAGATGAAAATGACTTCAGTTAAAATGATTTGAGTTAATAGTTACCTCAGTTGAGCTAAAAGGATTATATATAAAAGTTCTAATTATATTTTTTCTTTTCATAATTTGATTATGTCAAATTTGATGCTCTAGTCCTTTGGAATGCTCAGTTGATTTGGAGGGTGGTTATCCGCACACGGATGACTCGGGATCGATTTTCCCTCAATGTCTTATGAGTCGAACCTGTCGCATAGGGCTTGTCTAGTGCAGTTTACATTTGCTGTGTGGTTTACACACCAAAAGAAAAAAGTTGTGGCAGAAATTATAGTAACTGCGGATTATCCTGGAGTTCCAATTTTTTTTTTAACAATCTACATAACAATCGTATGTCAAAGTAAAAAATTTTTTAAAAATATTGACTCACTATGTAGTACAACTAGCTAATAATTGAAACTGACATAGATGGTTAATGATGTATATTTCTTTATATATTTAACTAGCAAACATAATTTGCCAAATCAAAAAATTATAAATAATTTTTTATTCTTTTTTAACAACTCTTTAATGTTAGATTTTGCATATTATAACAACGCCAAATGAATAAATATTTTATCAAGTTTTAAATTTAAATATTTATATTTATTTTAAATTTAATATTAAATTAAATCAAATAAATTAAAACGAAAGATAAAAAAGGGAACAAAGCAATAAATAGCGGAGAGAAACGGGAAACACCCTCTTATACAAAAAAAAATAAAAAATGAAAAATCCCTGGAGAAAAGTTAAAGAGCGTTACGCATGCGAACAACACTTACACGTTCACAAACGGCCGTTACCAGTGAACATCCCGTCACTTTCTTGCTCCGCCGTTACTGGTCCCACCCACCGCCACCACCACCTCTTTTCCGTTAAATGTCCTTCGAATTATTTTCTTTATTATATAATAAATTCAGCTTTTATTAATCAATCCAACGCAAAAAAAAAATAAAAAAAAATAGCAGCAATTATCTTCTTTTTATTTCTCACTGATTAGCTATCGAATATTTATATTAAAAATTTACACTTAGAACTCAGAAGAGAGAAACAATCTAATCTATTGTCGAAACTCAAACCAGCCACTATCAATTCATCTCCTTTGCAAATTCCAATTTCTCTCTGTCTGTCTGAGAGAAATGAGAATAAAATAGTGAGTGAGTGAGTGAGAGAGAAAGAGAATAGCTGTCTGTTTCTGAGATTCGAAACGGAAGGGTCCTCAAAGCAAAATTGTCTTTACCCACAAAACTTGCCCACTGAAACTTGATAAATACATATGCTGTTTACTGCTTTACATTAATTAGTTTCATGGGTTTCTAACTAATTCATTCCTCTCCACTTTGTTTTTTTTTTCTTTCCTTCTGCAAAACTCAGTAAGTTCCTTTATCTCTTGCTTCCATTTTTATATGTTGAACTTTCTGGGTTCCAATTTTTCTGCTATTGTATCTGTATGAAGTTTTGTTGATTCTGCAAGTTGGTAGGGTTGAAAACCCAGAAATTCGCCTGATTTTTTTTCATGAATTGCTGCTGTTAGGTCTATTTGCTGCTTTCTAGATAGAATCATTTGCTTTTTAGTTTCAATTGAGCAAGATGGGTTTATTTTCCTTGATGTAACTATGGAGCCTTATCTATCAGGATAAGGATAATTTGCGCCACTTTTAAAGTTTAAACCCTTCTTAATTTGAGATTTCAAGTTAATTTATTCACAAAAATCTAGTTTTTATTCTAAATTGAAGGGGAAAAAGTGCTCAGGTTATTAATCAATGTTCACAACTTTCAAAGTTGGATTTTTTTTTAGGAATTTGTTATTCTAAGGCGTTGTCTTTTTCTTGTAATTTTAAAAATTGTTTGGAGCCCGCTGGCGGCTGATACTTGAATAATTAGCTTGTAAGAAAATCAAATGAAGTTTTATCATTTAGTCGGAGATCTCTTTAGTTGGATGTTTCAGGTTGTAAGAACATTCAAATACTTCCACAAACTGTGAAATGGGGAAGTGTTTTAACCAGAGAATGTCTTAATTTACAACTTTATGTTGATAAATACATCATCTTTTCTGTGTTATATGCTTGCATTGTGAATTGTTGAAGTAAATAGCTCTGATTCATGGAGGATATGTGTTACCTGAATTCAATCTGTTGATAATCCAATGCAAGAAAGTAGTTACATTGAGAAAAGAAGAGGCAAATGGGGAGAGGAAGTTTATTTGGTGTGGAATATATTTGCCAAAGTAGGGAAAAGTATCTCATGGAAGCATCCTGCATCACATGTTTGGAAAAATTTCCCATTGAAAACTGTTTGTAGCGGTTACAAGTGTTTACACAGTAAGAAAACTCATGATATCTGTCTTTCTTTCTCAATGAATCCAAACTCATCCATGGTGGTAATCCTTTTACCCTTTTCTCTTCCCACAGAATCCCCTAATTCGATGTCCTAAAGGAGTAAAACCTGCTGATTCTATGCCCTTGCATTTTGTAGTGTTATGGCCTTCAGTTATACTAGGTTTTAAGTGACCAGGATCTCCAATGGTGATGTCTAAGCTCATTATAATTGTTTTTGTGAACAATTTTTGAATTCACTTTCATCTATTTTTCTTTGTTTTGAAGGACCATAACTCTTTTGGTTTTACTTTCATGTTTTTATGTTGATCACTTATTATATATCTGTAGGAATACTATATGCTTGCTTTGTCTAGTGTTTGGAGACATTAAAGATTACTGTTCATTCAATTGATGTTTGCACTCTATTGAAAGATGTTGTGCTTGTAGATGTGGTATTCTTACTGGAATATCTACAAAATTTAAATTCTGATCTGATAATTTGGCATAATTTTTTAAGGACATTATCTTTGGCTTTGGTTTTGCAGGTTAGGTGTGTTTGTCCGACCCCTGTGCATATCAAGCGTCATGTTGGAGGAATCATATCATGTTTCAAGGGACTTGCCTTGTGCGTGCGAGCAAGCAAGCAAGTGGATATACTATGCTTTCCAAGTTATTGAACACTCAAAGGGAAAGCGTCCTTTGGAGGATGTAGCAGACACTGGTTTGAGAAAGTCATCCAAGCTGCTTGATGACCAAGAGAAGGAAGAAGCCATGCAGTGCCTTCACGATCTTTCGCTCTGTCAAGAAGAACACTCAGATAAGCAGCAGAATAGTGGCACTCACTCTGATTCAAGCTCTTTAATCCACCAAATTGGGCGAGACCTTTCAGTAAATTGCCTGCTTCATTGCTCAAGGTCAGATTATGGGTCAATTGCTTCATTGAACCAGAGCTTTAGGTCTTTAATTCAGAGTGGAGAACTGTATAGGCTGAGGAGACAAATGGGTATTGTAGAACATTGGGTTTATTTCTCTTGCAACCTCCTTGAGTGGGAGGCCTTTGATCCCATTCGCTCTAGGTGGATGCATTTGCCGGCGATGACATCAAATGAATGCTTCATGTGTTCTGACAAGGAATCACTGGCAGTTGGTACTGAACTTCTTGTATTTGGAAAGGCAATCGAGTCTCATGTCATCTACAAATACAGCATCCTGACCAACTCATGGTCATCGGGTATGAAGACAAACACACCTAGGTGCCTTTTTGGCTCTGGAAGCCTCGGGGAAATTGCAATTGTAGCAGGCGGTTGTGACTCAAGGGGCAATATACTAAGCTCTGCTGAGCTTTATAATTCAGAAACAGGAACATGGGAGACTCTGCCAAGCATGAATAAACCAAGAAAATTGTGTTCTGGAGTATTCTTGGATGGGAAGTTCCATATAATTGGTGGGGTTGGTGTTGGCAATTCAAATGTACTTACTTGTGGTGAAGTGTATGATTTTAAAGCAAGGTCTTGGACAGAGGTACCTGATATGTTCCCAGCACGTAACAGAGAAGCTGTAGCTAATGATGCTCCTGCAATAGCTAAGGCACCTCCACTCTTAGCAGTTGTGAAGAATGAGTTATATGCTGCTTATTATGCTGAAAATGAAGTTTGGAAATATGATAAGCAAAGAAACTTATGGATTACTATAGGAAGATTACCGGAACAGGCGACCTCTATGAATGGTTGGGGGCTAGCATTTAGGGCATGTGGAGATCAGCTCATAGTTATTGGAGGACCTAGGGCGTTAAATGGGCGATTCATTGAGATTAATTCTTGGGAACCTACGGACGGTGCACCAAATTGGAATTTGTTAGGGAGAAAACATTCAGGAAGTTTTGTTTATAATTGTGCAGTGATGGGTTGCTAAGGTTTCTTATTTTGGATAGGTGTACCAAAATCTGTATGATCTCCTCTCTTCATATAGATTCTCAAACTCACTTGTTTACTTTTTGATCTTTTGGCTGGCAAATTGTATCATTGTCAATTGGTTAATGCGGGAAATTCATAATGTGTAGAAGTGACATACAGCAATAAGTTGAAGCAGAGGTAAGGTTCTAGTTTGCCATGAAGATTTGAAATATATGACTGCAAACAGAATTGAATCAGTGTTGTAAATTGTTATATATTTTCAGTTTTTCTTTCTTCCGTGAAGCTGTTCACTTTGAGCTTATGTATTATATTTCCTCCTTTCTAGCATTTTATGCATGCAATATAATGTTTTTGTTTTGGTAGATATGTCTTATCATGTATTCTTATTGTTTGCCTTGTATTATGCTGCTCATAAAATGCCATAGTGGTTCGTCACTTCTGTCTCAGAATGGTGTCCCGCGAATGGTGTTAGAGCTGTTGTTAATGGGCATTTATATGCTATAATGTCACATGCACCTTTGATTTCTTATCCTGCTTTATGATAGAGTTTGTCTATCATGTATTTTTTGTGGACAAAGTTATCTGACACTTTCAATGGTGGGATGAGGGAGACGACACATATGTTGTCGAATTAGTCAAGTGCGCAAGTTATATATGTAATTTGCCCCGCCCTAGGATTCTAATGGAGTTTAAGAAGGTTTAAACAAGTGTTTGTAGATGCTTTGTAATGTTTCTTATTTTTGGTGTTGTTTTTCTTTATCTACCCCTCTTTTTTAAGAGGATTCGCGGCATGTCAAGCCCTGATAAGGTTCTTCGCTTTGCATCGAATTAAACCACATGCTCCACCGTACCGGTTGCTTCATTGAATGTTGTCTGTCTATATTCTATTAAAGGAGCTGATTTGCATCCTTGCTAGTTGGTTCAGTCACCTGCTCAGTTGTGCCCTTGAATTGAAGTGATGAGGTTAGAATAACTCGACTCATGTTTATTTTTTGTAAAAAAAACCACCTCTGCAAATTCACGTCCCCTCTATAATATAGTGAAGACAGTGAAGGAGTCAATTCCTCAAATGGTCACCCAAGTTAAGGGAATTACCTTAAAATATCATTTATGTTTTATTTAGGACCAAAATATCACTCAACTATCACTATTTTCCTCCAAATATACTTAACAATTCAAAAGCATCGCTCTCTCCTAGTTGACATGACATGTCATTATTTTTTTTAATAATAGACTAATTTAATTCATTAAACTCATTTAACTAAAATAATGATCATATTGTTTAAAAAATTTTAAATTAATTTATTAAGAATAAATTTTCATACTTAAAATTCTTTATCATAATTAAACTTTTTATTTTTTTATGTCATGCAGAACGCGTTTTAAAAACGTACTATAATCTCATCAATTTTAAATACTTATAGACACATACATTCAAAAAATATTGATATACAAATCACTCATGAACGCTAATTTAATTCAATTAATCATAAATTATATAATAAGTCAATAATATTAAAGGTCGATTAATTATTAAAAAATAATTATTTGGATGAATTTGAGATCCATATATACTTAAAGTATCTTTTTCTAAAAGAAAATAGTAAGTGAATAATATTTATAGAAAATAAAATTTTGATCTTAATTTATCAGTATATTAATATCATATAATATGTATACTATCGAATTGAATAAGTAAATTCAATTAGTTATTAGTTTATTTATTGATGTTTAATTGTATGAAAAGTTATAATATAACATAATATAGAATAAAAGAATAAAAAAATAAAATTTAAAAAACTTAAATAATAATTTTCTCTTTCTTACCATTTTTTTTTCAACCTTACAAATTTATCTAAGTACTTTTATTAAAAAAATTGTTTAAAATTTTCAAATAATTTAGTTAGAAATTTTAAAATTATCAGGTAATAAGTGCACACAGAGATTTTTTCACTTAATTTTGTTTGGTGACAAAATATAAAGTTACTAGACTTTTTAAAATTACTTTTCTTATAATCTTCATAAATTCTCATTAATTTATATATTTCTCACATAAGTTTGATGAATTAAATAGGTCTAGTATTTTTTTTTTTGAAATGATTATTTAATGATAGGGCATATCAACTAGAATTTAAGGAGACTTTTGATGTATTTAGTATTTCTAATTGGGTAAAAATATAATATTATTCACTTTCTTCTTCTTTTTTTTTATAAAAAAAATAATATCGAAAGCATGAATTGCAAAATATACAATTAATATTATTGTAATGGTTAATTGACCTTTAATATTATTATTTATTATAGAAGTTATGACTAATTGATATAATTTAGCGTTAATGAGTGATTTGTATATAATATTTTGTTGAATAGTATGTGTCTATAAGTATTCAAAATTGATAAAATTATAGTATATCTTAAAAATGTATTCTTCATAACATAAAAAAAATAAAAAGTTTAATTATGATAAAAGATTTTAAATATGAAAATTTATTCTTAATAGATTAAAAATAAATTAAAAATAATATGATTATTATTTTAGTTAAATAGGTTCAATGAATTAAATTAGTCTATTATTAAAAAAAAGTCTTTAATGACATGTCATTCGAACTAGGAGAGAGAGATGATTTTATAG
The DNA here is from genome assembly GCA_032847665.1 of Solanum chilense. NCBI lineage: Eukaryota > Viridiplantae > Streptophyta > Magnoliopsida > Solanales > Solanaceae > Solanum > Solanum chilense. The sequence goes on along the minus strand of CM064965.1, from coordinate 64,848,594 downwards.
TGTCAAGTATATTTGAAAAATAATAATAATTGCATGATATTTTAATCCTAAATAAAACATAAATGATATTTTAAAATAATTGTATAACTTGGATGATCATTTAGGGAATTGACTCGACATCGAAGCATGCTGGATACAGGTTTTGTCGTTCCAAGTACCATTCTGTTAACTAGCAGAGATCCCATTTTGTTTTTTTGAGTACCTTTAATTTTGGGTGTCCCTTAAAACAAGTGTCCCTACACATCTACTAACATTTTTCCAAGCAGGGAAAGGTTGAAATCTTTGTGCAGTCAGTTCCAACAGTGATACTGAAAATGTTTTCAGAAATCAGCCCTACAATAAACAGTAAAGAACTAAAATACAAGTGATATATGAGGTAAGGGTTTCTTTCGAATAATTCGATGCGAAACAATAATATATTCTGTATAATTCATGCGTAAAAGATTACAAAAACTGCAAAAGATATTACATCCCTTATTCCCATAGCTCTCCTGCCAACGTTCTTCTATACATCCGATCCATTAATTATGTTTTATAAAATAACTACGCAATGCAAAAGCTACAAAGACCAAGTAAGAATTTAAAATTTGGTTGCATTTTTATTTTTGATAATACTTTTAACAATTTTTAATTTAGTTGTCTCACTTTCACTTTTAGTATATTTTGAAATGAGTCGTTTTTTAATATTCGATAACTCTTCAATCTCAATATTTTATTGACATGTACCCTTAAAATTATAAGATTTAAAAAATATTTTGATATATTACACGTATTTTTAGTTTATTTATCTCGATAAATTTACCCTTATGTTAAAAGCCCATTTCAGCATCCAAATTAAGGTTTATTCTGCAAGGGAACATAACAATTTTGGTACCTGAATGATCTGCATTATTCTGGTATTGATCCTTTTATTAGTTGCTAAGCACATTTAACTTTTAATTAAATTAAATACATATTTTTAGTCCCTAAAATTAGCAGAAGTTAAACATTTAACTAATTATTTATAAATAGTAGAAGAAAAAACATTATACAAGAAAAGATATCTTATATAACGGAAGTTAAATTATCAATTTTTTTTTCTTCTACTATTAGTTTTATGGACTACAATTGCACATTTAGTTTAATCAAAAGTTATATGTGATTATTTGAACAGTAAAGGTACTAAACTAGAGAAACACAATAATTCAGGGACCCAATCGTTAATTTCCCTTCCGCAAAAGCCAGAACTCCTTCGCAAAGAAAAGAGGGACATTCTCGCCGCTCTACTGTAATCTCCGACGACTAAGGTGCCGGAAAAATCAGCAAGGTATCCTCTTGACCCGCTGTGTTGTGTTCCAGTTGACTTCAACTTCTTGTTAATTTCGTTTTCCGGCTGTTAATCGAGCGTAACTCCTGTAAGCTGTTGCGGAAATTAGCAGAATTTTGATACCTACTTGGCTTTTCTGTGATCTGTTGCACATATTAATTCAATGAATTTCAAGTTTCAAAGTCATTAACTGCAATTTGCATTGCAAGTTGACGATGGACCGGATAATTAAAACTCTGCCTCCGCCATCATCACTGTCCGTTTCGGTCGTTTCTTTTCTCAACGCTAAGCTTAACGAAAAAGAAGACCTTGAACATGCTTCGTCTCTTCTTTCTGAGCTCCGAACGCAGTGTCATGTCCTCGATCAAAGCCTTTCGGATCTCAATACACAGTTCCGGAACTATCTGATCAACCACGCTTCCCATTCGGATCGAACTGGTGCTCTTCTTCGCGACATAGATGCCAAATTAGGAGATCTTCAGTCAGCTTCTTGCTCTTCTTCACCAGGTACAATTTTTTTTTTTTACTTGCCAAGTTTTTCTTAATTGATTTCCTTATGTGCAATTACTTATAAACATACATCCTTTGTCTGCTACTAGATGGAGGATCAGGGAAGGTACTAGGAGAAGAGCTACCGGCATTGGCTAAGGAGGTTGCCAGAGTTAACACTGTGCGGACGTATGCAGGTGAGTTCACATGGGAAAACTTGTTACTTGTCCATTGTATATGTAGAATGTGGCAAAAAGATAGATGACCATGTAGATAAAACAAATAAGTAAATTCAGAGTTCAAGAAGGAAGAAATATATTGTAAATGTATTGGGGAGTGAAGCAATAGCCTTTAGCTAAGTACATCTGTGTGAGGAGATATTTCAGTTTTAGTTCTTTTATCTAACTAGGTTTACATTGACGGATTTTCCACATTGTTGGATGACCGGTTCAAGACCTTGTTGCAATCTTATATTTCTAGGCTATCAGCAGATCAAGCCAGCTTATGTTACCAAGTCTCTTGGCATTGTAGCCATGAAATGATATTGAGTCACATTTATGATGGCTGAGTATCTAAGTGTTTGTTGAATGCCAAAGGGAAAATAAATTTTCAAGAAGGAATCACAGTTAGTTGAATTAGTCGAGGAGCACAAAAGCTAACCATGACACCGCAGTCATTAAAAAAAAAAGCAGTAATTTTTGTTAGTAGCTTTAGTAATCGAGATACTAAAACATAGCTGACTATATTACCTGTTTTAGTGAGTGGATGCCAACTTTTTTTATTCCATAGAAAAATACTAAGATAGCACACATATTAGGTTACTCATTTAATCTTGCAAGATATTTGGTGTTAGTGTTACCGACATTCAAAAGGTTATTCTTAGTACTGCAACTGATTTTGACCTCTTAAGAACTTGAAGTTTTGGTGCACATGAATCAATACAGGTTCACATTATGAAGATGAAGACTTAGGTAAAGTACCTCAATAAAGAAAATCTAAACTAACAACAGACTCTTAGGAGAACTTGTGACTGATTTAACATACTCAATGAGTTAGGGCCTAAATTTATTCTGATTCTGGTCCAACACATAGGAATTAGTAAGAAATTGTGGTAAAAGTGTTTGTATAGTGCAGTTGTTTTCAGAAGTAATGTCTTTTCTATAGATTAAATATGAAATTTGATGCTCAAGTAGCAGGGAAACTAGATGCGCCATGCTGCCATTATTTGGTACCCTCTTTTCACGTTTAGTCAAGTCCTTTAGGATATTGATGAAGAGTAACTAGTTATTTTCCTACCTGATAGACTAATTGTTGAGAATTATAATCTCTTCGAATTTATGTAGGTTTAGTGAAAAGTAGGACACAATCGAAGAAAAAGATCTATATTGGCGATATCAATTAATTGGAGATATGTTTGCTCATGTTAGTACATCTATTTTAGGTCCTATGCTCTCGTGGAGTCTTTTACTACTGTCGAAGATTGATGTGCCGGTAGAAAATATAGAGTAATTTTAGTACTTCTTATTTCTAATTTCATTTTGTGTAATACTGGCCTAAGTTGAGCGCTAATGAAGCAACATGGTTAGTCAGACACTTAGTGAGGATCCATATACATGAAGTCAACTTGTTTGGAATTGTGTTAACTTGTTATTGTCATATACTTGTAGTGGAGATGTTCAAAATTTTGTTCCTTCAAATTCTGAAGGACTGTCAAGTTGGAAATATTTACTATGAGAACAGTAACTGCCTTGAAGGTAAAACAATTTTAAAAAAGTTGTCCCTACGAGCTACTCAAACTTCTTAAGTTGTCCATCTGAACACTATATCCTTAACCATGAATACTTTTGTTTGTTTATAGCTTCTTCCTATCAAGTTTCAGCAGTGCTACTTCTCAGCTTAATAAATCCTCTACATGACATATTATATTATGGTTTGACTTCAATTCCTTATAAATTTTGGCCTAGTGATCAGTGAATTAGATTGAGAACCACGAGGTATCATGTGCAAATCTCAGAGGAGGCAAAACTACTACGTGATATATTAGCCTGTGCATGAAGTTTTTGATAGAAAGTTGAGGTAATGGCTGCCAGCTGAATATAGACTATGGTTTGGAACAGTTCTCATAGTGGAAGTGAAGATGCCTTCACTAGAATGAAATGGATCCACATAGGGAGGAATGGATAGAGAGGTTCATGTATTCATATGTGTGTGTGTGTGTGTATATATATATATGTATGTATATATATATATATATATATATATATATATATATATATATATATATATATATATATATATATATATATATATATATATATATATATATATATATATATATGTATGTATGTATATATATATATATTACTCTCTTTTAACTTGTACCAGTTTTTGACTAGCCTTGTTATTTGGGGGGATAAAAAAAGCACCTCCGAAATCAATGCAAACACTTGGATATAGGTCTCGTAAAAGGTAAAAGCTAGTATCTTTTTACACTGGATCAATATCTGTAAAGAAACTTCATTTGGTGTCTTTGTGCCAGAACATGAAGAAATTTTTTTCCTGTTTGTTTCAAGTTTCAACATTGTCCTCCCTAAAGGAGGAGATATAGCAGCGGTTCTTTGGAATATTTGAGTTTTTTTTCTTCGACAATTGGGAGTGTTTTCTGGTGTCAAAATCAGAGGATTTTTAGTAGAAGGTAATGCTCTGCAAGCAATGTCATTTCTTATCTAGTTTAAACCTATATGCAAGTTTTTGCTGGGCTGCATTCGTGGTCTCAAGATGATAGGTTTTATATTCATTACAAAATGGTGGGCATATTCAATTTTTTTAAAACCAGTAAAAACTAATTAGGCATCATCAAGTTTAGCACATACATTTTTGTCTGTCACGTTTTGCTCATATTTTAAATTTAATAATGTTTGACCTGCTTGCCATATGTGTCAGAGAAACCAGATATTTGCTCGTGTTTATTTCAAGTTTCAGCATTGTCCTTCCTAAAGGAGATATAACAGCGCTTATTTGGAATATTGAGTTATTATTTTTTCCTTCTACACTCGGATAGTTTTGTGCTGTCCAAAGTAGAGGATTTTGGATAAAAGGCAATACCAGCTCTACAAGTGCTTCCATTTCTTATTGAGTTATTTCAAACCTAGTTGCTTATGCATATTCTTGCTAGGCTCTGCATTCATGGTCCCAAGATTAAAAGCTTTATCTTTCTATACAAAATGGAGGGCATCTTCAACTTTTATTTTAAATCCTTAAAAGGTTATGATGGAATCCTCAAGTTTGTCACACATCTTTTTGGTCTGACAAGTTTTGCTCATAAACATAAAATTATATTTGGATAAGCTTGTGTCAGCGAGTTTGACATATATTAGTGGCACTTGAACAAGTAAGATTTTTTTGAGGAGACAATAAATTGTGACCTGGTTGCTACATGATGAATTCCTTGTAAGCTATTCAGGTTTTCCTAATTTATGACTTATGAGTTTGTTTTCAGTGATCTTTACCTATCTTTATTCTTCATAGAAGTGGGGATTCAGGTTAGATGGATGTAACAATTTTACAAAATTTAGCACGATGGAAATTGTTACAGAGAACCTTTGTATGAGATTACCAGAATGGGCCAAAAAAGAGAGTTATGAATAGTGAGGATTCTTATTCTGATCACAGCTAGCTTAAGATTGGGGGTAGCTATTGATCTGGTGTATACTTGTAGAGATATGGTTTCTTACAGATCATGGGGCAGCATGCCCATGTTCAATCGTATTTAATCTGTTTTTTAATTATTATCAACATCAGTTGTTTTGTGCCTAACAAGTTTGGTTATCTTTTTACTCATTTTGATCTGGAAATATGTCACTCTAACCACGTCTTTATTGTAATTTCCAGAGACAGCATTGAAGCTTGATACTTTGGTTGGTGACATTGAAGATGCTGTCTCGTCCACGGTGAAGAGAACTTTAAGGAGAGAACCATCAACAAAAAGTTCAGAAGTTAGTGTCCTTTTGGAACAGAATTGATATTGTTTAACAATTCTGTTCACATCCTTCTCTAATTTCTCATGTTTTTCAGGAGATGCGGAGTGTTGCCATTAGAACACTGAAGTTAACTGAAGAGACACTAAGATTAGTAGCAAAAACACATCCTCAGTGGACACGACTTGTGTCAGCAGTTGATCATAGAGTTGATCGAGCTCTAGCCATTTTAAGACCTCAGGCCATTGCAGATCACAGATCCCTTCTGACTTCCCTTGGCTGGCCACCACCTCTGTCCACTTTAAACTCCTTGGGCCCAGAGTCAAAACGGTCAACTGATGCCCAGAGCCCACTTTTCACAATGAAAGGGGACCTTAAACAGCAATATTGTGATAGTTTTCTAGCATTGTGCAGTCTGCAGGAACTGCAGCGCCAAAGAAAATCTCGTCAACTCGAAGGACAGAATAGAGAAATTGCCTTGCACCAGCCACTTTGGGCCATTGAAGAGCTTGTTAATCCTATATCAGTTGCATCTCAGCGCCACTTCTCCAAATGGGTTGATAAACCAGAGTACATATTTGCCCTTGTATACAAGGTGACCCGGGATTATGTTGATTCAATGGACGAGTTACTGCAGCCACTGGTGGATGAGGCAATGCTGTCAGGTTACAGTTGCAGAGAAGAATGGATCTCTGCTATGGTTACTTCTCTATCGACATACTTGGCAAAAGAAATATTCCCCATGTATGTTAGTCAGCTGGACGAAGAGAGCACAAGTGAAAAGCACTTGCAGGCTAGAATATCCTGGCTCCATCTTATTGATCAGATGATAGCATTTGATAAGCGAGTTCACTCTCTTGCTTCACACTCGGGTATCTTGCTTTCTTTGCAGGAAGATGCAAAACTAGAGAAACTTTCATCATTTTCTGTATTTATTGACAGGCCTGATTGGCTTGACTTGTGGGCTGATATAGAACTTACTGATGCATTTGATAAATTGAAACCTGAGATTGAGAACGAAAGAAGTTGGTCGACAGATGTTCGTGGAGTGGCTGTTCTATCTGCCCAAGAAGACAATAAGTCTCCAGCAATTGCCAGTGCCTTTCATCAGCGTTTTTCGGCTGTTATTGATCGTTGTCAATCACTGCCTAGCATAGAGTTGAGATCAAGATTTTTGAAATTGGCAGGTGCACCTATAATACACCGTTTTTTGGGTTGTCTGCTTTTCAGGTGCCAAGAAGCTGAAGGGTTAACTGCCTTGACAGATAATGATGCTTTGATGAAAGTTGCAAAATCTGTAAATGCTGCACGCTGTTTCGAGTCTATTTTAAAGGAATGGTGTGAGGATATTTTTTTTCTTGAGATGGGGCTGAACCAGGACTCATCTACTGATGGAAATGACTTTGGATCAGAGGAATCATCTGGAAATGGAATTCTTTATGAAGAAATTAAGAGGTTGGAAGAATTTAGAACAGGATGGGTTGAGAAATTGTCTACGGTAGTATTGAGGGGATTCGATGTCTGCTGCAGAGACTATCTAAAGAACAAGAAGCAATGGCATGAAAAGGGTGAAGAAGGGTGGATGGTATCCCAGACTTTCGTTGGAGCACTAGATTATCTGCAGGGAAAAATGTCAATACTTGAAGAAGGTTTGAATAGAGTGGACTTTGTTGGGGTCTGGAGGAGTTTAGCCCCTGGGCTGGACAAGCTAATTTTTAATGGTATTTTGATGACCAATGCTAAGTTTTCTGACGGCGGAGTTGAGAGGCTCAGCAATGATTTCTCAGTATTATTCGGGGTGTTCGGAGCTTGGTGCTTAAGACCTGAAGGTTTCTTCCCCAAATTGAGTGAAGGTCTGAAGCTATTGAAAATGGGAAAGAAGCAGCTCCAGAATTGTTTAGCAGGAGGTGAAATATGGTTGAAAGAGAATGGCATAAGACACTTGACAGCCGCTGAGTGCGAAAAAATAGCGAAGAATAGGATATAAGTCAAGTCCCCTGTATAAGTTTTAGTTTTGCAAGTTTTTCAGTAGAGCTTTACCAAATTCAGCACAGAAACATGGGCAAAGTACTCGGTTTTTTATGTAGTAGTTTTCACAGTTAATTATGCTCACATTTTCTTCAGTGAACTGTATTCTAGTGAATGGATTATATTTCACCAGCAAATAGCAGGGGAATAAGACTGTATATTGGTCTCAATATGATTTGTTTTCATCTATTTTGTAAAAGCGACTCCTAAAGGCAATTCTTTTTGACATCAGCATAATTAAAAAATTTGAAATATAAGATAAACAGAAGTTGGTATGTGAATGTGAAGGATAACAAGAAATAAGCTGGTTTTGGTTGATTGGTAACATTTTCTATCCTTTAACTAAAGGTTTCAAATTCGTGTCTGTAGAATGCAAATCTCTTGGTAATATATGAAATTTACACCATTGATTGACTTGCTCGATATGAATCTATATTAATTAATATCATCATACACAAAACATGCTTAAGCCAAAGAAACGTGATAAATGATGTGATTCAGCCAGAGAATATCTGTTCTTAATTTCAACCAATGAATTTCAAATACTATATGCCAAAAAAAAAAAAAGAGGCAATATATGATTAAACATTGATAAAATTGAGAGGTAGCTAATGTAGTGTTCCACGTCACAAGTAACTAAAACATGATATGGCAATTCATTTTTACTTAAACTCAAACTGCCTACTGTTGCTCTACTAGTACTGTTTCTTAGAAAAAAGAAAAGAAAACTGATGAAAATTTGGGGGTTGAAGAAAAAAAGCTTTATACAACACATTTTTTTTATTTGCCAAAAGGTTAATAATTCATTTATTGTATGTGTAGTCTTGAAACATTACAAAATTTTAACTAATTTTTATAATTTACTGCTCAATCAATCAACGTCACATAATTTGAAACAAAGAAAAAGTATTATTAGAGAAATTGGTAGTTTGGTAAATGAGTCCAAAAAGCAGAAACAAAATAACCAATTAGAATGGAAATAAACAGTCACGGGTCAATCATTTAATACGATATTTGTATTTCATGCGTTGCCTAAAAAGGTTGTCATTCATGCGTCCTCTCTTCTCATGTTTTGTCACATCAACATTCAACTCTTTGTTTTATTTAGTGTACAAAAAATTAGTAAAATAACATATTTTGAGTTTTAATTTATATAACGTAATTTAATTTAAAAAAAAATTGATAGAGTTTCAATCTTGCAATCTTATAATTAAGCTATGAAATTTTTTTAGCTATATATAAAACACGCAACTACTAAAAATTTATGGCTATAAAAAGATTAACCACGTTCCATCTCCTTTTAATTATTGATACATGGCATTTGCATTTCTCATTTGGAGGAAAAAGACAGTACAAAAATAGGTAAGCATGAGAGGAAGAAGTACATAAGAAAAAAAAATATGTCTCATTCAATGTTTCGAGATTCAACTAAATTCAAATAGTGTATTACGGCGAAAAATAAATGATAAACATATGATATCCAATATTATTTTCAGCGGCTTGCTTGCGGATTGTGAAGTGCTAAATTCATTTAATCTCTTTCACATGCATAACAATACCTATATATGGACGTAATAGGTTCTTCCAGCTATATGGAAATTTAGGAGCGGCTCAAGTATATTAGTGGCCTAAAACGAAAATCAAACGGGGTTTTTAAATTTGGATTGTTAATCACTTTTATATAATTGATTTCTTCTAGTTTTCAATTGATACATTATCATTCTTATTTTAAATTATTTTTCATGAAATATAATACTCTAAATAAGTCAAATTTCTTCTAATAATTCCTTCATTTTTCATGTAAAATTTACTCTTTCAACAAATAATATTCAATATTTGTTAAAAAATAATAACTTATAACCTATTAATATTAACAATGAGGCCCCTTAAATTTAGAGGCTTAAGGCACATGTCTTTTCTTTAGCATTGTCGAACCACCTCGTGTGGAAATTTTGAGAAGGTTACGATTCAATGTTTTTGGTCTATCTAATTAAAAAATATGTTCATAGTATATAGATAATGCATATTTATCTTAGTATACATATATTGTACATATTTATAAAAAAATTTGATATTCAAAACTTAAAAAATAAAAATTCGTAATTTAAAATGAATAATCTCATTCACTATACTAGTACGTCCTTTAATTTGCCAATGATGAACGGTTACTTATTATATATCAAAGGTAATTCAATTAACCTAAATCCTAATACCATAACAATATAAACACCTGGCTAATTCATGCACAAAACTTGAAACTCCTTTTATATTATCAGTTTTCAATTTCTACTCATTACACAATTTATCATATTAAATCTTGAATATTCTTAACGAGATTTTTAATTTTATCATTTCCTAAAATTCATTGCATATCGATCAATTTTATGAACTCGGAGATTTTTAAACGTATAATGCACCTCCTAGCTAGCTAATCATCTTTTTTTTTTCTTGGTCAAAATAATTCTAGCGTTAGAATTAAATGTAGAAGCAACAACATACTGTGAGTTTCTCAAACTGCCCAATTCAACTTTTGCCAAAACTTTAGTACATTTGTAAGAAGTTTTGCAAGGTCCATAGTCAAACTAGATTAGACAGTTGAATCCCAAAATCAATGAACCACAATTACAAGCTCCAATTTTTTCAAACCCCTTCAGTAGAAGCATTACAATAATCATATCTCGATTTTCTAAAACGAAAGTAATTATTTTGAAACATCTATTTTAAATAAAGACGACAAATAAAATGAATCAAAAGTCCTTTTTATATATTTCCCATCGATTTATGTAGCCTATCTAGTACGCCGTCCATCTCATTTTACTCACCCTTTATACTTTCTTTCCTTTTTAACTAATTCATTTTAGTAAATTAAGAAAAAAATATTATTTTCTTTTAATATTTATCATTAAATAACTACATACGATATTAAATTGTAATTAACTTTGAAATTTTGAAATATAATAAATAAAATTACTTTAGTTAATAAATCATTTATATATATTTTTTAAAGAGCGTGCTAAGTAAAAGTGAACGGAGAGATCTAATAGTATAAATTAGGGGTGTCAAAAATGAACCAAAATATAGGTAACCCGCCCAAAATTTTAAGGAATGGGCTCAAAATAATTTGAATTGAGTTCAATATCAACTCATTCAAGCCTAAACCATTTTAAGAGAATCCTCAGTTGAGCCCAATTCAATCTTCAATTTCAATCCGTTTTAAAACTATATTAAATGTATGAATTATTACATTTTTAGGATTCATCTATCCATTAGATTTTTTGTTTTTTTAAAAAAATCTTGAGTGAAAATTTAAATTGTGATTATAAAAATTAAATATCACTATGTTAAGTTATTGAAATTAATCAGATCAAATTTGGCATGTCAAGACCCAACCCGTTTTTTTAGCCCATTTGAACCCAAACCATTTGAGTCCAAAGTAAACTTGGACGGATCAAGACCTACCCCGATTTCTATATCAACCGATTTTAAAATTTTCAATTTCAATCCAACCTGTCCATTTGACACCCCTGATATATATCGCGTGTTAAAATGACAAATTGTTAATCAAACTTGAAAACCAGTTCCAATTATAATTGTAGTCAAAAGTAATCGGACAAGGAAGTCCTTTTCATCCCATGAGTAAGCAATAATTAGTAATGTATTTTGGAAATATGGTTAATTAAAAGTTTACAGTTAAGTAGTTAAGTGATAAAAAAAAAAAACTTGTCTAATCGCCCAATAAATATATAATATTTATTAATTAAATTTCATTTAGACATTTAAATTAAAGACGTGATATGTTTAATGCATGAAGTTAGTTGAAAATGTGTATATATAACGCCTGCCAATCCTCTGATCATAATTATCGAACATCTATAAAATTGATTTCATTAATTTTGTCCTATAGAAGCAACCATTTGATTTTCAATCTGATAAATAAAAACATTTAACATAACATACATTGTGTCTATAATATATAATACATATAAAAATAACATGAATTCACCCCTTTTTTAGTTTAGTGTCTTTAGATAGTCCAAAATCATTATGAGAATAGATGATAAATATATACCAAAAACATATTTATCAAACAAATTAAAATATTTGTTGACAAGGTGTTATCTGCAAAAGAATATATACTCTACTTAACTTGTAAACTAGAATATAATTCTGATGTGAACTTAAATCTCAAATTTTGTAAAAATGGAGGGAGCATAGTCCCCACACTTTAAGTACTATAGAAATATAAATGTATACAGAAGAGAAGACAAGGAATCTTTCTGCTGGTTGAATACAAAATATCCTTTTTTGTTAAATAAATTTATTTTTTAAAAAAATTTCTAGTTAAAATAGAAAAAATAAATTTCATAAATAATATTCAATTCTGTCTATCCTCCAACTATACACACCCTTAAAACCCTCAATCAAATAAAATTAGGTTAGGTCAAGTTTAATTTTATTTCTTTTAAGATGCAAGTCGTAAAAAATAAAGATGCAAAGATGGGTGTGTGGATATATTAAAAGCAATTAAAAGAAAAAAATTAGATATTCGAAAAAATGTGAGAATGGTCTCTAAGATGAATAAAATGAGGGAAGATTGAGATGATTTGAGCATGTAAAAAGGAGATGTGCGTGGATATCCAATGAGAAGGTGCTAGAGGTTAGATATAGTGCGTACAAAAAAGAGGTAAAGATAGGCCAAAAAGAGTATCGGATAAAGGTGATTAGACATGACGTAGTGCAACTTCAGGAGGACATGCTCTTAAATATAAGGGCATATATGAAAAGTCGCAAATTAGAATAGAAAGCTAGCAGATAGTACCGTGGAGTTTTTTCTTACTTTTCGACGGATTTCTTGGTGGTGTTTGTCGTCGTATCAACCTTATTCTTGTAATGTCTTACTTTTGAGTTTTATTATCATCTTTCGTGTTTTCGATTATCACACTATTTTATAATAGTTACATTTTTCTTATTAGTTGCTATGTTTTCTTCAACGACATTTTTTCTTTTCATACCTATTTTAATTTGATTTACTCGAGCCACGAATTTTCTAAAAAGAATCTCTTAACCTCTTTACGAAATAAAATTAAGGTCTGAATATACTTCATTCTACGTATATATCAAATACCATAAAGCAAATGAAAAAAAATCGTTCCAGGAAAATATTTTCTTGGTGGTAAACACACCCTCAGTAGTCAAGTAATATCTTTATTAAGTACATTAATTATCAATTAAAAATGCGCGTGTGTTTACAATTGCATTATGACTATGCAAGGTCATTTGGTTTAAAGATAAATTATGCTAAAATTAATTATTTTGATATTATTTTTAATTATTTTGGTTTATTAAAAATAATATGCTGCATAATTTTTATTTGCTTATTATTAAGATACCCTCTAGGCCTCTACCTTATTTAATTAGTAGAATTTTTTTTTTTAGGACTTAGTGGTATATTTATCATTTTCATTGTTTGGTTTTGGCGGAAATGCTTATTCCCATACAAATTACTAATCCTGATAAAACTTCCCAAAATTAGTAATTAACATACTTTTCTATCTGTCCAATAATACTGGCCCATTACTAATTTTACACAACTTCTTAAAAAACTATAAATAAAATGATAATTTTAATACATTATTCTTTGATTATTATAAATACAATGTTTTGGAAAATGCTATAAATAACTATAGTTAATTATAAGAGTAAGTTTAAACTTATTTATTGATTTTATAAATTGAACAACTATTGTTGGACATGCCAAAATAGTATAATGAACGCGAAGAGGGAGTACTAAACTTTTGTCTCAAACGACCTCCGTATGTTTAATACTCTTATTAATCTAAATTAGGAAATTAGTTCCATCAAGAGTTTGAGCTGCTTTTTTTAAAAAGTTTAATTAGTAGACATATCATGTCCTAATTAAGGCCAACATAATTGGTTCAAGATTAGTACAAACATTAGTTTATGTTTAGGTAGTTGGTACTGTTCTTTTCTTTTAGAGGTATATATAGTGTTGGTGACCTTTTTTTTTTTTTTTTTTTTTTTTTGTCTTTACATATAGCTAATTGTGTCCTTAACTCAAAACCTACATGGCCTTATAAAGCAAATCAAATCTCTTCCTCTTCAACTTATCACTTGCCTTATTCTTTCATATCATTGTAGAAAGAAGTAAGACAAGTGGAGAGATCTAGAGTTATTAATAATAATATATAGAAAAAACAACAACAATTAGGTAGTCATGTCTAGCAGAAGAAGATCAAATAATAATTCAAGATTCACTCAACATGAGATTAATGATCTTGTTTTGAAATTACAATCTCTCTTGCCAAATTCCTCTTCAAGGTGCACCACCACGGTATGTCCATTATTTATAATGATAGTCATGTGGCGGAGCTAGTTAGAGCCTGAACGAACACCTTTTATGTTTACTTTTTTATATTTTGAATCTTTTTAGTGAAAATTCTGGATCCGTACGTCACCATAGAAGGATTGATGGCATTACTTTATTTTCTTACTTGAATTAATGCACAATTTATTTAATTAGCAATAGGATGATATAGTAAATTATCCTTCGAGTGTGTAAACTTAATATTGGACAGGTATTAATTGTTGAACGATGAGAGTACTAAATAGGAGTAACGTAACTTAATAAACTATATACTTTACATTGACTCCTTCCATCTCAAAATAAATATCGATTTAACTCATTTCACTCTCGTTAAATAAAAAAGGAACGATAAATTGATGAAGTGATGATTATTAAGTAATTAAGCTCACTTTTAAACGAACAGAGATATGATACGGAATTAATGTGCAAAAAACATTTTACGAAATACTCCAGAAGACTGTTAAATTGTCCCTACATTCGATAAGGAAATTGGTGATTAATGTTATCTCATAATAATTGTTTTAGGTAATTCTCATCAAATGAAATAATTTTTTAAATTTTAGTTAGGTGTAGAAGTTCATTTTAGTTAGATTGTCTTAAATGGAGAGAACATGTCGGTTGTCAGCTGATATGACCTTAGACAATCTTTCTCGTAAGTTCAGGCATAGTGTACTTTCTACAAAATACTTTTTGTCTAGAGAGATTTGTCTTTTGCAACATGTTAGATGTTACTATCAAATAATGTTATGATTTAATCATTGTGTAGTAGTATACTTTTTTTTCATAATCGCAGTGTCCGTTTGAATTACTAGCTTGCATGCATCACGACTAATTAACTTTTGATCACGTACAGGTAACATCATCATCAAAGATACTAGAAGAAACATGTAATTACATAAGAAAACTACACAATGAGGTGGATGATCTAAGTGAGAAGTTATCTCAAGTACTGCCTTCTGTGGATAGCAATAATATTGATCTTATACACACTTTATTAAGTCTTCTTCAACAGTAAATTAAAGCCCACGGATCTAGGCATCTCTTAGTGGTTGTTAAGTTTTTTCTTTTTTAAAGTATATAATATTAATATATAATATAAAATGTCTACCTAGAGTTTTATATAATGTCTCAATTACTACTATATATATATATATATATATATATATATATATATATATATATATATATATATATATATATATATATATATATATATATATATATATATATATATATATATATATATATATATATTAATAATGTAATCTTGTAATGTTATAAATAAGACATTATTTTAAATCATGTTTAATAGTGTATTATTTAAAGTACATATAACATACAAAAGAAAATCTACAATTAATATTTTATTAGCGGTGATGAAAATATTCAAGACCAGTAGAGAGTAGAGATAAAAAGATGTATATTAATTAAATACTGTGTATTCACCTTTTGCTTCCATATATAACAACTATGCCTAAGTATAAACCTAAAAATCTTGATCTACTTATAATACAAACCTTTTTTTTTTTTAATTTTTCATCTCGACTCCAGTGTTCAGAGTCTGCATTAAAGCTCAGATTAAATCCGAAATCGTGCATTGCAGAGTCCATGCGGGGTGGAGGTTTCCGATATGATTTTCTCAAAACTTAGGGCTCAAATTCAAAAAAAACTTTAGCTAAGGATGAAGTAGTTCACCAATGCACCATATTTGTATTTTATTTGATTGGGAACCAGTTATCCCAAAATAATTAATTTTATACTCATTCTTTTCACTAGAAGAAATATGATTTTCTGTGACCATGTTTAAAAGTAAAGATTGGCATTGTTGGTGATTTTAGTGGTTAATCAGCAAAAAATAGTACTAATTATTGCAAATACTGTTGGGCCTATTGTCACATGGTGAAAGAACCAACCAATGATTTTTTTTTTGATTCAATATGTACTTGCCAAAGTTCACATGATCCAAAACATGTATTAGTAGCACAAGGACATTGAAAAACATGTATGATGTATCTTCTGCTTTTTCTGTTTTGATACTGGGGCTCATCTAGAGGTGAGATAGTTTATACTAGTTTATGTATTTTTAGTTCAGTTTATGTTTAACCATGATAAATTATATTAGTTTAGTGTAAATATCACTATCTGAATTATTTTGGAGTTTACGTTAGAAATTGAACCAATAGAGTGTTGTATCTCACATCTAATTGAGAGCGTTGTAGTTTTCAATGGAGACTTTTCAGCACGAATCCAAATTGATAGGATCAAAGAGGGGTACAAGAAACTGATTGAGAAACCAAAAGATCATATTCGGAACACTCTGTATTGTAAACAATTACAATTATATGTACTGTTTTAAAAGACAATGTTAAGACTCGCTTTGGGGCGGGGCTTTATCAAAACCTATCGAAACTTACGTGTGAGGGCTTATTTCTGTAAGACTTACGTCCTAAGCGCCCGATTATACGTCTTAAGCACGCCTAATGCTCGGGATTTGTCTAACAAATCTTATATAAATTATGTGTTAAATTCTTTAATTAGCATTGTTGACCTTCATAGTTCTTGAATAAATGAATGACATTTAATAGTTTTTTAATCAATAGAACTAAGAAGATTGAGAGTAGTTCAAATAACAAGTTGTCGTATCACATATTTACTATTGGTAACAATGTGAGGGTGATCATATATTATGTAATACTTTTTTTAAAAAATACATAGCAAAAATGTGTTTTTTCCATATCATTGGTCTTCATGTTTTTGTTATTATGCCTCAAAATTATCATATTTTATTTACTTTTTTGAAAGTAAGTTTTATTTTTATTCATGATGAAGTGATGTTTTTATTATAATACTAGTAAGTTTTATTGATTATTTTCTTTTAAGGGGATAAATTGTATAGTATGATAACAATATATATTTAGAAATAATGATTCTTTTATTATTAGAAAGTAAAGATAGTTCGCGTTAGAAGTTTTATTTTTATGAGTTTCCTTGATCAAGTTTGTAATTATTTCAAGCTATAGCTATATTTTTATAATTTTGTGTTATTATATTATTATACTATAGATTGTTAGTTAAAAATGTAATGACCCATAGACATTTGTACATGCACAAATTTACACCAGTAATAATATTAAAGACACAAACAAAGAAAAGGACAATGATTCATAATTACAGGCCAAAAAGAAGTGTACAAATTGTGCATATGAAATATTAACTCAATGCATAGAGATACGATGAGTTTGTGGTGCACGGATGAAAGTTATTTACCCTTAAAATTTAATATTAGGAGCGCTACACCGAAAATGAAAAATAAAATAAAATCAATGCATAGAGATGCCAAATTTTTTAAGAAGGTTAGGCATATTACTGAGAATTGCTAAGGTGTTACTCATGTACTCCTTAGCTTTCTGCACCCGCGCTTTCACTTCTCCAAGCAACGGTGATCCCATTTCATCCAGTCCTTCTAGACACGTGTCTTGATCAGTCATCGCAGCACTTATCCATGTCTGCATATTCTTCACCTTCATCACCGTCAATGCACTCTCTCCGGTACCCACATTCAGCAACTCCGACGATTGGTTCAGTTGACTCAGCGCATCATCGAATAAGCTAATGCAGTCCTTCAACGCCGACACGGTTCCTGGGTGATTGATCTTCGATATCAGCGTCTTTGGCAACGAAGAGATGTCTGTCAACTCTTTCACCGTCGCCTGAAGAGAGAGATTCAGGAATTGTTCCGGGTCGGGTTTTGTTGAGGTGCTGTTGAGGGAAGATATGGAATCAAAGCATGACCCGGGATGCTGAGTCACTGCGCAGACGATTTTGAGCGAATCGGCTGAACTGGATGAAGGAGATGGTGCGCGGCCGTCGGAATCAGACACGTGGATGAACGCGCCGACGAATGCGCAGATGAATAAAGTTAGGAAGAGGGTGAGAGAGACGGCGATGGTGAGACGACTCTTGTGGGCGGCTCTGGGATTGGAGTAAGAAGATGGATCTTCAGAAGGGTTGACTTTGCCATAGCCTTTTACTAAGTTGATTGATTCCATAGAAATGCAATTTGGATTTGAGAGCTTTTCTGCAAAAGCTGTAAGGCGAAGAACGACACGGTTTGAAGAGTTGATAAGAATTTGGGTAATGTTAACTGTTAGCACGTTCTACTCTTTTTTTTTTTCTCTTCATTTTATGAGATTTAATTTAATTTAATTTGAACAATTTGGATATATTATTTAATATAATAATATAGATAAAATTTAAATTTAATTATTTCATGTGTATGTTAACCCAATAGTAAATAGGGAAAATGGTCTGATATACCTCTCAACTTTGTCATTTAGAGCTGATATACCCCTTGTCATAAAAGTGGCTCATATATACCCCTACTTGTAAACAAATGGCTCACATATACCCTTTTCATCTAACGAAAATGAAAAAATAATAATTTTCAATCTAAATTTTTATTATTTTTTTCTCAAAAATATAATCCCATATGAGTAAATTTAATCCTCGTCAAACATATTTTTTTTGACTTTTTTTGTTTCAATAACTAATTTATAATTATTATTTTGATAATCAAATTTATTAATGTTTCACTAATATTCTTGTAAAACTTATTGTAGATGACCAAATTTTTTTTCGAATACGAAATTCAATTACAGTACACACAAAAAATAGTTTAATTTTTTTTAAACTAATGAATGAAAGAAAAAAATAAAATAAGAATAAGGAATTCAAATAATTATAATAAAAGAAGTCAAAAAATAATTTATGTATGAAAAAAAATAAAATATACCTTGAACTTTTATAGAAGAATCATATATACCACTACATAATTTTAAAAAAAATTATAAGTAATAAATATAAATTTAAAACTAATTATTTACAATTCCGTTAAATGAAGGGTATATGTGAATCATTTTGTAACGGCAGGGGTATATGTGAGCCGTTTGTATAACGGTAAGGGCATATATGAACCACTTTTATAACGAGGGGTGTATCAGCTTCAAATGACAAAGTTGAAGGGTATATCAGACCCTTTTTCCTAGTAAATATTAAAACTACTAAACACAAAATACATCAAAATTGAATAATAAGCTTATTATCACCAAACACGTAAAAGAATACAAACCAAAAACAGCAAGAAAATAAACTGCACGCCGAAAATACACACTATTCCCACAAAATCCTGATCTGAGAAAAGTAAAGCGACGATACTTTTCCCCGAGCTTTGAAATGCATCTAAAGTGAAAAAATTAATTGATGGATTAAGCATCTCAGAGATGCTGTTCATATTCACCAGAATCATCAAGCAATTGTTCGCTTTTTTTGTGTTCAAACCCTTGTCTAACTCCAATGAATACAAGCATCTCGCAATTTTGGGCCTTTCAGTTTGGAGCCAGTCAAGCATTTCAGATCTCATAGTCATCGTTGCTCTGGAGTTTTTCTCTTCATGAATAGCCAAATAACTGTTCAATTGACTTAGTGTTTTGTTGAAATTCAGATAGTTGCAGTGACCTGTTGACTTATCAGTAGAGGAATCGGAGGATTTGAGTGAGTAACTGACTTTCTGGAGCTCGTCGATTACAGTATGAAGTGAGATGGAGAATACTTGCGATGAGTTGATTTTTGTTGATCCTAATTTTTTGTCTTTGTAGAGAGAATTTGACATGTAGTTAAAGCATGTCTGGTAGTACGGAGTCTGCGAGCAAATGGATTTGATTGCCTTTTCTGGATTATTGGCAGGTAATTCAGATTCATAATCTCGCTTAATCATCGTTAAAACAGAGATGATGGCGACGATGATGAGAATGAAAAAGATGATTAAAGTAATGAACCACTTGGGCTGCTTTCTTCTTCCTGAGTTCGTTTGATCATTCAGATTAAGGCTAACTGATGCCTTAGATATTTTCTTTACAGAATCTGAATCCATGGCAGAATTTGAATGGAAATGAAAATGGACTGTTTCTGGTTAGATGAAAATTATTGTGTGACAAGGAAAAAAGATGATGCTAAATTGTGAGAGGCTGAAGACTGGGTCAATCCATGACAAGTTTTTTCCACAAAGTCAAGCAGAAACTCCATAGTTGACGGACTATTTGAGAGCCAATTAGTGATTACTGACTTTTGAGAGCAAGTATCTTTGAATGGATCAGGCAGATAGGTTCGAAAAATAAAAATATAATGCTTGAAATTTGAAAACTTTAAAAGTGAATTTTGAGCCTCGGTTGAAAATCTCTCAATAGAATACATAGAATATTTTAAAAATATCTTATATATACGGTGTAATTTTTAAACGAAAAAGTTCAGTGTACCCCTTGGCAACTATCCACTCCTGGACATTGTTTACCATAGTAATCCAGTTGTGAACATATTTTTTACACAAGAACTTGTTTTCTGCAATTTGCTAATTACCCAACCAAAATGGGAAAGCAAAATGGCGAGTTTTGTAGCAACCAAACACAACTAGATGGAGATCAATCAATATATTCGTAACAACAGGCAAAAAAGAAAAATCAAGAGCAAATACCCAAAGCAAAAGAGCCACACATTTAGGCCATATTCAAATTCCCAAAACAAAGAGCCTAATGCAGATCCAATTCTCGGGTAAAACAGATCGAAAATGTCGTCTTTTTTATGCAATATTTCTATGCTATTCATCATGTTTTGCTGGGCTGCGTAGCTTTTCTCTTTTATTTCCACCCTATCTGTCGACGGAATGTCCTCCAACAAATCAGTGCACCTCTGTACTTGATCCATGGCCTCGCCAATCCACCGCTGTAAATCCCAAACAACTTTATTAATCGCCAAAATTTTCTCATCTGGATCGATACCCAAACTCATTTCCGATTCATTGAGTTGCTTCAGAGAGAATTTGACCATTCCTTGGCAATTCCTCAATACCCCAACACTCTTGGTGTCAATCATGTGTATTGCTTTTTCAAGTGAAGAAGCGACATTCTCAAGCTCGATTCGTGAAGCATAAAGTGAAAGGATGAAGATCCGAGATAGGTTAATTTTATCTCTGGAGGGGATCAGGGTATCTGAAAGTGCAGCAATGGAGTCATAACATGAGTATGGATCATCGCTGATGAGATAACAGACGTTTCTAATAGCGTCTGTTGGATTAAACAACAGTGATTTGGATTCTGTTTCTTGTTTAAGTATTATTGAAGCAGAGATAATTGCAGCAACTATGAGACTGAACAGAGTTACCAGACAGATTATCAATCGTAGTTTCCTTTTGGTTCTTGAAAAGGAGTTTTCGTTTTGCAGAAGGCTTTCTATGTACTTTGTGCTAACTGATTCATCCATCTGCTCACTTCTTCCCACAGTTCTGAAAAAATATAGACGCTAAAATTCAAAGTTTGTTGCTAAGGTCAAAGCCAAGAAGATGCTAAGAAAGAAGAAACATCATTTTTTTATTCTTTAATTAATTAATTTTTTGATACTCAGACTTCTTTCGATTTGGCTAAACTTATAAACTAATCAAATCAACTTAATTTCGACTTATCTATGAGTTTAGATGACCAAATTTCTTTTAGGAGGATTCCTAAACTGTTACCTCTAACACACAAATTTCGTGAAGGTTGTCCAAACTTTAGATAAAAATCCTTTAGAGACACAATCCAATCTTGCATACTATATCAAAGTTGTGCTTTTAACATCTTACAGATTTTAAGCAGGACATCATTAAAAAATAAAATAAAAATGCAGACACAATATTTGAATTTGGGCACCATGTAACATTTGTACAGCCCAAAATGCATAACAAAATGGAAATCAATATATACGTAACAACAGGCAAAAAAGGAAAATCAAAAGCAAATACTCTAAGCAAAAGAGCCAAACAGTTCGCCCATAGTCATATTCCCAAGCAAAAGAGACTAATGCTGTTCCTATTCTGGGATAAAACAGGTCCAAAATCTCATCCATATTTTGCAATATTCCTCTGCTATTCTTCATCTTTTGAAGCGCTTCATAGCTTTTCCTTCTTATTTCCGCCCTAACCGTCTTCGATGGAATCTTCTCCAACAAATCATAGCATCCCTGTACTTTACCCATGGCCTCACCAATCCACAGCTGTAAATCCCAAACAACTTTATTAATCGCCAATGTTTTCTCAGCTGGGTCAATACCCAAACTCATTTCCGATTCATTAAGTTTCTTCAGAGAGAATTCAATCATTCCTCGGCAATTCCTCAATACCCCAACACTCTCAAGTTTAATCATGGCTACCTCTGAGATTGCCTTTTCAATTGAAGTAACGACATTCTCAAGCTCGATTCGTGAAGCATAAAGTGAAAGAATGAAGATCTGAGATGGGTTAATTTCATGTCGAGACGGGATTTGGGCAGAGTGAAGTGTAGCAATGGAGTCGAAGCATGAGTCTGGATCTCCGCTGATGAGATCACAGACTGATGTAATAGCGTTTGTTGGGAAAAACGACAATGAGTTGGACTCTGTTTGTCGTTTAAGCATTATTGAAGCACAAATAACAGCAACAATTATGGGAATGAATAGAGCTAACAGACATACAATCAATTGCAGTTTCCTTTTGGTTCTTGAAGAGGATTTCTCATCTTTCAGGAGCTTTTCCTTGTTACTCATTTGATTCAGCAGTTTTTTGGAATACTTTTTGAAGCTAAATTTGGAAGTTATAGGAGTTAAGACCCAAGTAATTTTTTTATTGCCCAAGTCAAAGCCAACAAGTTGCTGAGAAGGAGAAGACGATATTCAACACATTATGTTCTTTTGTACATTATTTTGTTCACAATTCCAATTGTTTAGTACATTATTTTTTGAGTAGATAGTAAAACACACACCTAGCACTTTTTCTCGAGTTTCATACATAACTATACGTTATTCCCTTTATCTGCAGAACTATTGCTCTCTTTGTATTAAAATACATCAACTTATTATAACTTTCAATTTCTAAACACTTTTAACTATTTTATCTCTTAATCTTTTGTTATATTTGTCGCATAACATAATTCCTAGTTGCTCGAATTTATTTTAGGAGGATTCCTAGGCTATTGTCTGACATGTACTATATCATGTTGAAGATAGGTGTGAATATTATATAATCACGAGAAATAATATCTTAAGATCAGTTGCTAAATAAAAAATAAATTACCTCAAAAAGATCTCATATTTTGTCGATCTCCCCTATAATAGTTATTAATAACTTGCATATGTATAATGTACATGAAGACAATGAAAATAAAAAAAATCCAGGGTATCTCTACTGAAAGTCAATTTTGTGGGAGGACAAGAAAGAGAAGAAAAGAAAATTGGGTCATTGACAGGAATAAATTTGTTCTGATGATTCAAGCTGTAAAAAGAGTTAGTTCTCTCCTTTTTTTTTTCTTTTCATACAGATAATAAAGATTAAGCTGTACATACATCGGGAAGAATCGAATTTGAAGGCTGAAACTCCTAAAGATTAGAAGAAATGACAGTGTTGCTGATGTATTTACAGGAGTGTTAATTACAGTGACACTAATTACACCAATAAATAACCCTAAGATCAAGCAGAAAATTTACACTCACAAAAACTAAGAGGAAAAAGTAACAAAAAAACCCAAAATTTTAAACCAGAGCTCTTACTGTTTGTAAGCTCTCATAGCCAAGCTCCCCATCCAGGAAACATATGACACAAACGATCAGCATCAATGGCGTCGTGTATGAGTTGTTGAACCTGTAAAAAAGGGGGCGCTTATTACCTCTTTACTTTCTCTATGCAAACATAAGTTGAGAAGGGAATTATGCAACTTAGAAGCACTGTACCGTGTCAGCTAATTCTGCAGTAGTCTTATCTATGCTAGTCATAGAACTGTACTTCCACTTGCCTGGACTAGTAATCTTTCAATATTATTGACTTTTCATCTCTAACTTATATTCGGGATAAGTTTAGTTTCATTACTCAAACCTTCTGTCTTCCAGAAAAATAGTGAAAATAAAGGAGTCCGATCTAAACACCTATAGCTATTGAGAAGAATCTGCTAATAAATTTCCCTTCTTTCTGACTGTTGAATACTCGTTTTAGAAATGCAAAAATCTTTTTCACAGCAGTAATTTTATAAGTAGTAGTCACTCAATAAGTTAGTCCTACTATGTGAGAGTTGGAATTTTTTTGTTTGTTATGCATTTCATTCTAGCTGATAGTTTGGACTATAATTATCTACTTTTTATTGTCTCATATTCTTATCATTCTTATTATTGTGTTTATTCATTTCTGAAAACAATACTTACAGACGAGAGAAAGCAACCGAAAGTAACTAGAGTTTCCTGACTCCAAAAGCACAACTTCTGAGAAGAGTGTTAATCAAGTGTAGAGTACTTATTTGAACCTTACCAGTTTCAAAAAAAGAAAAAGAAAGTGTAGAGTACTTATTTGTGTAGTTGGTAATGATCGATGCCCTCAAATTTTAATTAAACAAAGAGCAATAAGACATATCACTGACTAGAAAAAATGAAATCAATAATCAGATCAATAATTTTAGTTAGGATAGAAACCTAGGAAATGTTTAATAGTGTGTAGTGTAGTGTGTGAATTGATGCATTGTTCCAGTTTAACAGTTACCTGTCCATGAACACTTCTCATTTCACCTTCTTCATATCCATCTAACTTTTGTTTAACACGCATCAAGGCTCTAGCAGCATCCTTGTTCCCCTCATAGTCATCTTGTTGAGAGCCTTCCAAACTGGTTTCCAGATCATCATCAGTTTCCTATCAAGCAGAAAAAAAGTTCAATAAGTCTACATGAACGCAAAGATGAACTTTATTATACCTTCTACAGATATCAAGCAGTTCATATATACACATATTTTAAGTTTTATTTGTAAACTGAGACACGGCTGCAGACTCTTCTAGTTTTAAGCTAGAAGCAAATTCTTGTCTTACTATGTAGGAGTTAGATTTATTTGTTTGTTATGCACTTCATTCAAGGATTTGCTTCTAGCTTAAAACTAGTTACCATCTATAGACAATGGGTTCGTACAAAACTGAGTGTACTTTGGGACAGAACTGTATGAGATCATGACTTGCTCATACTCCTAACTATTCAATTAGTTTTACATCTCTGCCGAAGGCTATTGAAAGGGGTACTTTCTTCGGCATAGGGTTGTGAGGCTCGCCACAAGAAAAAAAGAGCTATAAGGCCAAGAACAGAGCATGGATTCCACTGGCATGCGCGCCACATACTCTGACAAATCACAAAATCTGTTCCAAACTAAAATTTTCAAATTAGAAGTGCTATCAAGGACTAACGTTAAATTTAAGCTTTAAGAAAGTTGATTTTTCCATAGATGAGCCTCGGGCCAAACTGAATATGAAAAGATAGCTCATATGAAGATTGTCCAAAACAATTTAGGGAGACAATAAACAATTCTCTTGTACCAATGTGAGTCTAACAGAAATCATGGAAGTTAATACAGAATATTCTTCACTCAAATATTCTTTTCCCCTTCTCCTCTTGTCTTAGCAGCTGACATTTAGACATTTATTCATTGTAAGTGTACCGTGTCAAAATATCAATATCCGTTCTAAAACATAGCAAGACTCCAGGATTGATAAAATCCCATTCATTTAGGAATCACAGATAATGGCATTTCATTATTGAATGGTTTTACCTCTTTTACATTTGTGTTTTAAATGGACTTTTGACTTTCTTTTTTCCGAATGAACATGATGCTAAAATTGCAAGTGAACTTCAGAATAGGATAAAAGCCAATATCATTGACATACCTTCTGACGTTGCAAAGCCTTCAGAGGGGATAAAGCCCACTTGTATAAAGGGTCATGGATAAAGACCTGCCGGAAGACTATAAGTAAGATTGACAGACATAGTTTAAAACTCTAGGGGTTGTTTGGTATAGTGTATGAGAATAATGCTGAATAGAGTGCATTAGTTATGCTGAGATTAATTCTTATGCAGTGTTTTGGTTTGGTGTTGTTAAAAAAAATTAAATTGCATAACTTCTATAAAAAAATGTTTTTGTTTACAAAAATATCCTCCATAGTCTTTAGCTTTGGGCCTTAAGAGGGACTTGAGGGATAGTTACGTCACTAATCAATCTAATGCATGCATTGAAACCCTTTGTATTACTAATACATGGAAATCCATAGTACTCGTAATACACACCTAAATACACAATAGAGTGTATAACTAAGGAATGCATTTTTTCGCTCTACCAAATGACCCCTTATGTGGTAGGAATAAGAATCTGAAGCTGTACCTCGATAATGGTTAGCAATGCTTCCTTGTTTGTCCTCATAACAGACAGGGTTTCCTCACAGCATCTTCTAAAAACCCCTTCCACCCCAGTTATGCCCATGCCATCTATTATGTCTCTACTCAGCCTGAAGGGTACCTGCAACAGAGTATTATGGATGATAATTAAGAGACAATTTGAAGAAATTTAACAATGACATGATCTTAAGAGAAACAAAAAAGTGATACAGGAAATGTGAGAATAGGAGAGAAGTGATTAGAAATGCATGAAGAAAAGTGACTTGCACATAAGTTCATTAGATCTATAACAAATCCATCCAATGTGAGACATTAATACATATTTACACATCTGATTTAACTTTATTTTTTATGATTATATATTTATATGACCAACTTCATCTAAAAGAACAGAAGTACTCCAAATGGAAATAAACAAACCCTTTCGGGAGTTTTCAGCATAAGGCCCTGCTCAAATGCAACCCCAAGATCTATGTGAACAACTTCTGCAGTGGCTTGATCTACAAGGATATTCATGGAATGCCGATCTCCTAGCCCAACAATGTATCCAACCTGAGTGTAAAAGAATTATGAACATTCATACTTGTGAACAGTAACTTGTGATTACACCTTTTTTTTTGTTTACTAGGAAATATTAAGAGAGAGTGCTGTTTCTGCAAGTTGCTAAATCACCATTGAACTCGCAGCCACACTTCTGGTATAAGCAAGCCTCTTTTGAAACCAGTCAGCTGGATGAAAAAATCTCTCCAAGAAAAAGTGATGCATAACAGGCCTGCAAGCAAATAAAATAAGATATATAGCTCAAACAACGTGAGTTCAAGATCTTGGAGGATTAGTAATACCTGAAGTTAACGCAGACTTCCTGGAAGGCCTTCCGCTTGTCACTTTCCTACACATAAAAGTGAAGATTCTTGAAAGCAAGTCATAAACAAGACTGCATACTGCATTTTCAGTAAGAAGATCTTATCTACGGGAGTTCCCCATTGGAGGATCCAAATTTTCCTCACAAGCATATTTTATCAAGAGGATGCTCTGATATGCATAACTACATCTTTGGTTGAGTTGGCAAGACTAACATGCTACATAGGCTAGTTTACTGGTGAATTCAATTGAATAATAGAGAATCCTTTTACGCATTTGTTAACAAAATTACTTACCTTATCAAACAGATATCTATGAATCACTAGATTTGGTGGTTTATGTAGAACTCACTCTCATATAATACGTCCGGTCTTGTAATTAAGAATTTGCCTTCACACGAACTAGTATCCTCCTATTGCACCTATTGCACAACACTTAAATAAAACATCACGTTCATTCATCATTATTTTCTTATAAGACCGAGCCTAAATATTTAAACCATCTAATCTCACCTCAACTTCAATTTTCTTATGCTAGCTGAATCTGCAGCGCATACATTCTGTCTTACTTTCACTTAGCCTAAAACCCTTGCTCTCTAGAGTGCTTCTCTTCGGTTTATTTTCAGACAGTTCCATCAATTAACAAAATAGCATCTGGAATAGCATAAACCATAAAAACCCACCTTGTATATGATATTGATTAACCCCATACATATAACTAGACAAGTAAATGCTCGAAGCAGATCTCTACTGTTAAACCCAAAAATAAAGTATGTTTACTATCATGTGTGGTTGTAAGGAGATATGTAAGTTGTCCTCTTGATTTGAGTTGGGAAATTTGATTGGATAACCTCTCCATACCTATTGATCTCTATCTACTACCAAAATTGTTGAGAATCGTCCTTAAGACACTAAACTTGATTTAAGTATTTATAGTTCCTGTCTCTCAATCATGCTGATTTATACATATTTTCTCCTCTCGCATTCCCACCTTCCGGTACAAGATTATGGAGTCTACTAAAAGAGTCCAGCGCTGAAAAATCCTTACCCATGCCTATTGTTGCAAGAGAAGAGAAACTTGTCAAAACATTTAGCAATAACCAACATAGAAGATAATGTAGCACTTACCACAGTCATGTGTTGCCGGCATTTCATAAATGTCCAGTCTTCTGCTCCATAGCGTCCATGGGCACCTCCATCTCTAGTGCTGATATTTGAATATAAAATGTTCTATAAGAAACTGAATCCATGAAATATACAGGTAAACAATAATGCAACAGCTAGTTCTACTGACCTGCCTATAAGATATTCACCGAGTGGAACAGTGCCATTCACCCATTCCAAAACACCCGCACTTGGAGTAAAAGGTACAACCTATCTCACAAACACGACGGATACATACATCTAAAATGAGTGGCCAGATGAAGAAATGTGGCTTAATGAACTGATTTGATTGCAAGTGCTGGGAGATTTGCACAAGGTCATATAACAATTCATACTTACTGAAACATGTGGAATGCGGTAGCAAGTATATGATTGACAAAGTATCATAAGATCTTCAATCAATATTTATATAACTCCTAGGCAAGATAGACTTAAACAATCTACTCATTAACGTTAAAGGTGACAAAGTCAATCGTCAGATTTAGCAATAGAGAATAGTAAATATACTTGAAAGATTACCCTGGAGTAAAACAAGTGAAATTAGAGCATGGAGATTTTAAGAAGTTCGAGAGAGTAAGATTAAATACTTTGACTAGCACTCACTCGAAGGAACTTAAGTCGAGGAATTTTGCTTCCCGTTATAAGTTACATTCTAACAAAAGGTGCTTTTACTCTTTTATAATGTACCTTGTAAGTGCGAATTCTCAGCCTTCTTTTCCAAGTGTCCCGATGATTCTGTAAGAAAGTATTAACTAAGCCAAAGAACTGTTCCATCACCTGAGTATTGAGTTCAAAACGTATATCAATACTCACAGAAAAAGAAAAATTAAAGCAGGGAATTTGCAATGCAGAAGTAACATCTATTCAGCAAAGTGTACAGAACAAATTACGAGCCGAAAGGAAAGGTGTGTCCATAGAAATGAAATAAACAAGAGGCCCACTAATAGATTTCACCATCACCTGAAAGGCTCCTACTGATGGTAGAGATCCAACATGGCAATACTACATCAAGATATGAGGGGAAGGACCGGAAATCACTGATGACAAGGGAATTAATGCTTCCACGGTTCCATCAACCAGCAAAAATATTTATAAGCCTTGCGCATTCATGCTGGTCCATGCTTCCAAATTTGACATACATGTACAGAAAAGAAATAACTATGTGGTATCTGACACTCCCCCCACTCTTCCATTATTCTCACAGAGATGTAAAGAAAAGAAATGACTTGTGGTATCTAAAACTCCCCCCACTCTTCCACAATTCTCACAGAGATGTAAAGAAAAGAAATAACTTTGTAGTATCTGACACTCCCACCACTCTTCCATAATGCTCACAGAGATGTAAAGAAAAGAAAAAAAGCAAATATCATGTGTTTTTGTGCTAAATCTCAGTTTGTCCAAATATAGAAAATGTAAGAACATATAGTTTAAACACGTACAGCATCTTGTCTCAGGTCATCATTGCCAGATTTCGCAAGTTGTCGGTACTTTTTGCCGTCGGAGCCGAAACATTCAACAACTTTTGGAGCATTTATACCATTCATTACACTACAAAGCACAATAGTTAGAACAGTGAAAACCTATGACAACTGTATCTAAACAGCCTGTTGTATTAAATTACATGTGGAGCACTAATACCATTCATTGCACTCTGAAACAAAACAGTTGAGTATCAACAAAACTATAAGAAAAAATTTCTAGTTAGTAGCATGTATACTTTGTTACTTACGTGACAGAATCTGCCAATCCTTTAAAGTGTGGAAATGATCCTTCAGTGTATTGACAACTCGGGTCAATTGGTATATTGGCTGTTACCACAGGAACCTGAAAATACATTATACAAAGAGATTTTAGCTGTATCAGTCAACCTCCAACAACAGCAAACCAAATTCAGAAGATTCTATAGCAAACACAACCAGTGTTGTTAAAGGCAAAAAGCATAAATTCTATCAAGGCTTTAAATGCAATTAAAAAGTGGGCTTTTATTTTTAAAAGGAGCAACAACTAATTTATCTATACATACATATCATATCATATATTTATATAAAAGAGAACTCTAGGCCCACCTGCGTGGCACCACCACAAGCAAGAATTTCCTTTTAAATTTATTTATTTATATATTTATATAAAAGAGAACCCTAACCCGCCTACGTGGCACCACCACAAGCAAGAATTTCCTTTTAAATTTATTTATTTCCAATACTAGCCATTGTCTTTCATAAAAAGATGTGACTAAGATGTGACTTTTATGAAAAGTTGTGACTTTAATAAACAGTTACAACTTTTATCAAAAGTTGGGACTTTTATGAAAAGTTGTGACTTTAATGAAGAGTTATAACTTTTATGAAAAGTTGTAACTTCTATAAAAAGTTGCGACTAAATGAAGAGTTGCGATCGAATGAAAAGTTCTGACTTTTCTAAAGGGTTGTGAACTTTCAAAGGGTTGCAACTTTTCCAAATAATTGTAACCTTTCTGATAAGGCACTATTTACGCACAATAGATAGTTGTCCACACTACCCTTTGTTTTCTATAAATAGATGGACTTCCTCTCATTTTAAAATAACAAAAAGTCTAACGTTCTTCTTCTACTTTCGCAAAATTAAATATTTGTGTACTATACTCCTGTTGAGTGACTTACTGACACCATTGTTTTTGTATCAATAAGTTGGTGAATAAAATTGTTCTATCATGAGAGGATGTAATTCTTTAAACCTATGTATTGGAGGGGAATAATTTTCTTAAAGTGACATTGTGCATTCACTTTATTAGATTTTTCCTTTCTATTTCATTATATTTTTACATATTCTGGTATATTCTTTTACACTTATTAATTTATGCTTATGATACTAATTGTTGTTTTTGCGTACATGTTTTAAACTCTGTTTTTATGTTTGTGTAACGTTATTGTCTCTTGTTATATTGAACATACATGCATATAGTATGTATATTCATTATAAAGAAAATATTTCTTGTACTCGGTTCAAAATGTTTTGATATTCGATATCAAATTTTATACTATATATAAGCTTGCATATTGTTTATTTTTACATAGATATGAAATTTCTCACTTATCAATTGAAGCAATTCATTATGCAAGTTCAAAAGTAATAATTGCTTTCATGTTGAAGCGTATTTTTTTTTTCTAAATATGTTAACGATTTTTCAAATTTTCTCCTAAGACATATATCACAACTGCATATTTTATGCAACTTAAATATTTCTTTATATTAATAAATGCCTTTGTATATATATATATATATATATATATATATATATATATATTCTTATTTTCTTCATTATTTTTGTTTTAATGTTGATTAAAGATTCAATGATTTATTATTTCGAGTACAAATCATTCATTAGAGGTTCCCGGCTTTTGATGCTCGGCCTTAACTTGTTAGCAATCTGGACACTTAGACACAAACTCCGCTATGTCCTTTTTTAAATTGTCCCCGTGATAATGACAAATAATCAAATTCATGTTGGAATATTGCTAATATTTTTAAGAACCTATTTTCCCATTATTTTTAATGTATGGATATTAGTAAAAGATTGATTGCAAATTCAGTGCAATTTTTATTTTTAAACGCGCTTCACGCGGAGAAATTACCTAGTATATATATATATATATATATATATATATATATAATTGGAGAAAACAGTAACAACTTCATTCATAATGATTTCCTAACAGTTCAAATATCTTCTTGCTGACCATATTTATTGTTTTATGTAGCTCTACACAAACTAGAACTTAAGGGCAATGTGGTGCACACCTTAACGCTTGCCTAAAGTGAAGCGCAACCTAAGTGAGGCGAAGCACCTAGTGAGCTTTAGGACTTAAAATGTGCCTCAAATGAGCGCATGACAATACAACACAACATGCCCCACCCCCTCCCTAAGGAGAGAAAATGTGTTCTTATAGTCCAATCCCTCACTTTTTAGCTAATAAAAGCATCAAGCTAGCCAACAGGAAGAAGTCAGTCGCACCAAATAAAGCCTGAAACCAACATGCATGTTGAAATTCCCTAGCTTCATCCATGAACTTTACTAATATAATTGAAGCAACAAATCTCAAAGGTCTTGATTCAATGGAATCATGTTAAAGAAAGAGACAAAACTGGACACATGCATAAGGTTAATATCTATTTTTGAAACGGAAGAGAATGAAGCAGGAAGGTAGAAGGTCCATGCAATACAATCTGAAAATGAATTATTCCTTGGATCAACTTCCTACAGATGATGAGCATGCAATGACAAATACGGTACAGATTTCAACTTGCTAAATACCATGTAAAGATAACAGATGGTCTAGTTACAATTACTCCCAGGCTGACAACAAGGATTACCAACTGGGCAGGCTGCTGCACCTTAAAAGAGAAGTCCTAGGACAATTATCATCCAAGACATTGCATGTCACTCATTGTGAAGTAACAGATAGTGGACACCAAGAAAAGTAATATAGACTTCCGTTACAGCTTGAAATAAACAAAATTAACTTACAAGTTCAAGCTCTCGGATGCTGCGAATTTCCCTCGGAAGATTAACCTTTTTGTTAGTATCCTGCTCAAAAAATATAGTTGTTAGTTGCGAAATAACAAAAGATGCTGCAGTTCTACCAACTGTAAAGCCTGTTGAAGAAAGTCAACCTAACAAGATTGTCTAATTACAATATAAGTTACTATCATACAAATCCTTGCAGCTACCCCTTTCAATGAGAAAGATGGAATAAAGAAAAAAGAAGGATGGAACGAAGCAGATAAATATTCAGATAAAAAGAACACGAGGACAGCTGCTTACCTCCCTCTTTGTTTCTAGTTCAGCTAGTTTAACGTAGATCTCAACCATTTGTTTCATCTGTTTACCAAAGATATAACCACTTTATGGAGCACATGATATAAACACACACAAAAGAAAACTAACGGAAATAAAATCAAAATTAACCAGAATGCTGAGAGTCAGTACCTGACTGATGACCGCTCCATGATACGAAGATAACTCCTTCAGCAGATTTTCTGCAGCAACCTTTTTATCCATGTCAACCACAAAAGAACTTCTGCTGCGTTGTTTGTCTTTGATTCTATCACCATTTGCCAAAGCTAGAAGCTGACAATCAACACAAAAATAAGATCCAGATGTAGTATTTTGACAAACATAGTTATGAGCTAGTAGAAAGGAGAATCCTTCTGAGTAAAGATGTCAACAATTTTAAAGATCCTTCTGATGTGAAATGCTAGTAAAATTAGAAGAAGAAAAGATTGAAACAAAAAGGAACCTTCAATTTCACAAATAAGAATCTATATCCTGCCTATTTACCTGAAATATTGTATGATATGGATGGTCAATGGACAGTCTTTTAATGAGAGAAACCAAAACTGACTGCACAACATACAAAATCCATATTCAGTAACCTAAAAACTATTTCTAGAAAAGAAGAAGAAAACAAGCATCATCTCAACCTACAGACAATAAATCAAAAAGTGAAAGAGCAAAGATCACAAGTGCTGAAAGTTGCAAGCTATACCTGGAAGTTTTGAGCTCCCTGACCTTCTTTTGTGCTTCCCATCCTGGAAGCAATTTGGTATACTAGTGGTATAAACTTGTAAGACTGAACCTGAAAGTAAATGATAAATTGTATTTCGAATAATCTTCAGAACAGAGCCAATATAAAATACACAAACACAAAACAAAATATTATGGAATATACAACGTTGTAAAGTTCCCGGCATTGATTCATAACAATGATTGGAGTATACCTCATGTATCGTGCTGTTCATGCTATCCACGACAATTGGTTTAATTGAGAGACTGAACCACAGGGAAACAAGTCGAAATACCTGAAAACAGATGGTAACTCTAAAGATATAGAAAAAACCATAGACAGCTTAATGAAATTTCTGGTGACGACAGACACCATACAATATTGATTTGCCAAAAAAAACTTTAAGCATTTCTATTTTTCTACATTCGAAAACACTAAAGCGGAAACATTTTATCCATCAAACAAATAACTAACTAAAAACTTAAAAATTAGCCATTCCACTCATCTATAATCATCGTTGCAGCTGACTTAGAATCAAATGACTTCATCTCTACTTCTCCCCATCCCACCAAAAAAAGATCCAGGTAACTTTGTCTCAGCAAAAAAACATAGAATAATAAAGCAACAAGCAATGCATACCACCCTGACATCATATTTATCTCCAATGACTAAACAGCGTTTATACTCATCAAGCGCGGTGCTTAGAAAGTTGTCCCTGTCTTCCTGAACAGTCAAAGATATGAAAAAAAAGCAAATTATAAAAATTAACATACACATAATCAGCTTCAGCTAATGCTTAACAGTTTTTACAGGAAATAATTGCTAGAGCTAAAATTACTCCTTGGAACCTTAAAAGAGGATAAGGAACAGGTTATAACTGATAAATGTATTGAAGACAGGGGCAAGGGTTTGTTAATATAAGAAAATTTAAGGAGAACTATAAAGGCTACTTTAACTTGAATTATCTTTTCATAGTACATCATTTGAAAGAGAATAAAAAGTATCCCCTCTATCAATTACTCTATCAATTTATGTGACTTACTTTCCTTTTTAGTCAGTGCAAAAGAGAATGACACATTTCTATATTAATTAACAATTTAACTATAAAATGTCTATTTTACCCTTAATGAAATGATTTCCAGCCACACAAATTTCTATCATTCATTTTGGACCACAACTTATAAAAGTCTTCCTTTCTTTCTTAAACTCCGGTCGAGTCTAACTACCCCACATAAAATGGAACGGAGTGAGTAATATTTTAATAGTAATTTCCGGCCGATATAACCTACAAGATCATTTATAAAGCTCTTACATATCATATCTCTATTAGTAATTTCAAATTGTTACAATTAGCAATGAAGATTAAGACTAAAGAGCTGCAATGTTACACGTGAACCAATGAGAAAAACCATTCGGTATACGGTAGAAATCACCTTAAGAATTTTTTTAAGAATAGATACAAGGGTTTTCCATGAAGCAGTCTAACACGCCAAAGAGAGTAAGTATCATGTCACCTGCAACTTTTCAGCCTCTTCTTTGTCCATTGCTAGCTGCTTCTGCAACTCTTGTATTTTTGCAGAGCATTCAGTCTTCTCTCCCTAATATTAGAGTATCACAGTATGTAAAAACCAATCCCATCTCTGTAACATCAAGAAGAAAGTATGGCCATCATTAAAGCGTACCTTTGTTGAACTTCTTAATCGTTTAACTAATGCCTCCAGCTCTTTTGTCTGGAAATAGAAATGTACATGAGTAACCACGGGATTATTAATAATCACCACTCACCATTGTTCATGAGTTCCAATTACTCTTTGGTTTATTTCAGTTCTATTAAAAGGGATAAGGGTGGCATACCTTGTGCTTTCTTAAGCGCATTGCTGCCTGCCATTCACTGGAATTAAGTCTCTCTTCATAACTATGAAAAAGAGCATCTGCATAGTGTGCAAGATGGAAATGCATTTGGCTTCGTTTTGTGGTGGAAACCTTTCCTTTTGCCATGCAATCATCAGCAAGAGAGACTGCATGCTTCAAGTATTTCTCTAGTATAGTTCTTGAGCTGCACAATCATTCTATAGAATGAGAAAGCGGCAATCATTTTTCTTTGTACAGAAGGTGAAATGCAACCCTTAAAATCTATTGTCAGTAACTATTTCTAAAGATAATTTTATTAGGTCCAGTGTTCCTTGGGAGCCCTTTTAGTATGACTACAGATTTGTACGTCAAGTCCCTTTTTTCACACACACACCTTTCTTATGGGTTTTGTGTTGACCCTGTTGGGAGCTGTTCTGATTATAGATGTTTTTATTGGGGATGGGATGATTCCGCAGTTATGACAAAATGGGTAACTGTAAAGCAAGAATAAATTTACCAGAAGAAATTGGATATTGCTGGACAGAAATAAATCGTAATTAACTAGTCAATTGGTGGGACATTCAAAGAACTTGTGAGAAAGAAACAATAAAAATGGAACATACTGGTCTTAAAGGGAATAAGATCAAAAAGCTGCAGAGTCTGGGACATGTGGGGAGACAGAGAGCCAGATAAGAAGTCAAAACATATTACACCCAAACAGATGAAAAGCATCAAACTTCTATGGAACCTTAGTTCCAGTATTGGAATACTACTGACTTGCTTGTTCGTGTTTCAGCCAGCCACTTCCCAATTAACCGGAAAACATCAGATGTGTTTTCGTTCTTCTGGTAGTTCTGTGAAATATACTTCGCAAGATTGATTGCCATCTGATGTTGGCCTTGAGCACGCAGAAGCTTAGCTTCTTCAAGCTACACCACATGAAAATAACCGTTGCAGTGAGAGAATAATGGGAAGTGTGAACCAGTAAGCAGAGTTTGGCATCAAATTTTAAAGTGAATGAAGAGTAAAAGCTTGCGGAGAAATAAATATTAGAAGATCTACAAAGTAAACCTGAGCAAAAAGAACTACTTGAGACCTATCATAATATGGACTACACAGGGTATATGCCATTTGTCCAGTTAACTCATCAAATATCAAGAAGCCAGAAACATGTGGAAACACAGAACTTCAGAGAACCCCCATTAAAATGTATTAGCAATTTATCAAAATGTTAAACCAATACTTGCTTCAACTTGAATTACAAGTGTATTTTCTTGTTTGCTGTTATAGTTGACAAGCACAGCTATTCAAGTAAAAACATCTCTGAAGTCTCATTTGTTATTCTTAGTTAAACCATTTGCTTCATCTTATCTAAAATCTCAATTCTTAGAAAGTGGATATTATTTTAGCTTAAGATCTCCAGAGAAACATCAATATAACATACGAGAACTAAATTGCATTGCCTACTTGCAAATGTTCATGAAATAAAATAATAAACCATGTGGAAACCTGATAAGATAATGGACGGTATGGACCTTGGGCCTATCAACCCCAAAAGGTACCTTATGTACTGAGGGTTGTCCAAGACCATATTACACCTCTCACACGGATGTGGTTTCAATTACCTCATCCCCTGGTCCAGGACTAGGGTTGAAAATATAATATAGGGACCCAACTTCGGGTAAACCAAGAAATGGGAAGAGTCTGGGCATATCTCAACCCAAAAGCTAGCTCATGTGGTGAAAATTGCCCAAAACTAAAGAGACCATATTACACCTCATACCGATGTGGGACTCAACAATACACTCCCAAGCTACATATATACAACAGCATACAGAGTAATGAAATTGGACAACTGTACTGTTGCATCAAACATTAATTTAGTAAAAGAACGTGCACATACCCGTCCAAGCCAGTAAAGATTGGAATGTTCTCCTACTTCTGCACAAAGAAACTTGAATTCATGCAAAGCTGAAGCAGCCTGCGAAAACCTAGACACCTGTATATCACAAAGAATAGATTTAGGAACGAATATGGAGATCATTTCTACAGTAAGTACCAATTCTAGCAGAATCACCTTGCGGAGAGTAGCTGCAGATTCGAGCAGATGTTGTACAGTATAATTCTGGCAATTTAAAATCTGAAGCAATACTCGTCTAAATGCCACAAATGGCTCCAGCAAATTCATATGTAACTGTGCTTGCTTTAACGTGCGCTTCCAGTCCATATCTAGACATGTTAACTGCATTGACGAATTCCAAGCTCAGTACATTATTGACCAGGTCCGCGATAAGCATCACAAATATTATACATGCAAAATACTTCTTATACTGATGCCATCAGAGGCAAAATAGGTATCAGAAAAATTCAATATTATATGGGAAAGAATAATTAAGACTATCTGCACGCTTTATAAATAGAATGCTTCAATGTTAATGTTTTAATACTAAACTAGTTGACGAATCCAACAAGGGTGTCAAGTTTCTTGAACGGTAGAGAAGCACTCTAGAGAGTAAGAAATCCAGGACAAGTAGAAGTAAGACTGGATATATGTACTACAAGTTTAGCCAATTTAAGAAGAATTAGGATGAGGTGATACTAGATGGGATTGTGATACTTAGATGCAAACAATTTACATATGTATGCTCAAAGTTCAAGAGAATATTATACAGAGGATCAAAATAGGATAGTTGAAATGGAAAAGTACTACCAGAAGTGTTATGTAATAGAAGGAAACTGAAGGTTGTATGCATGAGCTGGTGTTTCCTTTGTAAGGAAGTGGACCATACTATGTTAAATTGCAAATTAGCTACGAGGTTATGAGAAAATGGCTTTAGATTGATGCTCAGCTGGAAGAGTGGAGCTAGGAGAAGACGACACAAAGCTTGAAATGTTACTCCCTCTTGCCTTGATGTGGGTCCTTTGGAAGGAGAGAAATATGGGAGCTTTTGAGAGGGTGAAGAGACAAAGCTTGGAATGTTATTCCTTCCAAATATGGAGAGAGCTTTCAAAAGTCTTGGAATTCCACTGTTTACAGCAGAAATTCCACTCATGAGGAAGACAGTGGCAAAAACTGTGAGAAACACTGTTTGAAGCAATCAATGATAGATCATGAGCCGCTTGGCATGCCTGGAATCTGGTATTGATGTAGTTTTCATAAGCAAAATAACTCTGTTTAAGAGAAGGCTGATTGGACCCATGGCAAACATGGACATCTTGGACAGATTTGAGCTCAATGGTAGTTGGTTAGCTACCTTCCGGAAGACAGTTGGGTGGTGGTTCATATCTTCCATTGCAACATTGAATTGAAGTCCTGCGTTTGACAACCCTCAAGGGTATTGATGAAGAGGAGAGGACAACGGCGAGGTGGTGATGAGGGAGAAAAGAAAACGAGGGGTTGAGTTAACCTATTGTCTATCTTATCATGATATTAGGGTCAGGCTCATTCCAATTCATTATTTACCCGATGCTAGTCCTTGCTAGTCCTCCATCTTATGTAAGATGAACTTTTTTTTTGATGAAGTAATTAGTTCTATTGCAGCATCAAGTAGATGCATAATAGTTACTGGGAAATTAGGTCTTAGGCCTAACTCACACACCAAAAGCTAGCTCAAAGGGAGGAGTATTACCCAAGCCTTTTAAGGAGTCCACCTATCTCATTAATCACCGATGTGGGACTTTTGTCATTCTTTAACACCCCACCTCACGCCCAGTGCTTAGCATCTGGTGCGTGGACAATTTTAATTTTGGGGGACCCAACATCGGGTGAGACGGGCCATGCTCTGATACCATGTGAAATTAGGTCTTAGACCTAACTCACACCCCAAAAGCTAGCTCAAAGGGAGGATGATTGCCCAAGCCTTTTAAAGAGTCCACCTATCTCATTAATCACCGATGTGGGACTTTTGTCATTCTTTAACAGTTACAAAAGCTTAGTAGCAAAAGGTCAGCTCTCATTTACATTGTTAATTAAGAGTCAGGGAGCTGACAAAGTTCAGAAATGAATCAGGAAAATCTAGGTGGGGATAAATAAACCCAACTTGCTCGGGATTGAGGCGTAATTATTTTGTTGTTTATCACAGAGAAACAGAAACTTTACAATACCTCAGCACTTGATAGGAGCACAGGTTTAGATGAAACCTTCGGCATCTTCAATGAATCCCGCATTCTGCAAGATGAAGTCCAACGTGAATCCCATGCCATACCGAGGTGATAAAGTATCTGCAAAAAAATGGTATGACTTGTAAAGATTCTGTATATATTTAGTTGTTCTTTTCCTGGATAAGCCGGTTCGTACGAGAACCTTAGCATAATGCAATACATGCAAATGAAACCACAAATTGCCAGTCCGAAAGATCAGGATACCTGAAGCTTAACTATAGCTTGATAAATGTATTTGGTGCTCTCCTCACTTGCATGACAGATAGACAGCAAAAGATCCTAAAGAGATTGAAAAGCAGCTAAAAGGTTTAAATGTCCAAACATACTACTGTGAAGAAATAAATATGCATCGGACTTCTTTTACCTGCTTGGAATCTTTTAATTTTATCTGGAATTCATTGAAGCCTCCCTCTTTCAATGCTCTCAAACAGCTGAATTACAGCAGACATAATAAAGTGAGGAAAAAGTCTAGCATGTAGAGAGCTCACATGCAATATGAGTATCAACATGCATAATAAAATGCGGCAGGAATCTACTACTAGCTAAAACTTGACATATATAGCAGTTGGTAGTCTGTGTGGTTGACCGATAACGCCTTTTTTAACTTTTTTCTTGTTGAGAGATGAGA
Source organism: Solanum chilense (assembly GCA_032847665.1). NCBI lineage: Eukaryota > Viridiplantae > Streptophyta > Magnoliopsida > Solanales > Solanaceae > Solanum > Solanum chilense. The sequence continues at coordinate 64,807,951 of CM064965.1, read as the reverse complement.
GTTATGATGGAACTACAAGTTACTATCTATGTGGCAGACACAAATCGATATTAACAAAGCTTAAATGCTTTAAGGAGAACTAGCAAAGTAAACATCTCCAGAGAGTTCATCCAGTTATAGAAATCTACTATTAACTCTTAAGACTATAGAAACTTGCATTAGTTTAAGACTGGAGTGAAGTTTTGCGATGTAAAGGGAAAGCTACTTTCCTTATATAAGTGATGCTGTGCAAGGAAATTTAAGTGGCTAGACATTCAAAGAAAACCATATAAAACATTTCTCAGGATAGGTTCTACAAAGAACTTAATAGGATAACAGTTAAATTTGATGAACAAAACACTGTTCGGTAGGAATCACTGTAATTTCTCAAACGAGTAATTAAGCATCCATGTTAAGGACTTTCCCAACCCATCAGTGATAAATCCTTGATTCAATCTATTCAGAAGGTTCGCTCTCATTTCCCAGAATTTTCACAGAGATTTGGATTTTTAAGCTTTGTTTTAGATAAAACTGCCAACTCCTTTTAACTTAGCAACTCATAGTAAATGCACATTCAGATGAACTTGAAGAAAGAGAGAGAGAATAGATAGGATCTGAATCCACTTCAGTAATTCAGTTATGTCCTGAATTTGTGTACCATTTTGGCATGACTGAACCAGGATTGTTCTTTTCTGGTTAAGTTGAAACAGAGGCATTTTACACTAATTATTTTATTTGCTACTTTTTCATTTGAATGGTAGAGTTAGTTTCAATATTGCCCTTTTGTATACCTCTGTACAAGGTGTAATCAAGATGTACACTCCCTGCACCGCAATCAAATGAAAAAAGCAGAGTCCATGCATCAACTAGCTTCAGGAGTAACCAGAAAATGGTCCAAATAAAATCCCAGCAATATAGTAATAGTTCCTTTTTCCATTACGTATTTTCTTGCTCAAAGTTGATGACAAGGCAAATGCCAATTTAGGACTTCATTTAATAAAACAACTGATCATACCTGTGGAGATTTTCATTGAAATGGTCTCCTCCATGCTGAATTGAGAGGACATTAGATTCACCATAAAGTAGTGAGAAATCCCAATTTCCAGAACGCCAAGCAGCTTCATACTACAAATAGCAGAAGCAACACTTGATGAGGAACCAATCTATAACACAAAGCATGTAATGAAAATTGGGAGAAGCAGTGGAGTAAACATGTTTCTGTCCACAGAGTACAGCATGCAGCAGCAGACAGGGAATGAATAAGTAGACAGAAAACAGGCAGCTAGCTGATTTTTTCTTATTTGAAATCAGTAACTTTGTATCATATCACAATCAAAAAAAAACAAATGTTGTATCAGATGAGGGATCAAAACAGTACTTGGGTAGTACTAAAACCATTTTTAAAATAGAGCTCTAGTGTCTTCCCTCTCTAGCTAAAAAGAATCAAGAAATCTATGATAGACATAGTATCATTAGAGTAAATCTGATTACACCAAAAGCTTAGCAGTAAGATGAAGTTCAACTTGATCTTCTGCACATTATTCTCTAAGCTCTCAAAACAAGAGGAATTTCTCTCCCTTCAAATTGTCCACCAGATACAAGCTGGGACAATTCTCCATCTACTCCTATCCTTAGCATGTGAACAATTTTTTAAGTTCGGTCACTAGTATCACGGTTTTGCACACCAATGAGGCACTATTATCTAAGCTTATAAGCCAGACAGATGTGAGACAGCAATCTTATATTATTACCAACAAGGACATGTATTGTGATGAAGTGGTGAATACTCCTTCATCCTTAACCAGAGGTCTCGGATTCGAGTACCCTGGGTACGGAGTCGCCATTGTTAGGGAGTGCTTTACTCTCCAATGTGGGACTTCCCAACACGATTCCGGATTTAGTCAGGCTCCACTCAAACACCGGGTGGGAAACAAAAAAAATCTTATATTATTGAAACAATAAAATTGGTTACGCTACCAAACTATTGTACACCAACAGGGCACTATTTCCTAGTTTCTCTCCGTTCTTATTCATGGTATAAGTAGAGTTTTATAAAAGACACAAATTAAGTCCTTGTCCAAAAAACAAAAAGAGAACTTAATAGTTAGTATGAAAAAGCAAAATCTTGGCAGCACACATCCAAAAGATGAATGCAACTTAAAGATTATTGGTAATATTATTGCTTTACACCTTCATGTCATTTACCTGTAATGCTCCTCCATTCCAAAAACTGAGTCTACTTTCCTTATCGGTTAGCAGAAAAGGAAAATATAGGAGGCAAACCTGCAGTTCAGCAAACTCTGGATCATGTTGAAACCTTCCCTTTTGAGAGGTCAATCCTTGGCAGTACACATCCAAAAGATGAGTGCAACCAATTTGCTGCAAGGATCTAATAAGGCCCTTATATGGTTTCTTTTCGATCATCTGATCTACTACTGAACCAGATGAATGAAGAATATTTTCAGAAGAATAACTGTGTCTTTGAGCTACTGGATCAGATCTAATTTGTAAATCATAGTACTCAAGAGCTTTACTCCAATTTCCTTCATGTTCAAATGTGATAATTTGAGAGGTCAACTGCAAAGACCAGAATACAAAGCAACGGACAAAGAGTTGGTCACAAATGGTAAATTTAATAATTCAACAATTCTTTGGGTAATGGCAAAAAAAAAGAGAGTAGAGCAAATGAAAGACTTCCCAAAGTAAGGCCCAAACTAGGGTTTAGGTTGTGAACATTTTGCAAAAAGAAGAAAATCATAATTATTACTCTTCATCTTATATTGAATGTCTACTGTTTATTGAGGTGTCAACTGTATGCACAGTGCTGCACATGGCAATCACAGAAAAATGAAAAAGAAAATAAAAAACACAACTCCTACCAAAATGTTCAATAAAAGAAGACAGAACATAAGAACAAGTTGGAAATATCCAAAGCACAGGGAAAGCCTGTCCAAAAAAAGTGATTTTATTGAGTGAAACAGCATCTAGAGAGTACTGGTAGTTACATCGAAAAGTATCAACCTAACTGTACTTCTTCACAGGTTGTGCAATGAGTTGAAGTAGCAAAACATGGCTCCGGGATCATTTGAAACAACCCTTGTTCCAAAGAAAAGTAAGAGAAATACTGTTTAACTTAAAACAGTGCAGAATCCATTTTGTCTTCAAGATCTCTGGAGTTTCTTTTTCTGCATATGACCCATCAGGCTGCTGCATGTATGAAGCTCTATATTTGGGGAAAGTTTTCGAGATCCCAGCACAGCTCCAGCTATTTTTAGGGAAAGCTTGTTGCGAAGTTTTCTTATCTTAGAGTTTGTACTTTATTCACCTTCTATTAATATTCATGAGAAGAAGAATCACATGGACTTGAGGCTTTTTAAGATTTCTATGCTGATAACCACAATATAATTATGATAATTAAAAACAGTTAGACGTGATATTCCAGGAAAGAGAGTACAACTTTTTTTTTAGAACAATCAACAGTGTCTCAAACTAAAATTAGTTAAGACCAACTATATGAATCACCCATACCGTCTGCTCATTGATAAGAAAAGAGTGACAAGTAACTAAAAGGTTGAAAAGAATTTAGAAATATTTTTAATGGGATACAATGGAAGGGAGGAGAAAGATTCACTTAGTGAACTGGAGAGTCGTAACTTCTCCGAAGGAGTGGCAAGGACTCGGGGTGAAAGATCTTAAGGTCTTGATAAAGCTTTATTACGGAAGTGGATATGGATTTGGGGTGGAGGAGAATCCGCTATGGAGAAGGGTATTAGCGGAAAAGGAAAGCCAAGTTTTCCTGAATAAGTGCAAAATCACAAGAAAGTCCAGGGGGTTTGACACGAAAAAGAGAAGTGAAGTGCACACTTCACTGAATGAAGTGCCCAATTTACGAAATTTTAAAACATAAGAATTTATTATTGCCTTCTCAAAAGTCAAAACAAAAGAACATAAAAATTTGGAAATACAATAATCAAATTGCAATTAACTACCTAATTTCAGCATCTAATTTACAAAAAATGTCAATATTAATCCAACTTCTCAAAGTTGAGACTCAAGAACCATACGTTTCACTTTGTGCGTCAATTTTTTGAAGCAAACACTTCCCTGAAGTGCATAGCTTCATTCATGAAGCTAAGACCCTTCATTTCGCATAACTTCATCGGTTAAATCAGTGGCTTTTAAGAACACCTGTTTCCATAATGTGGTTTAGGAAGCAACAATCTTCCACTCACCACACATAAGTATTCTTTCACAGTTTTATTTTTACTACTCCTTTCCCAAGTCTACCTCATACTTTTTTTTCTCCCTCTTTTCCTTTTTGGATTATTAGTTACCACAGAAGCAATAAATTCCGGAGCCATGGCTAAGATTAACCATAGCGTGCAAGAGACAATTACAAAACGAGAGGTCAGAAAAGAAAATAAAAATATAAGAAGTAGCAGAGATAGGCGTTTATGTAAACTGACCTTGTGGGATTGGATGATTCCATAGAGGCTGTCTGGTTCATTTATGTGTGTCACTGCAGATAAAAGTATTTCAATGTGTTGCGGCAGCTGCAACATCAGAGGAAGTATTAGTTGTTCCTTCAAAACATAGGATAGCTTCATTGCATGAATCATTGTTTTCTATATGTTAAGTGACCGCAAAAGGAATGCTAAAAGGAAACTCTAACAAATGATAACATCTGATGGAACAATTAAATGCATATAGTAACTCACAATCTCAACATGAGAGAAATCTGGAGTGCCCAATGTTAGGGAATTGAAATTCTCTTCACACCAGTGTTCCACATAAAGAACAGCAGTAAAGTAAGCGCCAGAAGCCTGTCATTGAATGCAATGGCATTGAAGAAACAAAGAGAGATTAATGGTAAGAACATCGAAGAGAAAAGGGAAATGGAAGAGCGTAAAAAAAGTTCAGCACTCACAATTGCAGACTTTGCAACAGCAAGATAATCCATAGGAATCCAATAAACCTAGCAAAACATCAGATGACGGAGAAGGCGTGACTCAGTAATCTTAAGTAGAGAACTTGGGTCATAAACATATCTTCTCAGTAATTCAATCAAACTTCCAGAACACTGGAGACCAAGGTCCAAGAGAGAAGAAACAAAATTTGGAACTTTTCCTTCTCTCTATATGGACTTTCCTGGAGTATTCCCGGGTTGATCAAGGAGCCCTACATCAGCAGGATCTCTTGGAGAGTTGACAAAGCCATCAAGAATGTCCGGAGAATAATCCCAGCAAGCATTTTCTGGGTTATCTGGAATGGAAGGAATCGCAGATGCTTTGGTGGAATTTCAATTCCTACCCACTCTCTAAAGACTAAATGTTTAGTTAATCTGCTCAATTGAATTTTATTTCAGCAGTCAATAGCGTCGACATGTTTTTTGGATTTTGTTAGCTCCTTAGCAAGCTTAGGCTACTTGTACTAGTGTAGTAGTTCTGAAATGTTCTTTTTGCCCTTCTGTACTAGAGCTAACTAGTCACGTGTAATTTGGCATCTTCCTGATGCTTATTCAATGATAATTAATCGTTATCAAAATCTAGCACCAAATCCTTTGAACTAGACAAGCCAGGTGAAATAAGAGTATTTGAAAGTTGACCAGGTTATAATGATGGGAAAGCAGGAGTGAATAAGGCTATACTACAGACCACAAAACTTAAGATTAAGTAGTCACACAGCATAAAAGCAGCAGCGATAAAAGAACTGAAGACTTAACAGTTGAACATAACATTTTGAGTATCACTTTTCTGTACAAAATTTCATGCCAAAAGAAGATGTCAGTCCACAAACAAAATATTTCACAATTTAGTCAATGATGTTTGAAGAATAATGGTATTTTTCTAGCTAAGTCTTATTATGAAAAGATACTGAGAAGGAGGGAGATAGCCTTTCCTTCTCTCAGTTGAACTCCTTAGCTACCCAAAAAGGTGTTTTTCTTTACATGGCTAGCTATGAGGAGGGTGATTCTAACGGTTGAGAGTTCGAGGAAGAGAAAAGGTGTTTCATGTGAAAAAGCTTGGGAGAAGATGTGGATCACCTCCTTTTACATTGTCAGATTGCATCTCAATTGTGGTGCGAAGTATCGGGCTGGTTTGACTTTCAATAGGTGATGTCAAGTACAGTTAATGCTGGGATGCTTAGCTGCACTTTCAGAAGATGGAAAAGAAGATGTAGGCATGGAATGTTGCCCCACGTGCACTTATGTGAATCATTTATATAGAGAGAAATATGAGAGCTTTCAATGGAATAGAGAAAAGCTTCATGCATTTAAGCATTAGCCGCCTCTTCTCCCTTGTTGTCTTTTGCTGCACCCGTGGAATCCCTTTAAGCATAGAAGATTGGTGTCTTTCATAAGGAATCAATTTTTTTTTGAGGTCTGTCTGCTTTTCAATATACTCCTTGTATAAGGGTATATATGCCCTTCATTGATAAGATTTTATTGCCTTATTAAAAAACTGTTGAATGTTAATCAGAAGCCGCATGGTCCCACCACTAAGGGTTACTAGACGAGAACATTTAAAACAAAGAAAACAAATAAATTTCTCTCTTTTTTAACCTCTTTCAAATACTATCACATTTCTTATGCCTAAACGCTTGCTTAGTGAGCAGCCAAACGATAAAAAACAGGGAATACTAGTTTATGACGGCATTTAACAGCAGTACAACATCATAGAGATCAGAAACACCATAAATGATGACAAATACACTGCAGAGTCAACAAATATGTTTTATTTACAGTGTGAAGGAGTTATTTCTACAGAAGAATACATGCTAGGATTTATTTACCTTTTCCCATGATAATGTGGACAGTGATACTACAGATGAAGTAATTGTCTGATGCTTTGCCTTCAGAGGCGTGGAGCGTGTCTTTGATCCATAACTAGAAGGCCTTCCATATTGCTGAAAATATTAGCAGATATTACTGATATCATCTCAACTGAGAGACCTTAATTTCTTTCTAAAAGAAAATCAACAGAGGAAACTAATAAATTTGGCAAATTAGTATATTAGGTATCTTTCTATGAAGTATTAGTGAATTTGTGTATCATGTGAACCTTTAAAATTTCTCGCTTAGAGGAATTAGAGGATGTGCCTCTTTCCATCACGTGACACAATCGAAGCTCATTAAGAGCATCTAAGATAACTTGAATTGATTTGGTCAACTTATTGTCCTCGGTAAGAATGTTCTCTTGCACCTACATAAAAAAGGGAAAAAATATTGGTATTTTTATCTCAATAAAAAGATGAAATAGTACCAACTGGAAGTCTGGAACAGATACCCACACATGTTTAAAACAGTTTGTCTATTCAACTCCAGATTGGTTCACCAAAAAGGTACTTATTACAATGTTTAATAAAAGCATAAAATACACAACAATAACATACCCACAGTAGATTTCCACAAGTGGGGTTTGGGGAGGGTAAGATGTATGTTGACCTTATCCCTACTCCACTCTTTTGTGGTAGATTGTCGAGAGGTTGTTACCAATAAACCCTCGGCTCAAAACCAAAGCTTTCAAAATAGGATTGCAAGAATAATATGACAACAAAATAGCAACAGACAAAGCAAATGCAGCAACAGGTAGTAATACATAATAAAGAATAAGCGACTAAGCATCTACGATATAGCCCCCAACCTCCCTCACATAAAGTGCGACAACGCTCGGCAACTTACTAGACGTTTAGCCTAAACATCAAACTCAAAACCTTTCTATCTAGGGTCATGTCCCCAGTAATCTAAAGTTGAGTCATGTCTTGTCTTCTAATCACTTCCACCAGTTCTTCATCGGCCTACCTCTACCTTACTGAACTCCTGTTACAACCAACCTCTCACACCTCCTCACCAACACGCACCTCCTCTTTACATGCCCAAATCATCTCAACATGGCTTCCCTCACCTTGTCCACCACGGAGGTCTTCTTCCTCTCCATGTACATCAGTCTCCTTACAAGATAAATGGCTTCTGTACTCGAGCATCCCAGCATGATTCTGAACTGGTTCACGGAAATAGTCATGCCTCTCCTCACTCTCATATCCACCACCCTCTCCCAAACTCATTTAATCAAATAGATCGGACTATATCAATAGAAATAGAAAACAAGGTCATATATAGATATTCTTGATAGTTTAACCAATATATAATAATGTAGGAAATAATAGAAAAGGAGACTTTAGTGAGTTTCATGACTAACTAAACCCAGTCTGACCTGCTAATTACTTGAATTAGAGAGAGTGTACACGATAAGCATAGGACCTATTCATATTAATCAGTCAAGAAGGTAGATGGCTTAGGCAACAAAATGAATAGAATAACCATTGAGAAACATATATGATATACTTAAAGTATATCATAACAAAAGTTGTTCTATGTTTGACAAAGAGAAGTTAGGCAGTTTCTTTTGTTTATATGCTCATGCCACATCACGAGATGGTGAAAGGTATTGAGATAAGTGGAACCCAAAGACAATAAAGATGGAACAACTAACAAAATGTAACAATAACCTGTGAGGAGATCAGCTGACAAAGATCAACATCTACGTCTTTTCTACTCGATAAATTGACCATCACATGGGGGAACAGGAGCTCTGCAACTTCAGATTTCACCAACACAATATCCTGACACAATCTGAAAGAACCACAGGGGCTTACTAACAGCTTAAACAAAAGAAAGAAGTTGATAGTCCTAATAAAGGGATAGATGTTCTGGGAAGAAACTACCTTAGGATCTTATCATCACAATATTCAATCAGGGCACAAACAAGAGGACAAATCCATGTCTCGAATGTTTTTCCATCAGTCTTCCATATAGCAGAATTCTTTAGGGAAAGTGCCTTAGCTGCAAGGATATTAAGAAAGCAGACAAATGAAAAGATGGCAACTGATGTAGACTTTTGTTAATTTAAGCAACAAAATACCATCTAATGCTTAAATTATGCACAAAATCAATAGCTCACCTGTCAGTGTAATACTGAACTAATAGAACATCTATGTTTTCAGACATTTAGATTAGTCCTGGTAGAACAACTCTTACAGTTTTCCAAGGAAACTTTCACTAGCCGAGATTCATTGTAGCACCATTTTCTGCAGGGATCTAGATTTCTCTTTAAAGCCAAGGGTACACCATATTTCCAATTGGAGGGACAATGCTTCAAAATGCACTAGATTGAAACACTAATCCTGCTAACTTCCCTCCTTCAGTCTTGAAGGCATGAGAAGCAAGGTCCTGAGGTTCCTCAGAGTAACCCCGGGCAGAAAACAACGCAATATAGGGGCAAAAGCTACGTTTTCTAGATCCCATAAGATATATTTTTTTGGAGATAAAGGTAACTGTGTATTCACAAAAGGCTCATCATCAAATAAATGATGAGCATAGGTCACTTACAATCTCATCAGAGCATATCAAACTACCCTATGGGAGATTACACATTACCTATAAAGTCTGCATAAAGTTCTATATCCCACAAGATTTTGACTTTGCAATGGCGCCATTTTTTAAATTTTCATGTGTAATATTTGAATGAAACACGGAGGAAAGAAGGTAAATGCTGGATGAGACAGCAAGGAACTGGTGGCAACTTTGAGGTGACGGTGATTGCTGCTGACCAATTAACTCTATAGAGCAGAGCTTCTCCTCCTTGGTTATACCTCTAATATATGGCCAACATGGCCTTGTTATTATCAATGAAATATCTATCTGATCAAAAACAAATCTAGTAGCCAGATCACATGGTATAACCTCATAATTGAAGAGAAGATACAGGACCAAATACTCAGAGAAGATACTTCATTTTACATGAAACCACAATTTCATTCAAAGGATAGTGTGACATATGTTCCGAAGAAACCCTTATTTTTAACGATGAAACCTATTATCACCTAAAAAATAATTAGAACAACCTTGCTTGAAAGATCTAGTGCACTAGGAATCCATGAAAACTCATTTAGAGAAAACATAATTGTTATTCTAAAGACAAGTGGGACATCAACTATAAAGTAAGCGATAATAATTTTGCATAATAACCTAATGAACCTAAAATGCAAGTGAAACATTTGCTTTAAAGGATGAAGAATTCTCTGTATATTCCATTCAATTGAGATGTCTCTGATATTATCTCTATGTATCATCATATCATTAAGAGGGAAGTAATTTATGGAACTTGTCTTGTATTTTCATCTACCGACTCTTGAATCAGTTATCCTCCCTATTGTTGAATACTAAAAGCACTACACAAAATAACTCTTGTAACTTATAGATTCAAGAGCTTAGGGGGAAGGAATTTCATTCCAAAGAATAGGTTAATACACAACAAGTTGAGGAAAGACATCAAAATAACAGATTTTGCATCCATAGAAGTATATATGATACCCAGAACAAATTTCCAAGTTTTCACTGCATTTGCTGATAAACTTAATGACTAAACTGATTCTTACCATTAAGCTTCCTTTCTAAATCTGCCAGGAGTTTCTGAACCAGGTTGATATTGACACCCTTCGAATGAACCTACAAACACACAAAGAGCAGCTTAATTGCCAAAATTGGGAAACAAATGGGTAATTCCAAAGAACCCAGACAATTGTTTAAAATTTGAACATTTTTTGACACAATTATAAAACTAACATTATTGAATATCGAGCAAAATTAAAGGCATATAATTATATCCAAAATACAGTCCAAGAGAAAAGGCTGCTGACTTAAGAAAATATTGTTAATGAAGTGTTACATCCAACTTCTGCAGATGTGTTTTTTTTTTTAGAAGGTAACGATTTTCTGCAGATGTTTAGGTTAGAATCAATCAGATACATGGTTTAACAAACAGCAAGGATTATAACAGAAGATTCTCAGCTACCTCAATAAGGGATCTCTGATGAGAATCAAATGATAGCAAAGCCCTCTGACCATTTTCAGTTGAAAGTATCCCCTGCTTGAACAAACCAGCTTCAGAGAAAAAAAACGGAATTGGAAGATCTTTTGACCTTTATCCTCAGAAAACCATGAATATTCGAGAAACTATACAGAACGGCATTAAGAAACAACCGTTCAAAGAATGAAAATGAGAAGATGTAGGCACAGTTTTTACAATATATGAGCTCCCAAGATCAAATGGCTACAACTGTAGTAAAGAAGAACCATTTTTTTAGAATATTAAAGATGAATCTTTAATTAAGCACCTTAAATGTTTTAGTTAATCAAATACACTTTGCTCTTGGTACTCTCTACCAAGACTCACTGCATCAGGCCTCCTACTAACACACTCAAATAGGGTTTAAAAAGCACCAATTTTAAGATCTCAAAACTGGCCTGCACCACATTTGTGCAAACAGCAATAAAAGTACCAAGCTTTGATACCAAGATCCTCATGCAACATCATTTGCATCCCAGTCCATGATTGAGACTTCCCATATGTTCAACAAGTGTTTCAGGACTTATGGGGATGAATCAGGCTGGGACCCAAGGAGCTCAAGTGAATTTTGGGCAGGAAAACTACATTTTGGACAGTGCAGATCCTTTATTTTTCTTGGTACGTTGTGCTTCGCGATCGCAAGGCATTGGGTCGGGACAGTGCAAGCCTAGGCTGCAAAGCATCATGGGTTCTAGATGTGCTTCTATATGATACTCTATTTAGCTTCTTTAAGATATATTCTAGTCACTTATATCATTTATAATTAAAATGCATTTGGGCTCGCCTAATGGGTATGCAAATTGGGTTGTGACAGAATGATCTCAAGCTTATTAGATATGGAAAGGGCCTCGTTCTCAGAAATAAATATCAGTGTAAAATTTTACTAGAGCAACACTTGAACATGTATTTCAAGGGGTATAAAACATCAGAGTATTGACCTGAAATTAACATCTCAAACATGGACAAAGCTAGTCTCCTAACAAAGATGATGGGACATAAGTGCAACACTGGAGAGTACATATATCCAATGACAAGGAATTAACAAGGATCTAAGGAACAGGAACTAATGAACATAACGAAAGAGTCATAAGATCACTGCAAATAACACAGATATTCTGTTTACTAACTTCATTTGGACAAAATCGTCTAGTTCCAGCATTATTAAATTAGCTAAAAGAGTAGCTTCAGGACTCGGGAGACAATCATATAGCAATTATCCAGCCAAAGGAGAAGGTGTGAAACTTAATAACCTAACACTTTATCCAACTCTCTGTAATCATTTAGAATCTTTTCTTTCCTTTTGTTCATCCATTCTCTTCTATCTGAGCATTACCTTTTTCTCCCTTTTTTTTTGGTTCCCAGGTCGGAAGGCAGGGTGTTATTGATTGATTGGTCGCTTGGCACATAAGTTCAGGTAATTAGATATGAAGCCTAAGTTTGAACCTCCTTCTTAGTGACCAGCCTTATTAACAAGTGCAATAGAGATAAGCGATCTTGATCCAAAATTCATGCATTAAAACATAATTGAATGATGAAATCTTTTGAATAACAGTGCCAAATGGAAATATGGGGTTTGGCAGAGATCTGCTTGAAATAATATCACACAATTTATCATATGTTGACTCACCCGCAAAGCTTGAGATGCCATGTCAATTATCTTTACGGAGTCATCCATCAAATATTTCTTTAAAAGCCTCATAATTGCCACCAGAAGTTCATCTGATATGCTCATACCAAGGTGGAAATTATGATCATGTAGAGATTTAGACTCAATAGGAAGATGGAACACAACACCATGGGGATCGCCGATACCAACCTGCACTTGCAGTGAGAAAGCAGACGGCAGAGATACATGAAGAAACAAAAAATAAAATAAACAGCCGAGATAAATAACTGAAATAACAGAAAAAGGTACAACTCAATAACATAGCAATACTAAAAATAATACCCGAGATAAAAAATCAGAGACCAGCACACCAAAATTGCCAGCACCACTCAAACTACATATGTGCACCAGATTCCAGACTGTATGAACAATTTCATGGTCAGAATCCAAATATGCATCTTCAAAAATGTTCTCCTCATTCTTTTGTGCTGGGTAAGCTTCATCTTCAAATAATTTCTTGTGTAATGCTTTTAAACTGCCACCAAAAAAGAAGAAATTTAACGGCTAAAGTCACTTGCAACAGAGCAAAATAGATAGCATCGGAAGAAATCTGAAGCAGAATGGTGAACTCATCTATGACTTCAGCCTAGTTGTAAGGATAGTGTAAAGATGGATCTTGGTCTAACTCAACCCCAAAAGCAAGCTCATGAAGAGAGAATTGTCCAACTCCACATAAGGAGACCAACTTCAAACCCTTCTCCGATGTGGTACTTCTTAACACCCCCATGCACGCCCAGACCTCATTAATTGGAGCGTGGACAATATAATATGGGGCTACAACATTGGTGAACAAGGAATTGGGAAGGGTCTGGCTTTGATACAACGTAAAGATGGATCGTGGGACTAACTCAACCCCAAAAACTAGTTCATGGAAAGAGGATTGTCCAGGTCCATATACGGAGACCAACTTTCCATCCCTTTTCCGATGTGGGAATTCTTAACAGATATAAAATTAGAAATATTGAGAGACATTTAACTGCACCAGAGAGAATCCTCAAAGAACGATCAACTATTAAAAAAACACAATCATCACATCAAACTTTTAAGAGTACAGTTATCAAACTCAAACCAAATCTCTTAGGAGTAAAAAGTACGTCGCAAAAAGATAGAGAGTTTATAATTTGCTTAATTACCACAGAAAATTAATAAAGCTTTCTCCTTTACTAGAGCTATAAATAATGTCAAATAAAAAAAGTATCAATTTAAATTTTTTCAAAGCTTTTCATGGGTCAATTTGAATCATACATGTAGCCCAACTTTAGATGGACTGTATTGGAATGGTCAAAGAGCCTGAATTAATAAATTGGCGAGTAATAACCACCTATAATACATGTGAGTTGGGTGAATGATATTTTAATGTTCTAATTTTGCCACCCCTAATTGAAATGATTCTTAGAAGAAGCTTAATTAAGTGAAAACAGGAAAGAAATTAGACTTCTTCCCTAAAATTGTGATTTTAGATTTAAATTTTGTTCTCCACCTGTTTTAATATCTTTTTTCTCAACTTTGAACTATTTTTCTTGTTAGTCTAGCGTTTTACATAGGACACTAGATAAGTAGGTTTTTTTCTTTCCTTTCTTTGTAAATTTTCACTCCAGCTTATTATCTTTGATACGACTCAAATTTTCTTCTGGAATTTTGAGTTAAGGTAGTTGCTTACAGCCTAAAAAACGAATAATGGTGTGACCCTAGGGGTGGATAAAATAAAAGGGCTTAACTAACATTTTTATTGTGTGTGGATAAATATTAAGGTGCAATAACTATTGCCCTGTGATAGTAGACAGTACAGTCTCTATAAATAATGATCAACTACCTTCCTGTTTTAGTGAAGACCTGAATACTTTAAAACAAATCAATCAAAAATGCAGTTATCAAATCAAACTTTCAAAGAATACAGTTATCAAATCAAAACTACTAAGGAGTAAAAAGTACTTCGCAAGGGAATCACTGAGGATTCATATAGCCAAGTCCAACTTGTTTGTGATTAAGACACAATTAATATTGTAGTAAGGGGAGGGGGGGGGGGTTTAAGGGAGAGGTGGCTGTGGGTATTCTCCTCTGCATTTTGGGAAGAGTGGATACAACATACAGACTATCTCTGACTTGGTGAGAATGCATTGAAGCTTATATCAATAGCATACATACATCGATATGCCCCATTGAAGTTCACTTGTTACTTCTTATTTTAAAACTAACAAGTAATTGTTCTATAATAGCAAGTGTTCGACTCTTAATTCACCTACCTCACATGTGCAGGAAAAAAGAACACAGAACTCAAATTTAGTCCATATAACCAAGTAATGCTTAAAAGGATCACAATTGATGAGACAAGAACAGAAACAATATAGAAAGTAGAGGCTGTAAAAGAACAATTACCTCCAGAGAAGTAATCTTGGCGGAAGGTAACGAGATCGTTTCCCTAACTGAAACAGCCAAATTTAATAAATTAAAACTAAGCATTTGAATAGCAAAATGAAAGGTCATCAAACAACGACCTTACTTGAACAGGATCTGTTTAACAAGGTCATCAAACTGTTCATTGAAGTTCCAAGTGCTACTTACAGTTAACAAGTGCTCCATAGGTGAGTAATTTTGGCATAGTTCCTCATGAAACATCCTTATATCATGAAATAAGTCGAGGTTAGGGAAGGGCTCTAGTTCCTGAAGTAACACACGCAATTAGTATCGCCAAATGAGTAGTGCACAGTCTACTCGGGTCCTATGATTGTTCAAACTGTTCACGTAATAAGGATACCAGAAATTCATACTTTAATGTACTCGTGCAGAGATGGATCAGAGTCCAAGGTGAGTTGGCAGAGCAGTGACAGAACTTGAGATGATGTGGCAGCTGAAACTTTGGAACTAGACTCAGAAGGAACGCAACACATTACCAACTTGGAAATTAAGAACTGTACGGAAGAAATAGAATAAAGTTAAACACAATTGAAGAATAAGGTGTAAATAATATAGATAAGTAGTAAAATAAGAGTCTCAGCGACGCCAACCTGAAGCTGTTCACCTAAGACAATAGCAGTTCCCTCCAATTGCTTGATTTTGAATACTTTTAACAATGAAGAAATCATTCGGCAACACTGGTCCAGCAAAGCATCAAGGTCCAAGCATTGACCAATCAAGTTGAGGAGATAACTGGAAAAAAAATGTCAGATCTGAGATCCTCTTAGCATGAAATAAATGTTTTATGCAAATCAAGCAAATGTAGCACCACCTATGGAATGCAGGGAATCACACAACTAAAGCATACAAACACCACCTCAGATCAGCCATGTGTTGTACATAAAAAATTGAGGACAAATAAAAGCTCAGAAAACTGAACTCAGTCTATACTGAAAATGCATCATCGTGTTTTATTTCAAAATACAAAACAATTGTAAGTTTAAATAGATTCCTAACATTGACGATTGTCTCAAAATAAATGAGCAGTTATATTGGACAAAACATAAAAAGCAAAGGGAAATGTTCAATATCAACATTTGAAGTTTCAATCTAACACAAAAAGAAAATTACAAGGCTACTGCATTTCTTAGATGACCTTTCTCAGTCAGCCTGTGCACAACTTACAAGAGAAACAAATATGTCCTCACCATAAAACACTGTCCCCCTACGCAGAGGCTTATCCTCCAATTTTAATTTTAATTTTTGATCAGGTAAATGGTTTCATCTATAACAAGGTGAATTAACGTACCTGGCTGTACTAGGAACTGTAACTCGATGCCCTAATACATCAATAAGCACTTCAATCCCAGCAAGCCTGTAAGATTTATGCCTGAAATGACCAGCTGCAGAAACTTTGTAATGCATCTCTACTAGAAACTGCACAGCCATATGAAATATTTAGAAACTTCCCACTAGTAGTTATTACGTAAGACGTATAGCCAAACAAAAATTTCATAGAAGAACTATATATGCGCATGCAGTACCGTAAATACTCGATCTGGTCGGAAGATGTTAATCTTGTCAATAAGACCAATATTTTGAGAAGAGGCGTCCCTACAAGAAAGCAGTAAAAGAAAATTTAGAGAAAACATGCCAACAACAACATAATTTAAAAAATGACCAAGAGAAGATACAGCACATCTCCAAAAATCCATCCACAACTGTCTTAATTGCACATGCTATTGTCTCCTTGGAGAATAAAGGTAGAACAGGGTCTTCAGCTGTTGAAGCAAGAGAGAAAATAGTATTGACGATTGATACCTGCATAAAAATATGGCGGAATTATTTAGATAAAACTTGGGAAAGTAGATTGATTTTTCATGTGAAAGTGGAGTAACATTGACATAAAAAATGAAACACTCATATCACATTATTGCACCAAACACTACTCCCATAGGAATCAGTGATACGCAGAGAAACAGGTGTTATTCAAAACTTACGCAATTAGATGTGATGTTCATGTAAGCATTTCTCTATAGAACAAGACAATTTTTTTAGCAACTTCCTCACATAGTACACACCTCATTTCAGATAAATCAAAATGTCAACTCGAATGTATGTGAAGGAGAGTCATACCATGTGCGTCTTTATAAGTTTGTCTCTTTCAGTTTCAGATATTTTAGCAATATCCAGAATTGAACTTTCAAGTACAGCTGATCCCTTCTCCCAACCAGCCTTCTTACTGCAATGTAATGCAATACAAACAGAGAAAATATCAACAAAGTGATTCTTAATCATTTCAGCAAGAGGCTCACAAGCAACCTGCACATGATGAAAATGTAGAAATTTCAGGTATGGCGCAGAACAGTGACTAAAATCCGAGAATATACAACAGAGTAAGCATGGAACTTGGTATAAGCACCAAGAATACTAGAGAAATCATATATGACTAACTTAAAATTGCAACTGAATGAAAAATGACAAAAAGAAACTCCAACCTTCGCAATCCAATTCATGTTGGAGATGTCACCATGCAAAAGTAAAGATGGAAGAAGCCAACGGCAGCAGGAATGAATGAAATTGATAGGCTCTACATTGAAGACAAACAGATCCCTTGCCTGACGTGACGTATAGTTAATGTGTTAGCTATTTGGGTGGCAACAGATTGTTGATAATGAGCTGGATTAGAAAGAACCTACACATTACCTCAAGAAGAGAAGCTAAACTTACACCAGTAGCAACCCAACTAAAGAGGATCGACGCCATAAGTTCTTCCATATACTGCAAACAATCAAGATTGTGCCAGCAAAAAAAATGATTTAAGGACCAAGAAAGTTGACAATCTCACACTTTTTGATCACATATCTATAAGGCTGATTGCTAAGCTCTTTAATTAACATTTCATACCTTTGACCTAGAAGTATACTTTAACTCCCTTGATAGATTATCAACGGAAGCAATAACAAGTCTCCTGAAAAGAGGATAATATAAGAAACAAGTGATCTCCCAGAAAAACAACACCAAGTAATGACTTTTGAGTACCTTAAGCAAGGGTTAATAGCAGCAATAACGCATACCATAAAAACAGCCTGCAAAACAACAAATTAGACAGGTATAACCTCATAAAGTCAAAAAAACTAATCTAGGTGAAGAGATCTACATGTTCTCTCTAATAATTTCAGCAAATTAATGTCACTATAAAAGAATCCCCTAAACAAATCAAGTAAAAAACAGCCTCCTTGAATACCTCCAATTCAATCTTTTCACTGTGCAGTGCAAGGTGAGCTAGGGTTACAACTGTTGTTTCCAATATGGTACGAGGCTGAGGACCAGCAGCTAAAACTTCCTTCGCCATCACCAGTTTATCTCTGGAGCAAGTCACAAGCTTTGTACCAAAATTCGAACTGAAACAGAAAATTTCAGGTGAACAATTGAAATGTTAAACAATCAGAAACTTAAATGCTAACGGAAGAGAGGAAAAAGTTAACCAATTGTGAAAGACTACGGTAAGAAGAAGAATAAACCTAAAAACTGGAATTGCATAAAAGATGTAGTGGATGTTTTCCTGGTAAATGCTCACACAATGCAACTCCAAATTGACAAAATTATAGGAGGCAAAATAGGATGAAAGGTGCTGGAAGGGAAATTGCTAAGGTAAATTAAAATGATCAAGAATTACCAATTTGAAAATGAAACAGAAAAATAAAACTGTCCCAAGCACTTCTCTTATACCCTTTTCATTCATTGAAATTTTGCCCATTCCTTCTTCTAAGTTCACAAATTTCAGACCTCAAGGGTTTCTGGAATATCATCTCAATATCACCTCCACAATATCACCTCCACATATTGTCTTAAAGTTTTAGATTGGATGCTCATTCTTTTATTACATAACATTAGAGCAAAACTTTTTTAAACCAGTTTTTCCACTAGTAAGGCCATTAATACAACTAATCTCTCTCTAGGCATCTCTCTCAACTAAAACCTGAATCACCAACTTCGCTTCAAGCCCACTTCTACCCTTACTATCTCAATGCTGAATCCATCTCAGTCTCTTGAGCTGCTCTCTACACCAGTCCCACTCTCAATCCTATTGAGCTCTCTCAAAAATTAAGCTTATTAACTAAAAAAGAACTAGACTAAACTTTTCTCCAAAATTTTATCGGCAATCTTCCTTCTCTAATTCCATAGACCCATTTAGACATTACCAAACTAATTGAAATGAAATTAATCAAATCAAGTGCAAAGGACAATCGCTATTTATTTATGACCGACAGATCTGTCTGGGGCCGACCATTTGGGCCAACTGCATCCTTCAATTTGGGGATAATGAGATCACCATTCTACCCTTCTCCACTTAAGTACCAGAGTTAGCTCGCTCGACGTAGGGCTCGAACATGTGATCTAAGACACAAGTCTCTCTGCCTTAGTTAATTGAGCTAATCCCTGGGGGCAATAAAGGAAGATAAATATTTCAAGAAACAAAAGACGAATTACAGTAGACCTACCAAAATCATTGTAACACTCGCAATTTGCATGCATTTTCTTTAAATGTAAGCAGATGTTCTTCCCTCAACAAAATGGTATGGCTCTTTAAAGGGGTAGATGGAATAGTTTGTAGATTCTCCATGCAACGATTATAAGCAATGTCTTATTTCCAGTTAGTAACATTAAAAAAAAATGGTATTCATGTTTTACTCCAACCACAGTTACATGCCCAAGTACTTGATTTAAGTAGAGAAGACTTCTAACACGCCCTAAGTTAGAAAAGTTAGTCAATGCATACTCGAGTATTTGCCTTATTAAACTTTTGATTATTAAAAAAAAAATATGACTATTGTTTTCGTTCAACTTTTGAGCAACTTCCAAAGAATTCTAAATAACAATATAATTGACTGTGATAAACTAATAACCATGCTTTTTACTTGAGATTTATATGGATGGTTATTTCTGGCCAAGCAGTTAGTTTTTCGACATACTTAAAAAGGTAATAATGCATTAAAAAGAAAAAGAAAAACTAAGCATCGTACCATATGTCCTGGAACAGTTCAAAATGACCATCCCAAGTTTGGAATAGCACACCAACCCGTTGAGCAAAGCATAACCTAACTCGATAATCTGGATCGTGAAGCATCAGCAACAGCTTCTCAATCATGGACTGCTCAAATTTGAAGCAGGTGTCATGAAAGAAAATGACAATTTTGTAGATCATAAATTAAAATGAAACTAGATAAAAAGGAAAAGTGATCTCATTTCAATCTTTCTTTATCAAGATTTTAGAAGGTGATACCTGACCAGTTTGAGGATCCACTAAAATGAAATTGCAAATGCAATCAATAAGCTTAGTCCGTCCAACCCAATCAAAGAGGTCACTGTCTGCAATTTTGTTCATCAAGTCTCCAAGAGAAATCAAGCCCTACAACCCCATTTTAAGGGACATGCAAATTGAGAAAGTTATGTTAGGAACAAGAAAAGAGATTCTATTTGTCAAGAAAGGAGAAAAGTAACAACACCAAGGTAAACAGCTTTCCACCCGATTAAAAAAGAGTAATACTAAAACATCAAGTGAACAGATCTAGCAGTGATCTAAACCATAGGACCATAAAAAAGAAATCATGCCCTGCAACCCCATTTTACAGGACATGCAAATTAAGAAAGATTTGTTAGGAACAAGAAAAAAGATTATATTGTTCAAGAAAAGAGAGAACACCAAGGAAAACAGCTTTCCACCCAATAAAAAAAATACTAAGGCATTAAGCTGCATCACAGATCTAGCAGTGATGTTATTAGAAATATATAACCTTAGTACCAGAGCAAATAATTCAGAAGAACGAGAAAGAAGTACCAAAAATAACAATAATTTTTGTCCTGAGAAAGTTCTGGCAGGTTATCATTGATAGGAGTCGTATCATTCCACTATTATCGAATGTCCCCAAAGGGCGAGATTAATGGAAAATAATAAGTAAGATGTCTTAAGTAAGCTTCTCTCAAGGAGAGACTAGGTCAGCAACACAGTAATCCGTTAAAACATTGATTAATTTATCATGTCACTAACTAACTATAAGAATCTTAGGGAACTTAGAAGCAATTTAAAAGCGTAAACAGACTAGTTTTGACCGATTGTAAGTTTGTCAACTATCTGCTACAGAGGTCTTAGTGTACTATCTTCCTATCAATGACATCCAAATTTACCATTTCATTTTATCCTGTGGAATTTTACTCGATACGAATAGACAATTATTCAGAATGGAGTTTTGATGTACTAAACGATCTGAAAAAGGCATGAAACAATAAAAGCATACAACAGGAGAAGCATTACCAGTGTACACTGCGGGAAAGAACTCCAAGATCCGTGTTACATAAAAGGAATGTCCTTTAGAATACATAGCATGGCTTAACTAAAACTACGTTTAGCACAATGTAATATGCAGATAAAATCTAAGATACACCAATTATACCTCTTCAGACAATTTTTCCCATGAAGACAGAGTTCTCTTTGGGTGCTTTGCAACACCATCACAGGATAAGAGACTCTCCAACAAACTGCAGATGGCAGCTAGCACATTCAGAGACTGGACCTTGAGATTTGCCTGTATGTCTAGGAAATCATTTAAGGATGTAATCTGTAGACAGAAAAAGAATTAAGTAGTTATCAGAGTTTTCAGAGCATAAATAGTTTGTAGTTAACTAAGACGAACAAACCAAAGAGCCTTATTACAAAATTTAAGAACTTTCTGCTGGAAGACCAATGAGGATGTTGACAAAGGCTGTGTATGATTAATTCCAAGACCTGATAAGAAATCAAAAGTCAGCAAGATATTCATCAACAAATGCAATATCATCAGGAAACAATTCAAAGAAGAGATGATTCCAGCAGGGTTACCCTTGGATCACTTTCTTTCTCCATGAGCTCAAACATGACATCCCATGTATGAGATGGTAAAGCTGAAAAGAGTTTTGTGATGATTGATATGACTTCAATTCTCTGATTTACAGATGAAACCAATATATCGGCAGTAGCTTTTCCCCCAATGTTCACAGAGTCGGTATCTTTAGAACCAATGTTCACATCCAACTCCATGTCTATGATCAAACTAGTACGGCTATTTACTGGATGAGAAGCGTGACTAGAAACAGATGCAGAAGAGCCAAGGTCACCCTTCTTTGAATGAATATTACTTCCACTACTTGAGGATCCTTCATACAGTTTAGCAAGAACTTTCAGAAGCCTCTCCACAGATTGGATTATTGCAGTTAGTATGTCTATGTTGTTGCCGGCTTGCATCTCATTAAACAATGGGGAGCATAGAAAACTTTCGAAGGACACACGAATGGTACCAATTGTGTCAAATATTGACCTTGAACCCAACAAACCACAAACAAGGTCGTCATAACTCTTCTCTAAGATACAAGCAGCTCGATCCAACAACTTCGACACGTATTGACTCAGAGTGGCAACGCAAGGCACAATTTCTTCTCCTATCCTAAGAGTGAAACAGCACATGAAGTGTAACACAACCAGAAAGATTAGTCATTCCATTGCAAGCAGGAGAGGAAACTTAAAAACAAAAGGCAAAAAGAAAATGGCAAAAATCAGTCAATGCCGATGATATGCCGGATGGAAAAATGTATTCACGTCATTATCAGAGACAATTATTAAGACTAACACTGAGTCTTGCAAACATTAAAGAGAAAAGGACAAACCTTGTACTATATGAACAATACATGAAATTTGATAAAATAGCACAGAGGAAGATGACATCAGATAGAAGCATCCTTTCATGTTCTTCATCTTTAATAATTTCAAGAATGTGATTTTCGACTTCATGACAAAGTGGATCTCTGATCTGTCGGGGTAGACGTAAGCTTTGGCAACAAGGTGGTTGAACGTCCTGAAACCAGTAAAAAGTCTGTTGAGATGAAGACTTTGACCACAAAGAGAAGAAAACACAACAAAAGAGTGCAACACCTCCAGAACAGATTCCTGGCCAATTCTTGCAAGAACTTCAACAGAGCATTCAAATAAATCATGCACACTTTCATGTGTGTGATCCTCGACCTACAACAACAGGTATTTCAGCATCTTGGTCAACTTAACAATATTCATGAAAGAGAACATAGGCGTAAGCATAAGGTTATCCAGAAACAACAATATATACCTTCACATCATTCATAGTTTCAGGAACGTAGTGTGATGGGGGTAGTCCTTTATCTAGCAATGGTGTACCACCAGTACAGAGAGCATAAACTGCTGTTGGCAATACTGCAACCAGATGTTTATTCAACATTGAACATTCCTACATGTGAAAGCACCACACCACCATTAACCGAAATACATTGTGCTTTGCTAGAACATGCAACATCATTGTGCAATATTTTCTTTAGACTCTTAGAACAATATCTTAAGTGGATTGACTTCAGATTGGAAGGAGAGGATCCTGGAATTTCTAGTACACTTGATTTTGAGAAAGCGTATTATCATGTTAACTTGGGCTTTCTGGAGTTTACTATGAGAGAGAAGGGTTTTGTCACCAAGTGGAAAGCATGATCAACTTTTGCATTTTTTCAGTCAGGTTCCAGGGGTTGATAAATGGCTAACCAACAAAATTACTTACCAATAAAGGGGTTCTACCCATGTTTTTTAATCTGTTTTGCAAGAGGACAAAGATGTAGAAGGAAGTCACGAGAAAAAACCAAGTGAAAAGCACCAGAACATGGGCAAAAGATACATCAAAGCAGGATACTGATTTAGTTCCAACAATTCATACAGCAGAAGATAATCTCAAAAGCAGTGAATCACCTCAGAGGGAGAAATGTTATAAGGTCTCAACCTTATACAGATTGCTTGAAGCAAGATGGTTTCTCTTCCTCCACTTATTCGGAACTACCCCTGGGAACTAGTTATTAGAAAGCACAGGATGGATCGTGCTACAGATATTAGAATAAGCAAGTAGTTCTCTTGCATATGAAGAAACAGCTCTAACCTAAAGCAAAGTCTCCAGTTCCCTACTTATATTTACTTATCTGCTCAACTCCCCAGCTAGTATGGCAGATCTAAACTAACATTTTCAGAGGAATTTTCCATTAGATGAAAGTGAACAAAACATCATCCCATGGAGAAAAGGAAGTTAACTCTTCAACTAAGGGTGGTATTCTGTGTGTGAGATATATGACTGATTGATGGGATTTCTTGGGGAAAGGTTCTGGGTAAAGAGATGTTGTAGAGGAGTTTTTTTTTTTTGGTAGAGATCAGTGGCTAAAAATCAGAATAGAAATGGGTTGTGGATTATCATGAAATACCATTATTGCATCTTCCATGTCTTCTGCATTTTCAGTCACCATCGTCGGCCGAAATCAGGTAACAGATAATTACACTTATGAGGGTGCTTTGAAGGGAAAGGAACTGATGCATCCGGACGGGAGAATATGATCTTGCACAGTTTAGGAACTCTCTTCTTTTTTTTGTTAAGTGTTGGTGCATCCACAAGATCCCTTTTGGTATAAATGATTATTTGTCTTTTCTAAAGACTGGAGAACTATAATTTTTTGTAGTTTCCTTGCCATTAGTATACTACTTGTATACAAGGTTTCATTACCCTAAAAACATCAATAAAATACTACTTTTCCAAAACAAAGATTGATAATCATACATCAAAATATTATTAACAAACCTTCCAGAAAGGAAAAGCTAAAATAGCTCTCAAAAGATTTTGCCTCAAATATAAAGTGTCTCTAAGATCACCCTACAGAAAAAAGAAGAAGCAAAGATATTATTTTAAAAGACAGGAACAAAAGAAGATATGTAAGCAAGTTAGTTTCCCAAACCATCACCAAAGCACAATAAAGCAGAATGCAGCACTATGCAAATCATCTATCATGGAAAAAGATCAATACAAATTGTCAGAATGTTAAATCTTAAGAGTTAAAAAAATGAGAAGAAGGATTTGCCAACAAATATGCACACCTATTTATAGGAGTTGCATACAAGACACTATCACATTTGACCAATGACAGACTATAAAAAAAAAAGGTATCAACTTAACATGTCAAAAATTCTAACTCTTTAACATTTTGATACTAAACACTTAACACTCTTAATTCATCAAAAAAAAAAAAAAACTTGATACTCTTAAAACACTAGATCTTTTCAATCAAGTTGTTACATACATATTACTTTCTGTATTTTTCTTTCAAATTGGTTGAGTATGGTTGTAGCATCTCTATGATCTTGGACAATACTCACCCTGTTGAGTTGATTTTTCGGGTTGAGCTAGGCCAAAGGTCCATTTTCTCAACATAGCTTCAGAATAAGACCCGCCCCTAAGGTTGAGTTATTCAATGTTGGCCCACAAGTTATATTATCTACACTTAAGATGTCTAACCATGAGTGTGAAAGAGGATATTAAAGACCCACATTGGTTGAGCATAAGGGTTGTAATTTCTTCTTTACATTATCTTGGACAGTTCTAAACTCTTGAGGTAGCTGCTGGAGTTGAGCTGGTCAAAGATCCATTTTCATAACAAGGGAATGCATCTCTCATGTGATGGAAGAGTGTAAAGTGCATCTCAAGGATCACAAACATAAGAAGCATTTCACATGTTGGATATTGTTAATGGAAATGTATCTCTCATGTGATGTAAGAGTATAGAGTGCATCTCAAGGATCACAAATATAAGAGGCATTTCACATGTTGGATATTGTTGTCATGTGCCCATATGGATTCTCCGCGGCATCTCCCTCAAAAATCAAGGAGAGATCTTCTTGAAGCACTTGCCAACTTTGAAGGAGAGATCATCAGGATTCTTCGTGCCATCTCCCTCAAGAATCAAAAATTTCTGAACATAAATCTCCTAGACTTATTACCTTAAATATCTCCTAGACTTATTTGCAATACTAGAAGCATTTGGAAGTTTCGCTTAATCTAAAGGTAAATTTTCAGAAATTTCTTTCTAAATTCTTTGCAGCGGTTAACAGAATATTTCCAAAAAATGATGACCATTCTACAAAACCTCTCCCGCACTAGGTCAAGGAATAATAACCCACTCAAAGCTTATCCCTCTGACTATTAATCTTTTATAAATGGACTATGGCATAAAGGGAAGCTCGGTTCACAAAGCATTCCGCGTTCACATAGAGTCCGGGGAAGGGCCACACCCCAAGGGATGTGATGTATACAGTCTGCCCGAGTGCAAGCATTAGTGGCTGCTTCCACAGCTCAAAAACGTGACCTAGAGGTCACACAGACCTTTTACCGTTGCTCCAAGGCTCCCCTTCAAAATGGCCTATGGTATATACTATATATAATTAAAAAAAAACAATTTAAAAGATAAATGGACCTCTAAACATGATCTATCCGACTCAGGCTTTCATAATCTCTTCAGCATATCTAGAAGTGCTCTACATTCCATATAGCTATAGGAGATACCCAAAAATTCCAAAAACTTACTTTCACACCAGAATGCAGTGATTAGAAACAAGAAATAGAAGATGAGCATCCGGCAAAGCAATTTAGCAGCGGTACTTGAAAGTTCCTGGAGACACTTCTTTTCTGAATAAGGAAAAAAAATATTTAAAAAAACAAAAAAGAAGTGTCTCCGGGAGCTTTCAAGTACCATCGCTAAATTCAAAGAAGACAAGCTACCGGATACCCTACAAAATCGATCTGACAAAAGCTAAATTCCAATGGTACTTGAAATTTATTCAGGCCACATAGATGCTACATCAATCACCTTCACCTTAGAACAAAGCCTGTCCTAGCGCCATTTTTTTGTTCTTCACTAGCCAAAAGAATCAGAAGTCAGAGAGTACCAAACTTTATTTCAGTGTAGGTTCAGCAGGGTAGTTATGCTAGCTTAGCTTAAACCAAGCAATGATGTAAAAGTACTAAAAATGTACTCCCTGTTTAGGACAGAGAAGATCTCTAAAATATATGAGCACTAAAACTCCGATGAGTAGGACTTTTAGATAAATTGTGTTTCACCGTGGCTGTTTTCATTTATTTAAGTCTAATATGAGAGGCTTCCTAGGATAACCAAAATCTGGTATTCCATATATCAAGTCGTCTTTCACTTGATTATAAGTATTAAAAGGTTTCTGCAGGCATATCAAATTCTTGATGTGTGTTTTTTTCTACAATGAACAGATAAATTATTTTTTGTCATCTACACTTTGTCATTAGATGATTTGTCTTTCAGAAGTTTCATCTGCAATATAGCTTTTGCCATGTATAAAATCCTTCATTCTAATTAACAAAAGTACAATAAAATCCTTGGTGTTATATTTCAGAAAATATAAAATCTGTTGACTTTTCAAATAAGCAGCTATCATTGTATAATTTTTTTGAGAATATAAAACTAGTAAAGATGGAATAGCAGCTTTCCTTTTTCTCCGAGTCCCAGAGAGAAAATAGCAGCTCTTAGATGCACTCTGAAGAGTGGATAAAGAAAAGAAAACATTTACACATTGACAGTAATCTAGGGACTATAAGATCTATCTGCAGAGTTAGACATTATCTTAATGCATCCAACCAAAGAGCAAGATGAATGATCTCAAGAATTGTGTTTACCACCATGCCTTAATCAAACGCTTAAGATGTAAGTTGTTTCCTAACCTTTGTTAGTAAACCATAGAGGACAAAATAAAACAAAATCAGAATTGAACTTATTAGAGGAGCACGTACTTGGTAGCCTTTCCTTGAAAAGTAACATGAAATGAAGCACAAAACAGATCTGAAATCAAAGTGGAAACATGAGGAGATGTCAAAATCAATGCAGATGTAAAAGAGTAACGAGTAAAATATTTCAGGTCAAAAGTTTCACAAGTGATCAAACTACTTCAAAACTTTAACACAGAAAAATCATATAATCTCCAAGGATATAAATTCTGAGAGTCTAGTCCGTTGAATACTATGGAAACAAGAAAGTTATTTTTGATATGGTAAATAAATTTCATCAAAAGAATGCACAGAGCCCATATACAAGAGTTATAAAAAAAAGTAGAAAACCTACAGAAAGAGATGGGTTTTTTACGAAAGATACTCAACATTCAATTCAATAAGGAACCTCGTTAGTGCACCAAAAAGAAATAAAAGTAATCTTCAATACAACAGGCTCATTATACTAATACCCATGCATTTATATATTAAGAATATATTACTTACATTGATGGCACGCGTTTAAGTAATCGAAGATCCCACAAGTCTTGGGGCACAAGATATGCATTTGTTGTATCCTAAAAGAATAACGAAGCAAAGACATTGACATACTGATATAGCTACATACTACAAGAGGAAGACCTCCAAAATACTCCAACAGAAATAAGTAGAGAAAATATCACAATTTCTGCAAAAAATATAGTGCTCACATTGAGTATTAAGTTTGTAAGTAACATTAATGCAGCATCCACCTGCACATACATGGAAACAAGAAAGTAAACAAGTAGCCTAATAACTTGTCTTACACATAAGAAACTCTGAGAAGTCACTTGCCAAGAAAATACTGCTTGCAGACAAAAAACAACAGATATAGTTTGAACAAAAACATTTCACTTGCTTTGTTTTCCACCAGTAGGTCAGACTGAAGATATGTTCAGTTTCAAGAATTCTTGATTCATTATCCAATTTAAACCGTAACCACAACTAACTTTGTATTCACTTCTAAAAATCATTATATAGTTTATCACCTTAACATTACATAACATGTAAATTGAATTAAGTCTTTCATACTAATTGCAAGCAGAATGTTTCGCAAAACAATGGGATGCAAAAAGCATGAGATACTAGATAGAGTTAATTTACTTTCCCATGATACCTTTCAAGATATAAATCCCAGTAACTACTAACTATCCTACGCATGGGTCTTCAATCACATTTCCTTATTGGAAAAAATATATTTGAGTGAAGATGAATTGGAAAAGTGAGCCAGTAGTATTTCATAGCACACTACAAGTATTATATAACAGTTTGATACAAGATAAAGAAAAAGGATTCCATCTTCAGAAGATCAATTAAGTAATACTTACAACCGTCTTAAAAGTACTGAATGTGGGCAGACCACCAATAACACAGTTCCATATCGTATGCCAACCTGTTTCAACCTGCAAATACAGTCAAGATCAAAATTTGGCGACCGTATTCGAAAGTATTTCACCAAAAACAAATAGATGAATTTCATCGGTAGTCTCTATAAAATTGTTGCCAGGGGCCACTAATCCCCAAGTGGCCTATTAAAAAAAGACTAACAGTTGCACACAGATATGCGCTTAAAATCATCTTAACGAGCTAAAACTATTTCAAGGACAAATCTCTGAACATTTAACAAGAGCAAGCTAATTGGTCTACTTAAGTTAAGTCATCAAATTTAAATTAAGAAAATCACTATTCTATCTTTGCACCATTAATTGTGTTCTATTTTCCCTGCTTTTAGATTTAAGGTTTTATAGCTTTTTCGAATTATGAACACATGAGTCCAAGAAAGAAGGAACAACACAAAAATGCAAATCAGTAATATATTCAAATAACAATTTTATCTAGCTATAAGAAAACAAATGTTCTCTATATTTATCAGCAAAAGATCAAACAGGTCCATGAGATTACTTGAGAAGGAGAACATCAAAGTGCCAAAACTAGAATATGTCAATTCGGAAAGATCAGATAATTACCCCACTCAATGTGGAAGACAACTCGGATGAAGTTCGCAGTGCTGGAACAGGAAATAGCAGCATCAAAGAAAGTCCTTGAAGACTCCTAAATAGGTTGAGAGTAGATTTGAGAAGATGTGAAAAAATGAAACAAATTACCCCTATGGCCTATACATTGACATACTAATGCAAAATCTTATGGAACAGTATCATCAAAGTTAGAAATTACCAACAGTAAATAGAAGTAACACAAACAGTGGTAATATATAATAGAAGACTAGTCAGCCCCACATGTACAGTGCAATGGAATAAAGCTAATATATCGACAAAAATCAGGCAGAACACACCTCAATGTCCACAGGAGACCTACATAACTATGCTCCATGTTTGCATCATTTATTATCCTGGAAGGAAACAAAGATTGTCAGAACCGCAGTTTATACTGACCGTGTATTGGATTGAAAAGCAAAGAGATCTAAAATGGAGGTAGCCAGGAAAATTGATACATGCTCTTTCAGGATAGCAGATCAAAGCATCCGCAACATGGACCAGAAAACTAACCTTTCAAAATTTGAACATATACCTTCAAACCAATAGATCAACAGATCCTTCTTTAAGCGATCATGATAATTGTGGATGAGGTAACAGAAAACTGCATGCCTGTTACCCAAACATACAGAGTGAATAACTTTACAAATTGAAGGAATTTCTCAAGAATTAAGCTGATCGTGATGCCAACCAATTGCATATATATTTATAGCAGACAGGCCAATTGGAGTGCCCATGACCTCAAAATTTGATTCTACCAAACATGTTTGAGTGGCCTAGCATAAATACTTTGGACAGTGCTCAAGAGTCAAGAGGGATCAAAAAAACAAGTAAATAACAAAAATAGTAAACTTTACTCCCCTTATTAATGTGAAGGCTCTTTCAACAATTGTACTTTCCTTCTCTCCAACCACCCCCTCAGCATGAGAGAGAAAAAAGGCACAGAACACAACCAAAAGTTCATGAAAATTATGAAGTATTCTTTTTTTTTAGCATTGGAAATTATGAAGTATTTGAAAGGCTTTCTACCAAAATTTCATGAGGAAATACCAAAATAGATGTCAGATAATGCTTACACATAAATAGATAATGCATATAAACAACAGATAAAAGACTTAAAAGAGAAAAAATCAGAAGATGTGTGTTGCTAACAAACTTGTCTCATTAAATGCTCTTCAGTAATAGATATGATGAATCATGGAACAAAAATAACTTTTTACTTCATTATTAAACTGTCAATACGCCACAAAAACTCAAGCAGCAACTACAGGAAGGCCTCCTTCCAAATACTACAGTTGCAAATTTACAATGGCGATACTTACGTCACTATATATTTACCTAGAAACAAAGACTAGGAACAACACGCAAGGGAACATACCATGGCCACTTTCCACCTGAGAGTCTTTCCCTTATCTGGACTACAACGTGTTCCCTTCTAATTCGTTTCTCAGATGGCGATGCCATAGGTGTGTTAACACATGCCTGAACCAAAATCACGAAGTGAGTAGGCAATCCTATTTACCTCTAGTGCTTACAGATATTAAGAATTGATGATAAAATATATTCCTACTTAAGTTGACAAAAAGATGTGCATCATCCGCAAGCAAAGAATCTGACACAGAAGATGTCAACCTTGCAAAGTCTATGATAATACCAAAATTATAGAAGTATCCAGAGATATCCGACTCAATTTCACAGGAGATAAGATTGAGGAAACAGTTAAAAATTCACAGAGAACATCATCATCTCATCAAAACTTTTAAAAAAAATAATTTAACAAACAACTACCCGGCAAAAGACAAGTGCTGCAAGCTCCATAAGACCGCATTGAGAGCTTGTCAGGCTTCCACATTTGTCATCCCTAGTTGTGTCTTTCCTGTACAGAAGAACACATCATTAAGACATCTAGAGGAAAATCATAAATAAATACGGCAACATGTCACAATGTAAATGAATGGAGCCAAGCTAAGTTATTGATACTCTGCTCAATTATCATTTAAGATGATATGATGTGCAAGCCCATAACTCAAATAGAAGTTCATATATGAGGTCCTTCAGATTAGAGATAGTCTTAAACAGTTAACATTAAACCAAAGAAGCTCATCCTTCATGCTCGAATTATAAAATAAAGAGAAAAAGGTCTGATATACCCTCAACTTTGTCATTTAGAGTTGATATACCCCTCGTTATAAAAGTGACTCATACATACCCCTATTGTTATACAAATGGCTCACATATATCCTTTTCCTCTAACGGAAGTAAAAAGATTAATTTTAATTTATTGTTTAAAATATTTTGTTAAAAAAATAATCACGTATGGGTATATTCAATCCTCCTCACACTTTTTTTTTAACGATTTTTTGTTTCAATGACTAATTTAAATTTATTATTTTGATGCTCAAATTTATTAATAATGTTTCACTAATTATCTTGTAAAATTTATATAGATGGCCCAATTATTTTTTCTCACACAAAAACTAAATTACAATATTGCCGAAAAATTATACTTAAATTGTACTCCCTCCATTCCATATTAATTGAATTTTTGAGACATTTTTCATTTTTCAAATTAACTTAATTGTTTTCAAGACTACTTTTAGTGTGATCTTCCAATTTTACCCTTTATTTGGATTTTCAATGTGATGACTTCAATAAATTTGACAATAATTAATAAGGGTAAAGTGGAAAACTATGCTCAATTTATGTCTTAATCTACTTTTCTTAAAGGGTGTGAAACACCTCGAAAATTCAATTAATATGGAATGGAGGGAGTAATATAGCCACAAAAAATAGTTTTTAATTTTTTTTCTTTGAACTAAGAAATGAAAGAAAAAAATAAAATAAGAATAAGAAACTCAAATAATGAAAATCAAAGAAGTCAAAAAACAATTTAAGTATAATTTTTTTAAAATTAAAAGTCAAAAATGTAAATTTAAAACTATTCTATTCACTTATGTTAAATGAAGGGTATATGTGAGCTTATTTTGTAACCGTAGAGGTAAATGTGAGTCATTTGTATAACAATAAAGGTTTATATGAGTCACTTTCATAACGAGGGGCACATCAGCTTCAAATGACAAAGGTAAGGGGTATATCAAGCCCTTTTCCCTAAAATATATTGAACAAAAATCAGGCATCCAAAATAAATGAAGAAGAGAAACAAATGATCATAACGAGTTGGTAAGTTTGCAGATTCAGATTGGTTGGTGAATTTGCAGAAACAGATTTTAGATGGAAATAATAGCAAAGAAAAAAAAAGAGGGACTTCAGGAGCTGAAGATGGAATGTGCTCTAGCTTTTGGTCACCACTTCCCGTTATTGAAAAATATCAAATTTGAGGATGCTTGAAGATTTGAAGGAAAAGCTAGAGATGGAACAACGGAGGACCATTAGAAGAGAATTAAGGCAAGATTGGGGATATTGGACAGTAGACTAAGGTGAGCTTTGGGTGGAACCTTAAGTGTCCAACATATACTTCTGAATAGAACATTTAAGGGGGGAAATGAAAAAGATAATTTTTTGTCCATAAATATTTGAAACCCAAGCATGTTTAGCATGTTCACCAACCATCCACTAAAATAGATTGATGACCTCAAGCTGAGCTTTCTACAAGGGCAACTCGGTACAATTACTATCCATATGGAACAGTACTAACCAGGGTAAATTGATGTTGCAACTGCTCATTTGATCTAATTCCTTCCCTAGTACATCCTGAAGTTGTTCTAACAAAGAGCTCCCATCAGCAAGATCTCTCATCAAATTTAGTTGTAGCCTTGCATAAAGAACAAGTGAATCCTATAAAAGAAGTGACGGGCATTAGAAATTTATGTCTGATGCATAGGTATAGGCATGAAGTACTGCATCTAATGAAATTGTACACCTTTAAGCCACGATCACGAGTTGTCATCCAACATCGGAAGACAAAATGTTGCAGAGCATCATGGATTTCCAGAGATTTAGGACCTAAATTTGGGCCATCCTTCAGCAAATATATGTTAATGCACTCGATTAACTTGCGTGAAATCTTCCCTTCATCCCTAAACCACAATAAGTAAAGAGATCAGTGGAATGTGGACCAATTAAAGGAAAAAAAATTAGTACGACCAGCAGTGGAAAAAATAGAGAGAAAAAAAATAAAAGGCATGAGGACCTGAATACCTCTCACCTTACATAAGAAAAAATTCCAATAAAACCCTTAACAATATCATCTTGAAGGGTATCAGGAAAATCTCCAGGGGGATTTTCAAGAAGAGAATGAAGTGTCATGATGCAGCGAAAGACCTCCTCTCTTGGATTTATTTGGCCATCACTTTTTTCTTGTAAACTTGTTTCTACCTTTTCCATGTACAGAAGCACCAAACCTGCAGATTATAAAAATGGAAAAAGAATGTCAGATTATAGGCACCTCTTGGCTTAACCAAAAAAAAGATATTTGCTTACTTACAACAGTAAACCCTCTTCCGCAAGTGAAAACGGTAAGTTCTCACTGCCAAAAGATGCCGGAGAATAGTTCCATACTCGGATTGAAAACTAGGAGTATCCTTTAGGACATCCCAAACATGATTGAAAAGCAATTTTGCCACAGATAGAAGAGGCATATCTTTGCCTGTCAGACATAATAAACATATGAAACAATTTCATCATCTTTATAAAAAAAATGGAAATAATTACACCATTTGGTGCATATATAATACCAAGAAAGATTTTTTTGCTTTTGTGGTGGTTGAAAACTTGAGAAGGAAGAGGATTACATCTATTAGTTGGTGCTTCGTGTGTAAACACTCAAGAAATATCGTGAATCATATCTTACTACATTGACAGGTAGCATACGTCTATAATGGAAGCTTTTAAGATGGTCAAGGATACAATAAACCATATTGGATACTATAAAGGATACATTATTAAGTTGAGCCTTCTAAGGATGGAAGAAAAGATGCCGGGGGTGAGATGTTTTTCCATTAGTATTTATGTGGATAGGATATAGGGACAGAAATAGGAGAACTTTTGAACGGAAGATCTTGATTTTAATACATTTAAGGAGTAGCCTCCAGCTTTAGTGTCAATTTGGTGCACCCATGCATGAGGTTCCTATATGTACAGAAAATTGGGTATCTTTTTGTAGATAAGCATATCTTTTCCCATTTTCAACAAAATCATACTTCACTTGAAAAAATTAACATCACAGGTGAATAATAACCTTTTATCTAAACAAAAATAAGTACAGTATATAGAAGGAACTCCTTTAGGTTCCAACAAATCTATGTTGAAGGAATGATAGTTTTAGGTTTTCATGCAACTACAAACGCTCCGTTATGATATGAAAATTTCCACAGTGCAATCTCATTTTGCTGGAAGACATGCAAGGACTTGGGTGAGTTACCTCCCAAAGCTAACAAAATGAAAAGTTTCAGGGCCACCAAAAGTAACCAAATATAAGCACGAAGGTTTATCAAAGAGAATGCAACTCAAAAAAATCATTTAAAATGGATCTGTGAGTAGCACTCCCATTTAAAAAAAAAAAAAAAAAAAAAAAAGTGAATAGCACTCCAACATTGCAATATTCTAATACCTGTACCACTAACCAAAAAAATATCTCTTCTAATAGTTATACAAGTGCAAAGATGTCCGGCGTAGTTGGAGATGAGAAGATATTGGTTTCTCATGCTTATTACCCAAGCCTGAGAATTTTGGAGACATGAACTAACATTTTGAGCTGTTGGTATGGCTGGGCAAAAGCAGACTAATTATGTGCTGATTCTATATGGAATTCATCTATATGCAAATGCAGTTCTCTTTTAAGGATCTCTCCACATGAACAAAACAAACACATAATTGCTGTGCATTTACTTTCACAAGAAATAAACAGAAACAACCTAAATATTTTACAGAGACTAGATTACAGAATCAGCAATGACAATAAATATATATAAATATAGTACATAGTACCTGAGAACTTAGCATCTTCTGCTCGTTGGACAACAATCCTAAGAGTTTTCGCTACATTCAACTTCGGCAAACGCTTTTTGCTCCCAGATATCTCCAGGGACACACATTTAGTAAGCAATGTAACAAGAAACGGCCACGTCTCCACTACAAAAAAACATCCTCAAACATCTATCAAGTCTCATACATAACAAAGACCGAGAAAATGGTAAGTTCATACTCACAGTGAGGAATTTCATCTGGTTTAAGCCTCGCAGTCTCCTCTCCAATGTATCTACAAAATTCAACAGACCTTTGGCCTTCTTCTAGCCATGCATTTAACAACTTAATCCCTTCCTGTTTTGATTAAGAAGATCAAAAACAAACTTATCAAATTACAAACGGGAATTAACGTTGCTCTTTAACATTGTCTTGGAACTTCACTACTTGAATTCCGTTTTCTTGTATTCCGTTTCTTGAATATTAACTCCGATAATTTCTTTATGAACTCATAAAATCAAAACCAATTAATCAAATTACAAAAAGTAAATACTTGTTCGCTAACATCTACTTAGAAATTCACTACTTCAATTCAGTTTACTTGAATACGGTTTCTCATTAAATTCCGATAATTTCTTCACAAATTCATAAAATCAAAAAAATTAAAGTGTTTATACTTCTCGAGATTTTGCTTTATCTGATGAAAGCTTGGAGACGATATCCTGAATATCTCTGGACGTCACCATGATTCCCCTATAATGATTAAACCATTAACATTACACAAACAAGAACTTGAGAATGGAATTAGGGTTTTAACTTGTTGAATTGACGATCGGCGGGAAGTTGTAAGAGTGGTTCAAGGGGAGTGAAGAGTAGAATGAATAAACCTGAGAGATTCTAAAAAGAGTTTAGAGACAAAATACTCCTTTAATAGGCGGGTCGACGCCAACCCGTGTTTTCTGCAATTTTAGTCCAATCTTCGTCCTACCGTGTTTTGTTTTTGGAAAGAGAATATAAAAAATATTGCAAATTATTTTATTTTTTTATTTAATAATATACCATTTATTTTGGTCATATACTACTATACCTTATATATTTTTTAATCAAAGTATAAAATAAAAACACTCTCCACTTTTTTTTTCTTTTTTGTTAGATAATAACATGCTTATCAATAATTTTTAATCAAACATAAGTATTCGTTTCAATTATAATATTTTTGTCCAGATACAAGATACAGAACTTTTTTTGTTTCATATATTTATTTTTAAAATTCTAATACTTGGTACTTATGGATGAAAATAACCTTCTTATTGAAAATATATAGAATAATTCGAGTGAAATTATTCAAACTGATTTTTATTTATTTAAAAAATTGACTAATTCATAAAAATATTGAATAGATTTTTTTTTTTGTCTTTTTATTTGTGATGTGCTTTGTCCAATCATTTTTGTGTTATTAGTTGACTGTCGTTTCATCACCAAAACTAGCGTCTAACGTCATCAAGCAATTTTGTTTCTATCTAAAATTACCTTTTTTTCTTGTCTAATAAATTTCGAAGCATTTGTGTTCTTTCTTTTTCTTTTTCTTTTTCTTTTTTTGCACGCTAGTAAAGTGTCTTTCACTCTTTAAATTATATAATTTTCATTTTTTTATTGCATTCAAATTAATCTCTTCTTCTTAAATAATAAGGATTAAAAAAATAAAATAAGTAAAAGTGTACTTATTATAGTACTCGCAAATAAATTTCAAAAAAAAATTATAATATTCATGAGTAGATATTTTTTTTCATGTCTTATATCAATTTTGTGGATGATTAATGTTAAATTTATATATTTATGTTTGTTATAAATGGGACATTGATGATGATTTTATTGGAGTTGTGTTTGGTTTGCGTCAAAAGACTTAATGAACTAATTATTTCTTTTAAGTGAAATTGTATATAATATGTGTATTTGCTATAAACAACATCTACACATTGTATACTTAATAAATACACATTGTGCAAGCTTATGTTCCTAATCGAGTAAGGGTGAATCTACATTGATGGAAGTGGTATCACGTGACACGGCTTGATTGAAACATTCTACTAAACGTACGTGTATATTATAAGATTACTTAAAAAATTAAAATAATTTCTTACAAATTGATTGCAGTTCGGGTGATTGAGACCTGATTTTAGGAGTAGAGCGTCGCGAGATCACTTACCATCTAAGTTTTAATTTTTTTTTCCTCTTATTTACTTTTAAATTAAAAACTTTCCTTTTATTTTAGAATAGAAATAAAACTTCAAATCTTTTATTCATTACAATTATAGTTGAAAAAAAATAATTGTTGACTCTTTATATTTTATATTTGTGACTTATGAGTTTTTTTTAAAAATAGTTTTTGTTCATCAATCATCATCATTCGACATCTCGAATAACCTTATCTTTTCTGTTATTTTATTTTTTATTACGTGCTTGAAATTTTATTTTTATTTTTATTTATGCATAATGATTATTTTTAGTCTATTTGTTTGTTACGATGAAATAATTAAAAATTCATTCAATTGAGTACAATTGTCTGCAATCCTCTAATATTT
This sequence comes from Solanum chilense, assembly GCA_032847665.1. Classification (NCBI taxonomy): domain Eukaryota; kingdom Viridiplantae; phylum Streptophyta; class Magnoliopsida; order Solanales; family Solanaceae; genus Solanum; species Solanum chilense. The sequence continues at coordinate 64,769,818 of CM064965.1, read as the reverse complement.
TAATCCTCAATTACTAATATTCTAGGGGAAAAAATCAAGTACCAAATTAATTTTTAACAACTCAAATTTCCTTTTGAGTCATTCTTGTCCTTTAAATGGTGATTGTGAAATTGTGCGGAACTCTATAAGATTTGCTTAATTCGAATTGAGACTCTAGAAAGTGTGTTCATTTTCAATTAGAATTTTTAGAGGCTATCTTTACTCAAAACTGTAAAAAACATCTTGAAAATTTCATAAAGAGACCGATCTCGAATATTTTGCAAATTGATGGAATATTCATATAGAGGTCATATCTAAATCATTCTAGTTCGAGAAATACACACTAACGGCCCTCAATCATGGATAAATCTTATGAGAGGAGATTCAAGAGAATAACATATTTGTACCCGCAACCTTAATGAATAAAACCATGTTTCTTCATTTTTTTTGTGATTGTAATTTGTTTTATGTCACTTTAAAATTATTACAAGCAGTGACACTGCTTAAAAAAAACCATGCATATGCCACTGCTAAAGGTAGTTTTATGTATATTGTTATATACTAGTATATAAGAGTTAGGGGCGGATCTACGTTGTTGGGAGGAGGTGTCACGACACCCAGTGATATCAGAAAAAACGTTGTATATATATATATATATATATATAAAATAATAATAATAATAATAATTAAATATGTATTACTTTTGCCACTGAGTGATTGTACTACGGAATAGCCCAATTGGCAAAGGAGAGATTCTGCCACCTTGTCAATGTTGGTTCGAACCGTAGCAACATCTATTTATTTTGCTTGCTCCTTTTTTCTTTTTCTTTTCTTTTCTTTTTCTCAATTCATTCTTATTTATTTACTATTCTTTGTTAATTCAAATTGACCCCTTTTCACAATTAATTTTTAATTTTAATTACTTTCTCAAGCACTAATTATAATATATTGATATGGGTGTATCATATTAATTTGTTTTTATCATTTTGTGAGTACTGAATTATGAGCGTCAAATGAATATTATTTAAATAGTAGTTTTTAGAAAACATAAGTTTCAAAATATATATTTTTTAATTTAAAGGTTCTTTCGATCTTCACCGACGTTTTTGCTAAGTAAGATGAATAGGCTGAAATTACATTTTTTATTCTTTCCCAACTATATATCTCCAACAACACATAAAGTCAATGGAAGATGAATATATTAATATTATTAGATGATTTATACAAGCTCAAATTTTAATGTAAATTTTTTTCTCTCAAAGTTTCAGCGAATAAGACATATATTTCAAAAAAAAAATAATTTTAAATTGTTTAGTTATCTCCGATTACATAATATCTAAAAGAAAATATTCCTTTATGCACATTTGATCGATTTGTTTATAAAAATAAAAAAAAATTAATAACTTGAGTTGTAACCCAAAATCAAAATAACCGGTCTTTTCATCTTATTTGAACATTGTGACACCCCTGACCTTCAAATCCTAGATCCGTCTCTTATAAGAGTGCATTCTAACTATGTGCCTTTCTATGTGAGCATATAAAAAAAACTCTAAATTTGACAGCACAACTTATTTAACACTTAAATTACATAGGCATTTAAATACCCTTTAACATCTTTTAAGTGATTTAAATACCCTCCGAAAGATGACATGATAACGAGAGTGAGTGTACTCTTCTAAAAGTGCGTGAAAAAAATATGTAAATCTTCTTAATTATGAAATTTGTGGGTTCTTTTTTTTTTTTAAAAAAAAAAAAAAAACTATTTTATTGTCTTCCTCAATACACCTCTTTCTCTATTGAAACACCGCATCTATCTTCATCCCAGCTCTATATATTCGCTATTTTTATTTCACTAGCTAGTCCTTTAATAATTCGTAAAATTTAATATCAGTGTCATTTTTTTACGTCAAAATCACTATATATAATTGATTTTGATTTTGCAAATGTAAAATTTTCTTATTTTGAGTTGCCCATTTTGATTTCTAGATCCATTCAAACATTTCTCATAAAATTTATATTTTTTTGGATCAACTTTCTTATGAAATCTTCATTTTTTATTTGAGTTGTCACAAAAAAAATTAGCCTTCAAAAAAATCGTTCTTCAAGAGAATAAATTTGTGGGAAGCGTTAGAAGAAGATAATGTGAATATTATAATGATTGTTCTTCTTTAAAGTTTTTAAAATAAAACTATTGAATATTGAAGAAGAAGAAGAAGGAAAAAAAAGAATTGAAGATTGAAATGGTGAATAACAAGAAAGAAGAAAGAGAGGGCAGGGGGAAGGGGTGTGTATTTATAAATGAATTAATTGCTGTAATTATTTTAATAATGATATGGCTTATGAAAGTAGCATTATAATCTCAGGATGAAAAAAAATCACTTCAAAACCCCGTTTGCGAGTAGATATAATTATTTTAAAGTATTGTGTGGTTTCATAGATATTCCTTTTCATAGATATGTAGGAATATCTATCTACCTACATATATTGTTTTTTTCCCAAATAATTATCTTATTTCTCACTGTTTGAAATGGGCCTGGCTCATATGTCATATCTGATCCATTCTAAACATATGGACGGGCTATGACCTGTGAAGAAATTAACGGAGTGTCCTGATTTATCAGTAACTTGAGGTATGAAGGTTATGCTACTATATAACTATATAACTATATAACTATATAACTATATATATATATATATATATATATATATATATATATATATATATATATATATATATATATATATATATATATATATATATATATATATATATATATATATATATATATATATATATATATCAATCTCGATTTACGTGGTATAATTTAAAATTTTGAAATTGAAATTTTTAATTTGTAATCGTGAATTTAAATATAAAATCTTAAGTTTATTAATTAAATTCATATTTAAAAATTATGTAAAAAGTATTATGAATCATAATAATTAATAATTTAAAATATTTGAAATATATCTAAAGAAATTTTTATTTTTTAAAAAAACTTGCAATTAATTCCAAATTCCCAACGGCACCAGATACATTAAAAAGAAGTATAGGTTATTGAAGTAAAAAAAAAAAGACGGAGAGAAATATATACTCGTATGAAAAATGAAGATTTTCATAGACTAAGCTCATATATATTCTTTCAAAGTACAAAAATACAATTTTACATTAGGACTCAAATCTCAGGTTTAAAATAAGATCATGCTTTGAGGTATGGACTAGATTTGACAATAATAACATATATATAAGTGAATAAAATGTACATGGATTTTATTATCTCTATCTTTTTGGATATAGTTAAATAATTTTCGATAGATTCCTAACTAAAAACAAAGTATGCGAAGAAGATAACAAAATTAAATGATAACACGATATCATAGTATAAAGTAAAATGGAGCAACACAACGAAAATAACATTGAAGAAAACCAAATTATGCGATTAGTACTGAATACTACTCCCTCCGTCCTATTTAGTTGTCCACTTTCGAAATGACACACATATTAAGATAACAGTAATTAGCACGGTAAAATTACAATTTTATCCTTATTAATTATGGTTTCAAAAAGCATAAGAATTAAAACTTAAAAATTTTCTAGAAGTTTAAATGAAGGTATACTAGGAATTCTTTTTTGTCATTTATTGATTTGTCAAAATGACCAAGTAAATAGGGACAACTAAAATAGGAAATATGGACAAATAAAAGAAAAAATATGAACAAGTAAATAAGAACACAGGGAGTATTATTAATCAAACAAGAGGATATTAGGCTAGCCCCTATCTGGTAACTGTACTCGGCTATCTATTAACTCTCTAGTCTAATTCTTCACTTCCATATACACATTCTTATTTAGGTCATATCTTCAACAAATCGAAGAAGTATCATACACATCACGTCTTTTGTCTAATCACCCTCGCATGTTGATTTTTTTGGGCCCACCTCTATCTCTACACACACCCTAACTGGTGCATCTACACACATCCTTTTCACTTTTCCAAATTAAACCATCTTAGTCTCGCTTTCATCGTCTTGTATGTCACACAAATGTCATTCTATCCTGCCACGTATAACTTTGTTGCTCATGATCATGTCTCTCCTATTAGTGTTCACACATCCATCTGAACAGTCTCGGATACAATCTATCTTCAACTTTGAACATAAACACTATTATTACTTGTTACACTTTACTCATTTAACAATATTGATCTAACCATCGCTCTATAAACAAGAACTAAATTCCTTCAAAGTTCAACAAGTTTAACTACTCCTATGTTCGATAATGCAAACACTCTTTTCGTCCAAGTCCAGGACTAGTAGTATCAAGTATGAACAATTATATTATAATGAAATATAAAAAAGGAACTGAGTAGGGCAAAGAACGTGGTCCTATCCAAAACTGTCCCTATTCTTTTTTAGATTCGCATGAGCTACACTGCACGATCACAAGTTCAAAGCTAAAAAGACAAGCATGATGTAATGATGAGTGCATACGAGGCGGGGAGCTACGTGTTCGAACACATTCACTAGCTTTTTTATAGATTCTGTATTTGTATTACAAAATTATATAAATAAATATATATATAAACTTGTGAATTCACACTAATAGTGTGGATTCAAAACCCCACTATTAATCTTTTGTTCTAAAATCTAGAACCTCCAAACTCATAATCTTGATTCCGTCTTCATAGATAAATAACATGAATTCGGAGTCTAAAGGTGAAAAATGTTAACAAACTTTCTAAAATGTTATATGAAAATATTTTTTACCAAAACGGTAAAATCACTGAGGAAACAGCGATTTTGCCCGCTGGAGTTTTGGAAAATGCTGCTATAGCAGCGATTCGTACATTTGCATTTTTTTTTAAAAAAAAATAAAACAAATGGCAGCGATTTGTTTTATTTTTTTTTTTAAAATAAATACAAATGTACGAATCGTGGCTACAACAGCGATTTTCCCAAACTCCGGTGGACAATTTTTTTTTCTGTTTCTGCTGTTTTCCTTTCTATTTTTTTCGTTCTGTGTAGCCTCCTCTCTGCTGTTTTCAAGACGATTCTGCTGACATTTAAATGGGGAATCAACATCGGGTCCCGGCTATCCGAAAAACGCAGACTGAAGCGGAAGATCATGTATCGAAAATTACTAGAAGGATGCATACCGTTTTGATAAAAAAAAAATTCATATAACGTTTTAAAAATTTTGTTAACATTTTTCACCTTTTAGGCTCCGGACTCCAAATAACATATCCTTAATATTGAGATGGTCCATCATAATTGCCATGCACATATCTAAGTCATGACAACCTTGCAATCCAATATTATTCTCTCTATCTTTTTCTCAATTTTTACCATGCAACGAGACAATCTTGCATGGGAAGAAAGGCAAGATGAAATCATTTCATTTTAAAGTTTTCACAGATAACTTTTGAGCAGTGGGCACACTTATTCAAAACGAATCAAACACTAAAATCATGAAATTAAAATAAGAGTACTACAATACTATATGCATAGGCCAGCTGTGCCCTTCGTTATCGCTATCGATTGAGAATATTTTACAGCTTAAATATCAAGATTGTTTAGAATTTACAAACAGCATAACTTTTGAAATTATTACTGTAGGTGGAAGCGGGAGATTTAAGAAACTGAGATTCAAGAAAAAGTTAACATGTTTTTTCTGTCTTAACCTTTGTAGTAAAGGAAGGAATGAGAAGCAAACCCATAAATATAATTGAACGTACGATCGATAGTATAAAGGAAGTATTTATATATTCTTCAAATTCAAACAAAAAGATGCATTTACAGAGTTAAACTATAATTAGAACACTATCCGCCACCGTATTCAGGAATATTATTTTAAAGCTGAAATCATCTTTATGTAAATAAGAATCTGAATGTTATAAATTTAATTTTTTTAATTAAAAATATGTAAAATGTACCCAAATGACCTGATTTTATGGTCATAATTAAATGTTACCCGAAAACTTGAAATTAAATAGTTATATAGAAAAGAAAAGAGATATTTCTTTTAAACAGACTAAAAAAAGAAAACAGTACTTTTATTTGTTTTTCAATCTCAACACGCCTCTTTAAGTATATGCTTAGTTTTTTTTCTTAGTAGGTGATGATCAAATTTGAACTCATAATCTCTATGTCATGTTAAAGAATGGTAAATTTTCATCGTATAATTTATTTTGACATCACTATTTAATTTGTATCCATTTATTAAAAATGACTGCACATACCATTTTCAGACATATGATGTCTGAAGTTAGGTTTTACGAAATCAACTTTTAACATAATGTATTAAGTTACGTAGGAGTGAAGTCTATGTATTTCTACTTCAAATTGAGACAAAAAATGATTAAATCCATTCATGGGTTTTTGAACTTCGGACATATGAAACATCTGATGTTACATACATAAAATAAAACTTTATCAAAACTAACTTGAGACATTATACGTATGAAGTAGTCATGAACTGAGTAAAGAAATAAAATTATAACAAAGAACTACATGACAAGTCAAATCAGGACGTCAAAATCAAGTATCCATACAGATACCATAAATTAAATGACCACGTCAAAATCAAGTATCGTTGTGGAAATACTAAAAGAAAATGTGACATACTGGCTATCAAATAAAATAGGCGTAATACATATATTGGATCCTAAACTTGGCTTCAAATTTTAACTTTGACCTCCAACTTTCATAATGCACAAACAGACATTTTAACTATCCAACTTTTAAATAAATAAACACATGAGTCCTACTTGTGCACAAAAAATGACACCACGTAGGACAAAAAATGACATGTAGGACATGTGTGTTTATTTGTTTAACTTTGTACAAGTTTAACTGTCTACTTGTGCACACTCAAAATTGAAAGACATAAATATGATTCGAAGCCAAAACTAAGGGTATATTTATGTATTATACCAATAAAATATTAACGTACTCTTGAGCGTCAATAAGTGTGATTTATGGTACTTATTAACAAATGATACAGTACAACTTTAGTACATAAAGGATTAATAAGAGTAATCCTTTTTGTAGATCCAAGAGGAAATTCTGCCTATTTAATTGCCTTTTTTTCCCCTCTTTCAAATGATGTATCTTTTCCCTTTCTTTACATTAATTAATACTTATTTTGGTATAAATTCAAAACTAGACAACTAGCTAGATTTATTAGTAATCCTGGTCCTACGTAAAACCCCAATTTAATTATGTAAAATGCTCAAACAATCAACAAACCATCATTTTCGTTATTTGTTTTCTTCTTGAGACAAGAAAAAAATAGTATACGACAGGAAACAGAAAAGGAAAATCATTAACTAAATTAATGATTGTGTCTCAATTCAGAAAATAAAATGGTACTAATTCGTACTATATGCAGTCTATAGTAATTAGTAAGTAATGAAATGAAAATGAATGCCTTATGATTACGTATTTATTTTATATGTGCTTTAAGAAAAAATTAATTAAAAATTTTCTTTCGTTGATTATTTTATCTTTATTTATTGGCCTAAAACATAATAATATGTTCTTTATTAAATATAACTCCATACTTGAGTGTTTGTATTTTCAAGAACAATTACTACTCCTTTTGATCCATTTTACTCGTCATCTTTATTAAAGATAGACAATCCAAAATAGTTATCGTTTTTAAAAAAAAAATAAAGATACAATTAATAAGGATGTTTTACCCTTGGTTATAAATATGAAAAGATATCAATATGGTACAAAAGAAAAAAGTATTTGAATTAATAGGAGCTAGTATCCTCTAGTTAATTATTTTTAAAAAAATAAAGGGCGTACAAAATAATAAAACACAATAAGTAAAATAGACTAAAGCAAGTACTCAAGATAAATGCAAATAAGAATAATTAATTTGTCTTGAAAAATTAAGATGATAAATAGTTTTAGAGGAAGGACCACGATATAAAAAAAATTATTAGCGGTAATTAATTTTTATTTGTCACTAAATATATATATATTTAGCGGCTTTTTATACATATTCCTAAGTCTTTAATAATACTTAACTAATATCAATAAAAATATTAGTACTCATTATTAATATCAATATATATTGTCGCTAAATATTATTTTTAATTCAGTGTATTCTTTTTTTTGGGGGTACAATTTTGAAATTTGAATCAATCTAATGATTGATTTAGTTACAAAAAACTGTCAGGTGTACTATCTAATATTTTACAGAGACATTTTTTTTTCTTTTTAATGAACTTTATAATAGGAGTAATTTTCTTCGTACTTTGAACATTGTTAAGTATTCGAGGCGTGTCTGTAACGTTAACTAAAGATGACTAATTTATCCTTTTAAAGATTTAACTTTGGTCCTCTCTTCTTAGGCCTTAGGATTTTCTTTTACTTTTTGCAAGTTTGATTCACTAAAGTGAAGGAACCCTTCTTGGAATTTGACCGTATTTTTTAAAATTGTTTTTTTTTTTCATTTTCCTTTTAATACAAAGTTATGATCAATTTTGGCCCGGGAAAAGCGGGAGAAAGGTTATATTTGAGAAAATTATAATTTTTTTGCTTCAAAATGTGGGGAAAGGATTATTATTCTATCTTTTTGTATTTTAATTTGCAGAAGAAGAAAGCTACGTTAATAAGTATTTCTTTATTTTCTTCCTTTGGTAAGTAATTAATTGACAAAAAGTAGAACTAAGGCATTGCAAACTTTTTTTTTTTTTAAGTTTTATGTATTTTAATTTTTTATTTTTACATATAAGAATATCTTAATCGTAAAAGAACAAGAGTACTTTTTTCTTCAAATTTATTAAGTACAAATATGGCAACATGTGATGAAGCAATGTATATAAATGAATGGAGCCGTCTGTTTTTGTTAAATTTTGGACATATATAAACAAAGTAGTAAAATTTTCAGTAACAATAATAATATCAATATAATTTTACAAATAAAATTTGAAAAATACAATTTTCACCTCTATATATTTTAAACAAATTATTTGTGAAATTAACTAAGCGATATATAAATTGATTTAGATCTAGACGAGAATAACCATTCTTTCGAATTTCAATGTTCCTTTCAAATGGTATATAACTACTCAAATTTAAGTTAAATAGTAGATAAATATAATTTCTTTTTATTCGCTTATATTCGAGTTTTACATTGAAATTCCAACTAATTTTGAATCAGGTACTGCAAAAATCAAGATCCATTAAAAATAACAATGTAATATTTCAAATATGATTTTTTTCATATCTAAAACTCAAACTTAAGACTTCTATTTAAAGATGAAACAGACTCATTAACCTAGATCGATTATACAATTTTTTTTCTTTCTTATTATCATGGTATGTGACAATGTGTTACAACAAACATATATATAGAGACTACTAACACAATATATTTAGCAACCCACGTGGTGAATAGATGAGTGGACACGTCATTGATAAGAGAATTTATACCTTGCTTGTAAGAAGAGTAGGAAAGGGGTCCATAAATATCACCCCACATTCAAAAACGGGTCCACAAATGGAGTGCTCTTTCGGTTTATCCGCTCATTTTGCTAAGTGGGCCCAAAATATGGTCTTTATCGACGACCCAAATATTCTCCTCTCCAACTACTTGTCACCTCAGACATAGACTCATCTGACGTATAAAAAACCGTATCACAATCAACGCCTCACATTACCACAACTAAATATCAACAAAATCCAACCCGTCCAATGGCAAATCACAATTCTCTAATGTAACTGATCGATCGAATAATAAATAATTATTTTTAATAGACTTCCTATCGATTTAATATACGAATAACATACAGTACTGTCTTAAACTGATCACATGTATTGGCAAAAGTGTTATAGTTGTCACCGACGATAGATAGTAGGAAGAAGTTTAGACACTAAATCAGTAAGTAATTACTCCACTAATTAATAATTAGTAGAGATGCAAGTTGGTACAATTGTACACCCCACAGCAGGCCCCACGGGGTGCCTTTTTCTTCCTTCTTATTCACAATCTCAGCACCCATTTTCATTCAGCTCTCTCTCTCTAACACTACCAATTAAAGTCTATTAACCACTTATAAGAATTATTTAAAAGAGTCCAAACTGAGCAAATATTAATTGTTGTGTTACATTTTGAAGAAAAAAATTGCATAGATATTGTAGCTATAGCTCTGGCAACTGAAAAGAATTAATGGGAATTACTTCTCTACAAGTTTGCATGGATTCATCTGACTGGTTACAGGTATTTTCTTTTTAACTTTAGTGTGTATATATGTGAAAGTTCAATTACTTCTTTGAAGGATTATATATACTAGTAGTTGCTACTCCCTCCGTGCAGACGGAGATTGATGTAGCAAGATTCATAAAAATGTCATGACATGTTTAAAATTTTCTTACTGAAAAAATGAAAAACAATTTCTCAATTTTTAAGTATTGTTAAATAATGTCTTGTTGCCACACAAAAATGATATATATATATATATATATATACTTGGATAATGTTAACATATAAATTTTTAAAAAAGTTCATTATTTCTTTATTATTTGTGTCCAGTTATAAATTGCCAAATAAATGAAAACGAAGGGAGCAACCATTATTGTCCAACACAGTCTACAAATCATTCCTCATAAAATCTTTGTAGGTCCTTGGGAATGCACAACTTTAGGCTCTAGCATTGTCATGACTTCTAAATTCTAGTTCGAGTCTTAACTTATGTGATATATATATTATTTTAGTCTGTATTAAAAATAATTAAATTTTCAAAATTCCAATATTATCATAATTATTTATAGTAATGCATACGCTTGTCTAAGATTTATCAACTCAAATAATATCATATAAATTAATACGAAACAGATAGACGACAAAAGAATGTCCTTAAGGGTACTATGAAATAGTTGATAAGAGTTAACTCTGACATCATGTCCCTACACTGATATATATATGCTTTACTTGTTTAAATTTATGTCAGGGCACAATTCACGAGGATTGTGCAGGAGGAGGAGGAGGAATGGATTCTTCTTCTTCACCATCTGGTGGTGATCACATTAACAATTTAATGACATGTTCAAGGCCCATAATAGTAGATCAAAGAAGACTAAGACCACCACATGACCATTCCATCAAGTGTCCTCGTTGCGACTCTACCCATACAAAATTCTGTTACTACAACAATTACAGTCTCACTCAACCTAGATATTTCTGCAAGACTTGTCGTAGGTACTGGACTAAAGGCGGCACGTTACGAAACATCCCTGTTGGTGGTGGCTGCCGCAAGAACAAAAAAGTATCATCCAAAAAATCATCTATTAGTACTAATGAGAGTACACCTTTATCTACTACTACTACTAATAATAGCAACAACATTCCAGAAATGCCCTTTCCTCATCACTTCATGAGTAGTACTAACTTTGGGCATCATGGTAATTTCATGCTAGAAAATCAAGCCCCAATTATTGATTTTATGGAAAGTAAGTACGAGGCTTTAGTGGGAAGTAGTAGTACTACTACTAATAATTCAAGATTAAACCAAGATTTATTTCTTGGGAATGGTGATAATAATAATAATAATATTGGAATGATGATGATGAGTGGTAGTACTACTACTAATGGATTTGGTCATGGTCATGATCATGATAATATTGTTGCCACAAATTATCCATTTGGAATAACGAGTATTATGGATAGTAGTAATAATGGGAATAATTTTGGAATGTTGTTGCCATATGAAAATCATCATGAAGAAGTACAAAATATTAATGCAGTTGAAATGAAGCCAAATCCCAAGATTTTGTCATTGGAATGGCATGATGATCAATTAGGCAGCAACAAAGAATCATCATTTGGGTATTATTCTGGTAATGGTGGCCTAGGATCTTGGACGGGTTTGATGAATGGTAATTGTTATGGATCATCAGCAACAAATCCTTTAGTTTGAAAAATTTAATTAAGTTTAGGGTTTCATGTTAATGCTATGATTGCAAGTTAAAGAGTATTTACCTGTTGTTTAAATTTTGTATAAACTCCTTGTTGGAGTGAAAAGTGTGTTTGCTCTTTTAACTTTTTTTTTTTAATCCATGTTGAGGACTTTTGGTGTGAAGAGGAGGAGATATTGTAAGAGTCCAGATTTTACTATTAATATTTGCTTTTTTTAGTTATTCTCAAATCTTTATTTTGTAAATTTGTTTAAGATATATATATATATATATCCGCAAAGTTAGTTTGATGCCTTTTTTTAGTTATGTTTTTATATGATGTTCTTTCTTTTTAATAATATTTGTCTGATTCAAAAAGTTAAAGATACAGTATGATATTAGAAAACAGTTTAACGGATAATTTTTTTTGCACCGGGTGTTTACATTAAGTTAATGCAAAATGCATTATTACAGTGATTTAATGAAGTAAAAATAAACTATAAATTTAAACCGATGACATAGGCTTGGTGTAAACACTCACTGCGGGTAAATTTTTGCTCAATTCAACTATAAATTTCTCGATTGATTATAATTGCAAAAAGATAACGAGTATACTTTAAAAATCAGAAATTTAAAAAATAATTCTTCTTTTCTTTGAACTTTTTGCCTACCTGAGTTAGATAAATTGAAATTTGAAACGGATGTATATAATACTCTTTCCTCCGGTATTCTTCATTTTAAATTATTTGAATTTAATTTTGTTGGAGCTTAATTGTTTTTTTTTGTTTTTTTTAAAAAAACAGTACACTTTGATTATTCATATACAAAAAGTATAATTTAACTACGTTTGATATAATCCCAATTTTGTACATGATTATTGATAAAAGAAAAACCAAACTACTAATCGTATCTTAACTTAATTGGGAGGGGCTCAAAAAAGTATAAACAAGTTCAGGGATGTCTATAAGAAATGTTTTGAGGTTTGATAGGTGTATAATTAATGCATATTGTATGATTTTTTATAATAGGTTAGATCCATTTTTTAAAATGATTTAGGCATATACGAATGAGATTAAAAAATTCGTGTAGTGCATGTATGGTATGTGTGCCTGAATTTGTTTTAGCACAAAAAGTTTTTTATTTTTTAAATTTCAACAATTCAACATTCGCCACTAAGAAATCTTGGCACCCTAATTGGTTAACTATCTAAACTTTTACCTTGTTCCGGAGAGTTCAATTTCTCCACTTTGTAATTTCCTTCCGTGTTCCCCCTACCACCAATTGGTGAAGAGTTTTATATACTTATCCCTCATGTTTTAGAAGAGATATTCTCTAGAAATAGCAAACATAATAGACATAATAAAGCTTTGTATTTTATAGTTTTGATAATTGCACTTTATAGCTATAGTTCCATTTGCTGAGAAACGACAATTTGTATATTTCTGCTTGCGAATATACAAATAGGGTAAGTATATATAAAATTCTGGATTAATATAATCAGAAATCGAATTATATAAATCATGCAAACAACAAAAATTGAAAAAACTATAGCCGCAAATTACAAAATTAAAGATACCTAAAATAACTAAACTATACCCATATAAAGTAATTAGGTAAACTATACCCATATAATGTTATTTAATCTAATAAGTTTGCCATATATGAAATTTTCCCTATCTAATATATAGACCATTGATTCTTAACCCAGTAACCACTCTCTCAAGGCCCAGTTATCTCTATTTCATATTTGTGATGAAATTGGGCCTACCCAAATTTTTAAGGCCCATATATTTTATGAAGCTTTGGGTCCTAGCCCAGTTTGGCAACAGACTTATATCCTTGCTCGGACTCACGGATTTTTATGACGCACTTGTATCGTATCCTTAAAAAATACGATCCAATACACATTCGTTAATATTTTAAAAGAGTCTGAGCAGCATAGCTTATATCTATTCCTTATCTTTAACAAACTGTTGAAACTTTAATATTTCAAGTTATACATATTATATAGATGAAAACAAAGTGAAAACTTTAAACGAAAAATCTTATTTGAAAAAAATATTATTTATTGGTATCTTTGAAGAACTTTTCAGGTCTTCGGTTTGTCTAGATAACTAGACATATCAAATTTAGCATTTTTGCCTCGAATTTGTAACATGTACAACAAATCCAAATGGAGGCTTGCTCGGTTGGTAAACATTTTTTACTTTCAATCCTAAGATCGTAGGTTCTAATCAGCCAAAAAGCAAAAAGATGAAAACTCCTACGAGGATTGCGAAAAAACATGAAGTAAAATAATCATGGAAGTTAATTTGGAACATATATTACTTATTTTGATCAATAAAACCAAAGAAGAAAAGAAGAAAAAAAATATATATTTTGACTTGTTAGGTAATTAAATTTCTTAAAAATATGAAAACATGAAAAAAATTATTTTGAATTGGATTAATTAACTTGATAATTTTTTACTTTCTTAAATTATATTTCAAATCAAAATCATATAAATAAATTGAAACAAAAAAATATATTATTTAAATCCAAGTTCACCATTTCATCATGACTAAATAAAACCTTTTGAGTCATGATCCATTTTTTTTTAATTCTAACTCATTTTAAAACTCTCAAATAGGAGACTGTCCACCTTTAATAATCACTAACATTAGTTTAAGATTAAACTTTTTTTAATAATATAAGTCCAAACAAAAAGGGAAGATATGGACCATTAGACCAAAAAAAAAAGGTGTAAACGAACTGATAAGCTAGTTGTCATTTGCATGCCATACATCACAGCTTTTAAAAATATATATTATTAGATGGTTATTGATCCAAAGCATATGGCATTGATGATCCAAAACAGCTTTAATCCAAATCTCTTCATCACCCACACTTGTTATTGTCTTTTCCCTTTATAAGATATTTTGTCAGAATAATAATTAAGCTGTTTTTTTAATCTTATTTTTCAAATATTTATAACTCATATTAGAGTCTCGATTAAATTTGAATAATGCATTACAGGATTCATTCAGGAGTAACACTTCCAATAAAATTTTCTGACTTAAACTCGAGACCTCTAATTAACAGTGTAGAAAAATTTCACCAATGCATTACAGTTCAGATCCATTAATTATTTATAAGTAATGAAGAAAAACACTAAAAGTTCCTTTATAAGTCAACCTCAAAGGCTCAGACCTAATAAAGTCACCTGGCCTTTGTGGTCTACTTGCATTATAATTCATCTTTACAACTCATAATATTTACTTTCTGCAGTTAATTAAACATAACACAAAATTTAAAGTACAGTATATATATAAGTTATAACCATGCTTATTAATTAGAAGTAAATATTAATTAGTGAAAATACAATAAAGCAAAGCAAGTAGGAATACTTAGCTAGCTAGTAGTAATTTTTTTTTAAGCAGACTTTCCAGCTTTTACATTATCCATTCCCTTTTTCTCTTTCGGCAAAGCATGTCCTCCGCTCTCAAGTGCTTTGTCTTCTGGGCGGAGTTACAATATTAGATATCGAACAAAAGTTAGAGGAACGGAAATGAAAAATTAAATTACCGTAGATGTTAATATTTATGAGTGAAATTGCTTAGACCTTATATATGTATTAGGAAATCTGTTAAATATGTATAAATATATTTAATTATAAAATTCAATTATTAAAATTAGCTGTGACTTTTTTTAAAAATATATTAAAAATTCATAAACTCCAAATCGGGTTCTATGTCTTTATTTAATCCTTGTCCATTTGATACTAATGGATTTCGAATGGACATAATTTATGTCACACATATGTATAGTAATATATAGTAGCTAGCTAGTGACTAGTGAGTATATATTATATTGAAGCTCCTAATTTTCAACCTACCAAAATCTCTATTTTCTTTAATGCCCTTTGATTTTCATGTGACTCGATTAATATTTAATAATAGAATAACGTTAAAATTACAATGTATTAATATAAAGAAGTTTTTTTGATAATTTAAATTATTAGATGAAATGATCATATATTACAACATGATATCTAAATAAGTAGAGGTCATAATATTTTGACATATCCTATTGGTAATTCAAATATATTTAATAGTGAAATATGACTTTTTATGATGAATAAAGATACCATAGAAAGTAGAAAAATCGTCAACTTTTTTTGATCACTTGAATATAGTCACCATTACAACTATTATCTTTATAGCAATATTATTGTGTTATCACAAAAAACCTTGTTGTGATCGTCACAAAAAATTAAATCACATTTCTTGTCGTGATATGTATATATATATTGTGTGACAATAAATAATATAGTATTAAAAAAGTTAATTATATTCTATTTTTATTTTTTTTAAAATTATAAAATTCGTTAAATTTGGTGGAATACATTTCGAACATTTCGATACATGACATTTCGATTATTGAATATATGACCAAATGTTCTGATATATTTGCATCTCGATTTTGCACACATCACTCAGCGTTCTGGTACATCGCGGGACTGTGTCTCATATATTGTGTAAAGTGATCTATCTGATCGATATACGGTGTAAAGTGATGTATCTAAGAGTAGGAGAAAGTAGAAATTTTCGTTATTTTTTTAAATAATAAGAAATTTTAAAGAAATAATAAAATTAATTTATGTATTTAAACAATTTTTTCTAATGTATATTGCCGACATAATTCAATTGTTTAGATCATATATACGATTAATCCGAGTGAAAACAAGTAAAGTCACTTAATATGATGCCACTCAATAATGTTACAATAGTATTTGACCCTTCAATAATTGTCTTTATTCAATGTGTTAAATCTGTAAAAAGACAACATGATAATTGAAAATTTTAACTAAATTTACAAGTTAAAAACAATATTATTATCTCATGAAAGTAAAAATAAAGTCTTTTGCATATTTCATTTTCTCTATATTTCACTTATAAACTTATACCGAATATATTATTATTTATACGTTAAAATATGAAATTATATAGAAAGACTAGGTAGAAGGTCTCTAGCTACTTCTATCAAATCATGACATGAACATGCATTCCTTTTCCAATTTTTTGCACCTTTAATTTTGTTTCCTAATTGCCACTTTAAAAATGTAATTTATACTAATGAGTTCTTTAATTTTCTTTGGAATTATTAAACATATATATATTTATATGTACTTTGGCATATGGCCTTTTCTAAGAAGATGTCGTTATCTAAATCACAAGATAATTATATTAATAGCAACAACACATAAAAAGTCTACCATCTTTATTTCTTTAAATTTTTTCCTTTTCCCAAACTCAACCAAACAAGGATGAAAAGATTGACTCCTTTATTTATTTTATTTTTATTTATGTTAGAAAGGCCACTTTCATTTGACTTGATTTTTAATTATTTCAATTATTTTTCCATCTTCATATTGTCCCTATTTACTCTCCTTTTATTCCAACTACAATGGAAATTATTGGTTTCTCTCTAACTTGGCCCTTGGACTTTATATACCTAACGCTTCATTTTTTGTCCTAGACAAATTAAAGAACCTCATTGATTTATATATATTCAACAACTTATAAAACAAATTTAATCATTATATCTTAGACTATAAGTAATTATTCCAATTATTGTAAGTTGTTAAACTAGGATTCATATTTTTAGTTAATTAATAATGTAATGGTTACATCCCACATCTTTCTCAATTAAAAAAAAATCTTCATCTTCATGTCAAAAATCAAATAATTACATTGAAAGAATTGTGCGATGCTATATAAAGAAATTATTATTTATCTCTTTTCATCTGCTATAAAATGGTATTTTCTTTTTTAAATGAAAATAATTTAATTTGGTGGGGGCAGCCTCCATAACATGTAAAACATTCCTATCGTCCATTTCTATCTTATAAGCACTATTCTCGACATGTCATATTTTGGGGATAAAATAGATGCTATCTTGTTCTCTTTTACTTAAATTAGTTTATATATTAGAAATAATTTTTTTTCTTTCGACTTGTCTACAATAACAAATTAATAGAGTACAATATTACATATATAGATGATACATATTGCTTAATCAACTTTAAACGTTACTTATTACTGAAAGAACATATCAACACCATTTACAACTTTGACCTATTATCAAAGATTATAGATATTTATTGAAGATCAACTAGTGGCCAGACTTGTCTTGTGATTTATATTGTTATTGTTCTCGTCTTGCGCTTTGATTATCACATGTTTTTAGTTTTCCTTTGTTATGGAATGCTTCCTCTTTTACATGTTTTATTTGCATTATTTGAGTCTGAAATTTATCAATAAATATTCTCTCTATTTTTATTAGATAATGATACCAAAGAATACACACATACCTATTCTTTTAGATCATATTGAATATATTGTTATAATTGCCACCAAGGCCACACTTACACATATTCAGATAGACACAAAGTGGTGTGTTAATTTTCTAGCAAATGAAGAACATAGTCATAAAAAATTTGATACTCTTAGAGTGACGCACTTAATAACACAATTTTTTTCTCGACTTAAATCGTCCATATAATCTTAATAATTCAATTGATTGGAGTAACATATTTTTTTTTTCTCTTAACAAACTTAAGCCTATCTATATAATCTTAGTAATTCAATTAATTCGATAGTACGTAAATATTATTTTTGTTAATTTAATGTTAAAGTTGAAACCAAGTCTGGCCGGGGTAAGGCACATGATGAAACAAAATGGTGGAAAGCCACATGGAGAATGGACCCACAAATATAAAGGTTCCAAGCAGTAGATTCTGCAGAAGCAAAAAATAATAGTAATATATGATCATGAAATTCATCATCTTCATCATTTCATTTTTCTTGTAAACATGTGCCACCCTCCCACGTGCCATCGATCGATGGATCAAATAAAGTTATTAGAGATCCATCAGTAGCTATCTTTATTCATTTGGTATATATGTAGAGCCCCGACAACTTAACCCTACCAATAAAGCTACTCTCTTCAAACCCCCCCCCTCTCTATCTTCTATAAAGTTACTACTCCCTAGCCCATTTAATCTCAAACATTTTTCGTTAAAAAATTATTATAAATTTTAAATATGTATATAATGAAATTTCTAATTTCGATACTGATCAGCTTCATTTTCAAAATAAGAGTATTAACAAGAATCATGGTAAACATACAACACTTCATGCACGCGTGGATCGCATTATTACTCTCTCACCAAACGTTTCAGTATTAATTTAAGAGCTTTAAGTTTATGTATACATGTTGTTTGAGTTAGTTGATGTTAGATTAGGTCTTACGATCCTAAAAGGTAGCTCAAAGGGAGGAAGATATGTCATTCTTTAACACCCCATCTCATGCACAATGCTTAACATCTGGTGCGTAGGCAATTTTGATTATGGGAGTTCCAACATCGGGTGAGACGGACCCTGTTTTAATACCACGTGAAATTAGTTTTTAGGCCTGACTCATACACCAAAAGCTAGCTCAAAGGGAGAAAGATTTTCCAACTCCTTATAAGGAGTTCACACATTTCATTAACCACAGATGTAAGAATTTTGTCATTCTTTAACAAGATGAATGATTTAATTAGGTGTTGAGATTTTTTTTGTAAGTAAAAAAACAGTTTGGTACGGTGCATAAAATATTCAACCTACAACAATATTTGTGAAAGGATTGTATCTGATGTAGACAATCTATTCTAATAATGCGCGCAAACAATGTTAATTGTTGAGGAGTGTATGTGTTCATTGTTGCAAAATAGTTATGTTTTACTATAAATGTTTAAATTCTGGTATTTGAAGTATGAGAATATTATTGAGGAGTTGTGCAGGCCACACATATAAAAGAGACAGAAACCAGAAAGAGAAGACTATTCAACTTAATACGATGAATGTGATTCATCGACGAGGTGACACATGACATCACTGTTTCCTCAGCTGACATGAACAAAAGTTTTACGTTCGGTTTATTTTATCATATTCTCTAAAATTTTCAATCATTTCAAAAAATAACAAAAATTTATACTCTCTTTTATTTTCAAACACGAAGTTGAAACGCGATAGCATTGAACGATATATCTGGGACACAATATATCGCAACGTTTTCGAGATGTATCTGAATTCTACAAAATTTAAGATTTTTTTATAATTTGAAAAAAAAAATTGCGATAAGATATAATTAATTCATGACACTAGATGTATGTAAAGTTTCATTTTCTTATTAATCTGTTCCAAAATAAAAATTTTTATTTTTATATCTGACAGGTTTTTTATAGCTATAAAAATCCTATGCATATTTAAGATCACAACAAATTTTATACGACCCTGCATAAATTAAAACAAAATGAATGAAGAAACTTATCCATTCGGAGGCGGAAAGGTATTGTGTTTAACCCTCTTAGTAACGGCGTTAATATTGTTAAGTAAGTGTGTTGATTTTATCTTTTGGTCAAAAGAAAATTAATATGCCCGTTTAAAATTTTTGATATTTTTTTCCCGTTGACTCCAAACTCAAAAATTAAATGATATATATCTCTTTCTTTTTAACTTTACTTATCTACGTACATAAATTTTAGAGAATTTTCTAAAATACTAAATTAGAGGGTTAACTTTGTCATTTATATTAGAGGATTCAAAATTCACTTTGAATCGAGGTTGACTTTGAGTCCTGTTATTTCTCTTATAAAGTAATTAATTAATTAGTATATATATTTGCAATGTAACCAAATTAATTAAGTATAATGGTATATATTTTTAACCGTGGTAAGAGTATAATCATGAAGATTTTGTTGTCATAACTAAATCTTGCTAGTTGTTCTGATGGTTACGTTGCTTAAGAAGGAAATTCAACATTCCACGTTTATGTTTTTGGATAATGTGGAAGATACATACTTATAAAGTAATTAATTTAATATTACTTTAGTCATTCTTCTAGACTAATTTAAATAAAAATATTTATTCTCTAGCAATAATAATAATAATAATATAATAATAATAATAATAATAATAATAATAATCAAATGTACTCCACCAATCCCTATTTATATGCCTGAGCAAAAATTAGAATCAATCACTATTTAAGTTTTATTTACTTCATTAATTCCGTATCTTTTGTCACTTTCCGTTTATAAGTATCTGAAAACATTGTTACGTTTCTCAAAATGGTTACTTTTTAATGGGTTTAATAACTTTAACTTATCCATTACGAGTTTATTTAAGGGACATGAATAACTTACTTTTGGATTTTTGGGATTACTTGTTGTGTAATAGGTGGAAAAAGGATAAAAATGTCACACAAAAAAGGTTCTTTACTTTTTAAAATTGTTTGGAAAAATTAATATGACAACTAATATAAAACAAAAAGTGTATATATATAAATGAAATAAGATTCAAACATAGGGGATATTGAAAGATTTGAAAATTATATACATAAGGTTTAGAGATAAGTAAGGCCTTAAAATTATTTTTTTACATCCTTAATACAAAAAATATCACACTAGTTATAAGTATATTTGAGATGACTTTGCTTGATATTTAAAAATACGAAAAAGGGTCTAAAATATTCTCAAAGTATTAAAAATGGTATAAAATAACCTTACATCCACCTATTGACTCCAAAATACCCTTCTCACCCACCTAGAGTCCAAAATACTCTTGTCATCCACCTTTTGGTTCAAAATTGACCACTTATTTAACGGTTTTATATTTAAACTATTTAAATATTTTTTTAAATACGCGGCACTCAACTATTTGTTATAATTTAACTTATTAGTACAATTTATAAATCAATTCACTACCCACCCATTACCAATTTAACCCCTCCAAATTAATAAATCCGTCATATTATAATGCAACAAAAGAAAAACTACTGCCAATTGAGTGTCTTTTTTTTAAATTTGAGGTGAAAATATCTATAGAATTAAATTACCGATAAACTTAAAAGTCTGACTACGTTCATCTTAATTATTCTTACGTCTCAATTATGTGATGTTACTTCATAGGTAACTTTTTTTTTAAAATAATATATTAAAGGTTTTA
Source organism: Solanum chilense (assembly GCA_032847665.1). Lineage (NCBI taxonomy): Eukaryota > Viridiplantae > Streptophyta > Magnoliopsida > Solanales > Solanaceae > Solanum > Solanum chilense. The sequence continues at coordinate 64,747,901 of CM064965.1, read as the reverse complement.
AAACAAATCATAAATATTTATAAAATTATCTTTTAAAAAAGTGCATGAATCAATTCGAGATGTATTACTTCTTTACCTTTAATCATAAATTTCTAATTCAATCTTGAAAGAGAATCCTATTGAAAGTCTCCTCCTAAATAAGCAGCTCAACCTAAATTTAATTGGGGCTTCGATTCGGACTCAAATAATTTTGGATGTCATTTTCGAGAATCTATAACATTATTGTGTTTTAGTAGTGTTTATAGCGATTTTGATATTATAATTGGATTATTAATTGGGTGGGGTTTAGTTAGTAATGAGTGGGTAGTGGATTGATTTATATATTATATTAATAAATTAAATTATAACCAATAGTTGAACGCCAAGTATTTTAAAAAATATTTAAAGAGTTTAATTTTAAAACAATTAAATAAGTGGTCAATCTTGAACCAAAGGTGGATGAAAATGATATTTTGGAGTCAATAGGTGGATGAGAAGGACATTTTGAAGCCAATAGGTGAATGAAGAATAATTTTATACCATTTTCAATATTTTAAGAATATTTTAAACCTTTTTCTATTAAAAATATAGATTCGACTCTTCTCCAGTTTCTATTTCTCCATTTTCTCCAAAGAGTAAATATTTTAGCATAAGACTCTTATAAACAAATGGACAATAATACATCTAATAAAGTCCAAGAAGTAATAATTTCTCTTTTCATTAACTAAGTTTTTTGTGTTTATTCATTTGATATTGAAGTTGATTGAGTATTGACCGACCTAATTTCTATTCCTCCTTAATTGTCCGATTCAAACTTAAAACATCCAATTAAATCTATAAGAGTTTTAATAATACAAATTTCATTAGTTGAAAAAATAAATAAATCATATATTGAAAAATAAACTTGATATTAAGATAGAGCCGATACGAATAGCTCTAATATAGATTTTCTATTTATATTAAAAGTACACTTAATATGTATCGAAACTTATCAAAAACATAATAACTTTCTTTTCTATGATCAAAACTCATAAATTCAAAATCTTAACTCCGTTCAGATTAGAAAAGGGAATATATATAGAGTATTGTGTGGGGGTGGGGGGGGTGGGATGAGGTGACCCACAATTGTGATATTGTACATTCACTTTTTTCCTGAAATTTGTAATTACATTTTTGGTGCTTTGTGTACGTCCACTTTAACCCATGCAAGTAGGTAATGCCTTTGTCTCTCCCACTAGCAAACCATCCATGTGGTTTTGTGTATATATATGTCATACAAAATTACTACTAGTCTTCTACTACTATATATCACTCACACACACACATATATATATATAATATACATACATATACATGTGTACCCCCCCCCCCCCCCCCCAAATATTTGTTGTCAAAATCTATCGGTTTCAAAAGTCGTTTTCTCTTTGTTGCTTCTCATTCATTCATTTTCTCCCCCATAACGTCTTCTAAAAAAGTTTTAACACCTTTTTTTAGGGCTTCCCAATTATTGTCTTCAATTTTGTTCATATACCTAATTCCCCTACCTTCATAGTCTGATCATTTCAAGCTTTCGAACAGAAAAAAACGATTAGTACATATATCTCTCTTTTCTCTCTCTTTATACGAAAATTCATTGAATACTGAAACTCACAAAAGGTACTATTTCTTTCATTCATTCATTCATTCTTGCCTTTTTTTCGTGCTTTATTATAGAAATTATTCTTGAAAAGATTACATCTCACTTCTTTTGATTGTATTTTTGTGCATCATATTAATCGAATTGATTACTAGCTACGTACAAAACAAGTATTTTCTTGAAATTTCCAATTGATAAAGCTTTTAGTTACTTACCAGAAAGGGATTTTTTTTTTAAGTGAAGAAAAAAGGAAATTGCATTTTCTTAGCTACTCTATGCTTTTGACATTCTTTTGGTTAGGTCAAATAAAAGATTTATAGGGAACATATACTATAATTTTTATAGGTAATGATTCTAACATTACTACTACTGGAGCATATCTTTTCTAAAAGTCATATGACTGTATAATTAATGGATTATGTGTGTCACAAATATAAGTTCTTTATAGATGAGAGACGAATTCAATATTTAAACACTGTGTTCAATTTTTAAGATTTTAAGCATTAAATTCATCGTATTTCAAAATCAATAAGTTTGTTTTAGGCCTTTATGATTTTTTGTTAGACATATAACTTGAGGAATGTTAGTTTTCCGTTTTGCTTGTTTGATATTTTAGAGAACTATATATTATGATTCTCATACATAAGATGCTTCTAATGATATCACTGAAACTATTTTCAAAAGAAACTAAATCCATGGAGTTAATTAAAAGCCAAAATTTAGTACTTGTATTCTTTTAAATTATTTTATACTTTGGCCAATTTCATGAACTGACAAGCTTATGGTAAATTCCTTAATCTTTGTTTGGCTAAAAAAAATATTGGTTAATTAATGCGGGCACAACCTAGAATTCCAATTGCATTATTTGTCTGTTCTATCATAGCTGCTCTATCCCATTTGATTTGACGCTATCGTTTTGTTGGGAACTAGTTATTCGTGAATAATATGTTTTCCGTGTATATGAGATAACTATCACTGTAGTTATAAATGGTGGGATAAACTAATCAACAGACTACCTAATACCTTCAACCAAATGCATGATAAAATAGTTCTACATATTGTCTCTGAGATTATTATTATACTTTGTACCTCACGGCAATGACTTTTCAAGGTAATAGTTTGACTAGTAATGTAAAAATTCTAGAAACATGCATATATAGTACAATTACAAGTAGTATTAATTAGGAAATTGAGTATCTAAAATGAAAAAAAGAAAAGAAAAGTGTATAGTATGTAGCTGCATTTCATTTTGACCTACCAAACTCTACATTCATCATCAGTTTGTACTGATGAAGATATAGCTAGAGCCTAGCTAGAGTAGATGATAGGGCCAAAATGAAATGTAACTAGCTATATTTTTCTTTTTTGGGTATCCTCTTTAACCTTCTTTCTGGTAAGATACAAAAGAATAAAGCAATGATCTATGCATATGTAGTAATTATTTGTTGGATATAAGTTACACATATATATACTAGTTCAATATATATAATTCAAATTCCTCAAAAGTTGAACTTACCTTTTCCCCATTTTTATATAACAATCTGGTATCTTGACCTAACTAATTTTAACTAATCCAAATTCGCACCATGTATCAAATTTTTTTTTTTTTTACATTCCCAAAATTCGAATGAAATTAAAAGCATCTAACTAAGAATGAAGGAATTATTCATTCCAAGACACTCCTTGTTCGTTGCCCTAATTCTTCTATACATTATTATACAATACCAATGTTGATATATATACTCCTTTTGTCTCAATTTTATCTCTCTGGTGTTTGATTTGATAGAAAGTTTAAGCCCAGTGTACGGAGAAAATCCTGTTGGGAGCCCCACTCCTAAATGGGTCTTGCAGTGTGCGATGCAAATTTAGTCGGAGCTCCAATGTGGGCTCTGGACACACGATGTGAAACCAAAAAAACCCACCCCTAAATGGGTCTTGCAGTGTGCGATCCAGATTTAGTTGGAGCTTCAATGTGGGGCTCTGGACACTAAATGTGAAACCAAAAGAAAAAAATAAACAGAAAGTTTTAAGAAAATTACAATAACTTTTGAATCGTGTTGTCTTAAACTAAACGAAAGATGCATATGTAATTATTTGAGTTGCCCTAATTTTCTTTTTCTTTTCAGAGCATCATCATTTTCTGTCTACTCACCAATGGAAGATCATCAAAAGGAGCTACATTTTCTGTCTACTCACCAAAACGCACCAAATTCTTCCTCCTGGCCATCAGATTCCTCCGGCAACATAATCCGATCATCGGAATCAATCGAACCTCCTTCGTTAGACCTACAACTCTCCATCAGCGTACGGCGACCAATAAAACCATCATCAACTCACAATCAAGGTATATTAATTCGACCTTCATCCCTAAACCACGATCACAATCAGTACAGCACCGATGTCCGGTTCGACTCGGGGTACGTTGAAGCCCTTAAATGGCAAGCCGCGGAGCAAATACGGCTGGCAGCCATTGAAAAAGCTTACGCGGAACGTGTGAGGGAGCTAACAAGAAGAGAAATAGAGCTGGCTCAGTCGGAATTCGCACGTGCGAGGAGTATGTGGGAAAGGGCAAAAGAGGAAGTTGAAAGAGCAGAAAAGTTGAAAGAAAGAGCAACTCGTAGGATTGATCCTACGTGCATGGAAGTTACTTGCCACTCTTGCAGTCAAAAATTTCGACCTCATTAAAATTTTTATTATTAGTATTATTGAGGGGGAAAAATAAAAAAATAAGATGTTAATTAATTAATGTTATATGTATTCTTTTCTTTTTGATGTGAAAAATTAAACTTATTAATAAATTTGATGTATGATTTATAATTCTTTTGTTTTCTCTTCTTTCCATAGGATGACCAATGGATATTATTAAGTTGTGTAGTAACGTAAATAATATATTTGGTTAGGGCCCGTTTGGATGGGCTTAATAAAAACAGCTTTGAAAAAGTACTTTTGAAAGTACTGAAACTTATTTTTAAAATAAAAAGTGTTGAAGTTGCTATGCCAAACATGAAAAGGGAAAATGGAAGAAAGAGATATTAGGGTTATGTGGGTAATTTGGAGATTGTATAAAAATATTAAGGGCAAAAAGATAAAAATGTGGTCAACTTAAAACAGTTTGTAAGCTAAAAAAAGAAAAGCACCCCTACCCCAGCTTTTAACTTTTGACTTAAAATAAGTTTTTTTTAAACTTCAAATAAGTTATTTTGAGTATTGTCAAACAGCTAAATAAGTCAAAAACCAACTTTTAAGTCAGTTTGACCAGCTTTTAAGCTAAGCCAAACAGACTCTTAATCTAGCAGAATTTGATATAGGTATGATTCTTCCTTTTATTTTGTTAATTAACGTAATCTTCATAATATTGAAAACATGAGATTTATTTCACCTACATATTTTATTTTGGTGTGTATTCTGTTTAAATTATTTCAGAATCGAAAAAAATAAATAAAATCTCACATAACTTGGTATCGAGCATATTGCTGGTAATACTCTCTGAACGATTAGAGTATGATAAAATTTGAAAGTAAATTTTGTACTCAAATGAATCAATAAACAATGCCATTTAGGAAAACAATGATTTTTCTGATTTTCAAATACAGATTTTGGCAATATGGGGGGAAGACGAGACTAAAAAGATATATTTACATAACATTCAGAACATTTGATTTTTTATTTTTGACAACATTAATAAAAAGGTGCTCCCTCCATCCATCCGGAATTAAAATATCACATTAATTTGATATTTTAAACAAAAAAATTAGACATTCTAAAATTATTAATTACAATTTTTTGCATATTAATATGATGAAAAATACATCTTAAAATGTTGGTCAAAGTTTTATAATTTGACTTTAAAAATAGAAACCATGACAAACAATTCCGGACGAAAAGAATAACAATTATATTTTAGTTAATAATGTAAGTTATATATATATATTATATATATGCTAGTGTTAATTAGCACCATCCTTTGATCCAATAAATAGATTATTTGTTTTTCGATTCATGTTATATACTTTGATAGTTTTACACTCCATATAAATTTTTTTAAATTTAATTTACGAGATTATACTATATATGTTATTGTTATTGTAATTTGACTTTTGAAGGTACAATTTTTTTAATTAGTATTTTATATTTTGTAGATCTAGTTATTATGATAGGTAGTGATGCAATCCTTATCGGAGTTTGTGTTAATAAGGAGATTTGCCTGAGTGTCATAAATCATCATAAAATTGAATTATATGGTCCTATTTCACTTTTCAGCGTTCAATTCTTTTATGTTATTTAATTAAGATCGATGCTCATGATTATAACACTGGCTTACTCATCAGTACTTTATTAACTACGTACAAATAATTTGGCTATATATATATAAACATTTCAGTACAATTTAAAAGGACTTAAATTTAATACACCTTTGTCATCTAATATTCCAAATATGACTTGAGCTAATCTAATACATTCGATATTTACACCAATTTAATAAATATATGATACTTGAATATATACATATATATAATAATATAGATTCAAAGTTATATCGAGTAGTCATTAATAAAAGCAACAAAATAAAGTGCATCATCCAAAGTTGTTTTTGTGTTCATTGGACCGCATAAATCAGAGTGTACAAACTCAAGCAACTCTGTTTCTCTTGACGGAGGGTTAGGTTTAAAGAACAATCTAGTAAAAAATTATTTTTTGACTTAACCATAATAAGATAGTATGATCTAGTTTAAACACCGAGTATGAAGAATTCAACTTTAAGATATTTTTGATGTCCCTTAATTTGATGGTTATGTTTAGCAAAAGAATGAGTGACATGAGATTCTTCTTTTACAAATGATGCTTTCTGGATAAGCCAAGATTTATAGACAACATTTTCTGGTGATTGATGCTTTTTACTCTTCATATATTTTCATTCATTCAAACTTATATTTGTCTTTTTCCTTTCAAAGCCTGGAATACCATGATTTCTGACATTGACTGCCTCCCCCTCTTCTTCTCATTTATTTATTATTTCTTGACTGGTCAAATAACATAACACCACAAGACAAATATATAACATCAAAACTTGCCTACACCTTTTCTATTCACACAAAACTCCACAGGTTATAAAAATAAATATATCACAAAAAACTCAAAATATGCTGTTACTAATAATTTTGGAAGATTCAAATAGTGCAACATGTGAATACTTCTAAAAAAAATAATAAATACTAACAAAAATATAGTAATAATTTAAAAAGGGGCATTCCGAGAATCGAACTCGGGACCTCTCGCACCCAAAGCGAGAATCATACCACTAGACCAAATGCCCAACCGTGTTTATACATTTTGGCCAAATTCTACTTAACCTAAATAATACTTTTGAATAAGTTTATAACAGAAATATAAAATTGTCCTTTTATATTTCTGGTCTTAAATATGCCACATGAAATGTTGAAATTATAATGTTACGTAAAAAGAAAAGAGGTCATTCAGGTCATTCTTTTTTAAATATACTAAAAAAGAAAATAGCCCATTTGTTTTTAAACGGAGGAAGTATATGTATGATATTTACTTTTACTACAAATCCACTCCGCTTCTTTCAACTTTAAGTTTTTAAATAACAACATATTTATTGTAATTTTCATAAGTGGATATGAAAGAAGGTGGTGTAGACTCACTCTTACTTTTACATTTGTGAAGGTAGAAGGACAGTTTCCGATAAACCTTCAACTCAATTAAAGCATAGCAAAACTCAAATATGTAAAGCAAATACAACATCAAAATATTGATCATATCGTAAAACAATGAAGAGAACAATAGCAACAAAAAACAGTACGAAAATTGAAGCAAAGAAACCACAGGTAATACCAAAATCGAAGAATGAGATAGGTTATAAAAGTAACAATAACTATTTTCTACCCTAATCTTCCTCCTCATCTTCCTTTATATAGTATGTCTTGTCATTAGTAACTATATGTTTAAAATGTCACATCATGTCTAATCACCTGGGTAAGTGAAATGAGAATTAACCCTTGAAAATAAAGAAGAATTTTAGAAGGCATTTAATGGCTTCATATATTACCCATTTACGTAGATCTTCAGTATCATAGTAGTGTTCAACCATTTATGTAGGATTGCAAGGAGGAAGCGCAACAAAAGAGGTAACAACAAAGTGGTTAAATATGACATATATATTACAACTCACATATCAATAAATATATATATAAAAAAAAGCCATTTCAATGCACTGAACTAAGCTTTAGTTATGACCAACAAGTGTCTTTTTTATGCAGAAAACAAGTACTTCATAAACAAATTATCAGAAAAGACAATCACCAATCCCTCTGCTTGTACTGATAGACATCCTTTTCTTGATAACAGACAGTACATCAATCTCATGAACTTCAAAAATTGAATGTACACTGCATCCCCATCAAGGAAATGGCAAAAGAGAAAACAGAAGCGCGGAATCAAGAGAATAATAATATCTTAAAACTTTCATTGCTTGAATCTAGAAAATAAAACAATCTACAGTAGAAGGATTACAGAACCTATTCAGAGCAACCCTCGAGTATGAAGTGACTCATAGGCAGTTAAATAATACAATTTCTGAAGGTTTACATGTTATAATTGTATTTGTCGAGACACCTGCTTACCTAGTATGGTTGACAGTTCTGAGAGACGAGATAAATCGAAACTACATGAAAAAGGGAAGTTTCAGCTAGCTGGTTCATATCTACAGACACAATCATAAATATTCCCTTTAACCAATTTTGCTGCCAATCGCTGATTCTTCACCATAGCAAGCTGCAAAATCACATAAACTATGTCAAAGAAGACTGGCACAAAGAGAGCTCATTATACTTTACACTATTCAACATCCTGCATACTCGACGAAATACCAAATAAGCTGGTTCTATAAAGCGCTAATAGGACATCATGACTAAATAAAATATGGAAAAAGCTAGTCTAACTTAAAATTTCATGGAAGGTACTTATGGAGCTCCATTTGATATTCACTAGAACCATATGAATAATATGCAGAAACAATCTTTAACATGTTTTAAGTGACTGCTATAGTCCTTACCTTGAGAGCATCACATTTGAACTTTGCATTATAATTGGTATGCAAAGACCGACCCATCCCTTCCAAAATTACCTGCACCCAGGGAAAAAACATTTTCAGTAAGTTGCACTTATTTTCTCAATGAGATAGTCACATCTTTTAGTGTTATTAAAGAAAGGAGCACCATACCAGATCTGCATCTTTGGCTGCAGCTGCTAACTCTGAGCTCACTTGCCTCAAGTCTATGCATGGACTGCCACATCCATTCTCCACAACCATTAGAGGAACGGAAGGTGTATTTTCCTTGTAACCATCTTGGATATTACTCATAGCGTCAACAAGCAAGCCTCCTGCTTCAGCTGCTCCTCGAAGAATATCACAGTGCTGTAAGCCAAAGCAATATTAGCAAGCTAATGAGATATTATGTCGAGTGGAAGAGAGAGAGAGAGAGAGAGAGCTCTAAAATATTATACAAATAGGCCTTATTCGTGCATAGATTTATTTCTGTTTACAGAACAAGGTAAAAAGCATTATTCCTCTATTTAGAGGAGTTATACATCCAAAGGCGGATCCATGATTTAAGTTTATGGGTTCCTACAACGACTTCAAGTTAATATATACAATATATGGGTTAGCAGTCAAATATTTATAGATATTACAGAAATTTACAAACATATATTCAGAGTCTGAGCAAAAATTACTGGGTTCACATGAGCCTGTAACTGAAGCTGTAGACCTGCCCTAGTATGCATCTCATTAATTATAACTAATAGGAAGGCATTGAAAATCAACATACCTTTGCAGCCTCAGCAACAATATCAGGCAATTCCATCGCAGTAACATCATTTAGTGCAGGAAGTGAGTTCGCTACCAGTACAACCTGCATAAAATTTTGAATGGTTGATCTTGGAACCTAAAACTTTCAGCATATATGGAAGGAGACAGGGAAGGATCATACTGATAGACTTTACTGCTTAAATAGTTAGCAAAGGAACAAATATTGTTGCTTCACACTAGATACACTGATATTACAACAAAAAGTATGAAAACAAAACAATAACTAGTACACTACTAACATCATAAGTTACATCCTAAGACATTAATGAACTTTAGTTATATAATCATAAAGATCACAACTTTTCTAGACATTCGAGAGACTAGAAACTCTCCCAGAATTCCCTTTTCTTTATTTTCTGAATATCCCCTTTATAACTGCCCTGCCCCTCTTTCTCAGAACCCAATCATGACAGTTACTAAGTTTCTTAATTGTTTATTTTGGCCTCCTGGAATAAGTTTTCATAACTCGAGGCTCATCACATACAAAGCAAACAAGGTAGCAATTGAAAGTGGTTCTTACAAGTTAAATAAACACTCATCTTGTACATTATCAAATAAGCGAAGTATCACTAAATTACCATGAAGCAAAACATGAAAAATTTAGATTCATTTAAAGGCAAACCATACTTCAGTTCCACGCCGGAGAAGTTCCCTTGCAAGGGGAAGCATCCCTAAAACAATATCTGCACCTGAGTTGTCAACAAAAAGCAGTGCTCTTTTATGTGGCTGAGGCTTTTCGTCTCCAGACCCTAGCATTCTCTCTTTAAAAGCATCAAAATCATCCACCTAAAGACATAAGCATGTCATTAAATGCACATTCTCTAGCAGTAAACAAAAAACAACATAACTACGACTTTTCTAATATTCTTTTTCCTTTCACTTGCCCGCCACGGTCTTTGCATCTTCTTGCGACTCATTCTATAGATTTCAATAATTGTTCCTTTGTGATAGAGATCAACACAGGCACGTGATCCCCAATCAAAGATATTAGCAGCAAGAACACCTTCTATTAGTGTAAGTAATCTCATATCCTACAAGATAGAAACTAGATGTATCAGCAAAAAGACAAAAAAAATACACAACATATATTTAATCATCTAGCTAACCTTAGGAGAAAGGGAAAAAAAGAGAGAAGGAAATATATGAGAAAATTCATACCTCAGTCAGGCTATCTAACTCCATCAGAAGATCAGGTAAAACTGCAAGTGAAGCTTCATTTTCCCTATAAAATATTCGATGAGTGGGGTATGATAAGTGTACTTGCTTCTAAGACAATAGAACAAAAATGTGTCCCTTCCATATGAAGATACCTTTGTTTAATGGTACGGTAAGCATCAAAAAAGTGAAACTCTCTCAAGCATTCTTCTCTTAGCTCCAAAAGGTTGGCGAGCCCTAGCTTTCCATAAGCTGCAGGTTCCTCCATCAATCTGTAACAAAATATAAAGAAATCCTATTAGCTCTATAACCTCCTGATTTTCACTAACAAAATTAATTCTTCTATTTTTAAATTTCTCTATTCAAGATCTAGAGCAGTTAAGCATGTAATGAAGTAGTTCCAATCTTTAGCTAAGGAATATGGCCTAAGCTCCTGTTAGCTTTCATTAAGATCAACATTTCGGAACTTGAATATACATATCAATCTTAAATTATTGTGTCAAGATTTGAATACGTTATGATTAAAACTCATGGTTTTCAGCATCTGAATATGGACAGCTAATCTTTATTTAAAAAGTAATAAATATAAAATTCAAATTGAATACAAATATATATTTTTTTTATGACAAGGGAAACCCGCAGCCGCTACCCTTTAGGTGCGCACAGGGTAAAAACCCCGCTCCTATACAATAGCTCGCAAGCCACATAGGAGACGTAACCCGCACCAGGCTTGACCCAGAAGACAAACCCCTTGCTTTCACTGGCAACGGGTTTCGAACTTGAGACCTCCAACATGGAAGTCCCGAGCTCAAACCACTGGGCCACCCCGAAGGGTGAATACAAATATGCTTTACATCCACAAATAGTACTCCCTCAGTTTCAATATATGTTGCAAAGTTTGAATATGTATGAAATTTAAAGAAGTATGGAAGACTTCTGATTTAAAGTTATTTACCTTGTAAAAAAAAGATAAATGAACTCTCAGTTTCCTACATAAGAACAAACACTATTTCCTAAAGATTAATTAACTAAAAGACCTACATAACAACAAGCTACTTAAAATAACATCTAGAGAATCTAGAGATGGATATGGAAAAGGGAAACTAAATAAAAAATTGCAGCTAAATAAACAATGAACGATACCTAGCCAAGTGTGCAGAAAATGCCCGAGCAAATGCATCACCCCTTCTTTTTGCGTCGTCGGTTCCACCCTCACTAGCCACTGCCTGGAAGTCAAGGATTAGCTTCTCAAACCATAAAAATATGGGGACATAACAAGATAATATAAAACAAAAGTAAACAGTGATGCACATTCCACAAATCAAAACAAAATGGCATTGATTTCCCTTTATTGTTCTAAACAATCAAAAGAATGGGTATGACATTGCATGAACGAATGAACAGCTGAAGGACAAATCAGTTCCTTGACCTAGGGGAAGGGACAAGAAGAGAGTGGAAATCTTCCATCCTAACCCCTCTGACCTAGTTTTTATCTGGAAAAGAAAACCTGTCAAGTCGAGCTTTACCCTTTTCAAAATTGAGTCACTTTTATATGTTGGTTTTCTACAAGATAGTACAAGTAAAGTTACTCACAATATTGGCTTGTTCTATCCACAAAATTAGGAGTATCACAAACCTCACATGTAGCAACAATTTAAGAAAGAGATCAGAACTCGGAGCAGTGCATGAAGAGATTAACAAGAATATGAGGTCTAAAGAATCAATATTATGCAGATGATATTGTACAAGGTTATAAACATTTATTAGTTCCTCCACACATTTCTTGGTAATCCATACTCCACATACCCCTTGCGCTAATGTGGTAATTTCAGCATGGTATTCATCTATATATTTTTGAGTCCATTACAAGATCCTGTATTGCTTATTATAAGGACACTGAAAAGAGAGTCACTTGGAACTCTGGTACTTCGGTCTCTTTGGTGGGTTAATGAGAGAATGTGATGTATTCAAATGCAATAATAATTCATAATGCAGCTACCCTTCAGTACAATATGTTGCTTTTTGCTTGATTTTCATGCAACATAATTGGGTTTCAACAGTTATGGCATATGTTTGGCTAGATGACTTAACAACAACTATGCCTCAATACCATATTATTAGTTGAGGTAGGTATTTTGCAAGATGAAAATGCAACAACCGTTCATAACCCAGCATGTCCTTTAAGTACAAAAGGTTGGTTTTGAATTGATTTTGGGGGAACACAATTGAGCTTTTCATCAACATTTTACCTCCAACATTAAGAAGCTAATCCTCTCTCACGCAATGCAACTTTATGAAGATATCATTCAGATTTACAATGATATGAAAAGCAATAACAGTCCTCTTTTTGTCTTTATCCACCAAGGAAATTGCTTTACTGGTCTTGCATTTTCAGCACTCAAATTTTTAATTAAACATGATTGTTTGATAGGTCATGAATTGAGACACGTAATACATGGAAATCTTCTTCTCTTGGGCTGAAACAAGGATTTTGACATGATAAAAGATCAATGTCTTACCTTGTCAACAAGATCCGACAAATGCTCAGATAACACAGTGAACCAGTACCTATAGCACCGCCAAATTTTAGTCTAAGAAAAATAAGAAAGAAACTAAAAACAGGAAAGCAGACTTGCTTGGCTATTAGGGGGGGGGGGGGGGAAGCATCTTAGTAGTGTTTTCAATTTCAACTTACTCTAGCTCGCCGTGATCTGATAGGTCTATGGTATTTGGCTCATATCTGTTAGAAAGCAATTCAAAACTCAGTAAAACACAATAATCTCAAATGAGTGTTCGAAAAATAGTAAACATACATATACTTCAAGTAAATCCTTGCCTTGTCAAGTACCCTCTACAGCTACACAAATAATGAAAAATAATAAAACAGAATGGGGCATTGCTAGAAGTGTGACAGTAGTTTGCAGGCTAACCAAGTCTAGAGACCAAGATGAAGAAAAACTAGCATCCTCTTCAAAGAAAACAAACACAATGGAACGAAACTAAGATAGCCAGAGATAGAAATGAAAGTAAAATAACCAGAATGTACAAACAGAAAATGATTGCAACTAGGAAGGCACGAACTATGAAAGACCAGCTCAAATAAAGAGCAGCACCTTTTGTGGAGCCACGTGGAAATTGTAAAAGATCTGCCCAAAATCAACTTACGTTTTTGGATCTGCTAAAAGTGGGAAAACCTCCAAAGATGGGACCAGATGCAAAACTCCTACATTTAATTTGCTTGCATCAGATCGCAGAACTCCTTTAGATGATGGAACTTCAAAGCCTCCAAGGCCGGTAGTAGCTGGTGGAGCCATTGGAACAGGAGCAGTAATTTCAGTTCCCTTCCGCACAAATTTCTCCATCCACGATATCTGCAATCAAATAAAGCTTATTACGTAACATATCCCATCAAAAACCAGAATACTAATAGACAAGAAACATCAAGCTACATCAAGTCTTTGAAAAAAAGAATGATCTCTCAAAATTTAATCCAGTTGACCTGCTGACCTTAGCTTCTATCAATTCAAAATTCAGTACAGCTTGTCAAGCAACTATGGAGAAGAACCTTGTATAAGTTTAAAACTAATAAAGCTAGTCAAGCAACTATGGAAGCGGGCAGAGGAGGAGGAGGATAACAAGTAATTATACAGAAGGAATGTTCTCCAACCATCTCTAGAAGCAACTCTTTACCTATCCTCGTAAAAACATTAACAATTCAGATTATATATGTAAAGAACAAGAGTTGCTTAGTTAATACCAAACTGGTGAAATAGCCCAACAAAACCAGAATTGTGGGTATATTGAACTAACTGGGTCGGTTTAGTGATGTGACTCGTAACCTTTACACAACCCATGACACTTCAACTTATATGGCCAACTTCATGTGCCTTTTCACATGCCACTTCCAATTATTCTACTTGTATGTATTGTTGATTACAAATGGATACCATATTCCCACCTTGTCAAATAGAGGTTACCCCACATAATTTTATTTTTTTATGTAGTGGTTACCCCACAGAATATATGCTTTATAGCTTTAGGAATTTATTCCTTATTAAAAATAATAAAAGAAAATATACTCGTTAGGAAACAAAAGTCCTCACATCTTGCATTCAGAAACTACTTGCAATAATCTATGGCATAAGAAACAGCTTAGAAACTCCATGCAAAAGCAAGAACTAAAATGTCAAATCAGTAGCTGCAAGGAACATTTGCATGGCATTCAAACAATTGAAAGACACTAGTGATAACAGTCTAAGCCATACAAAGCTTATCACATTCTGACACGAGTACAAGCGTGAACTAGCTGAGTTGGCAAGTTAGTTAGGTGATGTGGCCAGTTAGTTAGAAGTAGTTTAAGTCGTTAGGCTAGAGCAGTTTTCCAAATTTCAGTTACTAGTTCAATTCTATAAATATAGCCATTACATGTAATTGGTTTCATTCATGAAATAATATCTGATTCTCTCTTCTACATTCAATCCATCCTCAATTCTCAGTCATAACTCTGATTTGACTATCATCTTCTTCGAGTTCCATCTCCTAGATTAACTACTTCCATTTCAGATTGCTTAATTGCATCACATTCAAACCCAATACCCAGTGCACAAGAATTTAAAACTTTAAAGTAATAATAACCTTCTCATTCAAATCTCCCAACGGTGGGCCATGAATATTTCCTCCAATGTATGGTGCACCCATTGGGAATCTTTCCACTAAGTGATGGACCATCAGATCATCTAAACCATGCTTTTCGTAGCTCATAAAAGCACCCAGAGCTCCCAAGAAACCTTCATGTCGCAAGAACATAGCTTGTGCGTCTCCCTTGGACCTATTCAAAGATTTGAAGTAGGGGTGAAATTGATGAAGAGACAATAATGAATGAAAGAAAGATGCACATGGTTTGGAGGAAAGAACTAGGAAAAGATCTACTGACTAGTTATAAATAATGAAGTGTAGTAAAGTAATCAATTTCTCACCAGAACTGAACAGCAAAAGATATTGTGTCCATGGTGTAAGCATGACCTCTTATGAAAAATCCTCCAAAGAATATCCTTTTGAGTCCAAAACGCAGTGCATTGAGATAAGCTATCTAGAAGATGTTTTAAAGATAAATTTCATGATTAGGCAATATCTAACAGTAAAAAAATAGGTCAAGCAATGACTCATTTCCCAGAAACTACTCATTCAGAAAGGAAAGATCGGAAATATACCTAACCATTTTTCTCTTTCCAGCACAAAGTAAATATAGCTAACTGAACTAACAATATGAACCTCTTGTCATGGAGAACTTGGCAGAAGAATTTGCCTGATACCAATAATGAAGGCACTCATGTTCTTGAAACTCTTTTTGGGTTTCTTCACAAGGCAAGGCATTTGATATTAAATCAACTAGAAGCTAGAAATAGAAACTCAAATTTCCATAAACGTTAGTGATGCCCGTGTCCTAGTTGGTCAAAAGCTATTCAGGCCGTAAACCACATCAGTATCCTATCATCTATTTCTATACAGAGCCACTTATTCATGTAGGTTAAGTTTTAACAAGATATCAACCATAACTCATATGTAATAGTGAACGATCTTGATGTTCTAAATCTAAACGGGCATATTCTGGAATGTTTGGCTCGAGAGGAACAACAGATGTCTTGAGGGGAAGGAACAGAATTCTTTGATGTTGAAGTATCGATGCATTTGTAGTTTAAAAGGCTGGTGTAATGCTGAATTCTCGAATGATCTCAATGTAATGATAGATTTTAATGATCCCATACAGCCTTAGAGGATTCCTAGATAGTGTTGTTTTACCTTCTTGGTGCTGAGTTTATTATCAATAATATGTTTGCTCATCAAAAGAGAACACGCAAACAATGATTTCTTGGTCCAGTTCCATTCTATGAGATCAACAACATCTCCAGTCTATTATGAGTAATCCCACAAGTTGGGACCTGGTCTCTACGAGACCAACTATTTACAAATTTGTCACAAAATTATCACTTAGTGCACAAAACAGGATAGGACCTAAAAATGCATCTAACCCTACATGCTGAACCTTTTATTTATCAAGAAAGTTTCCATTAGTATAACAGGGCCAATTCAGACCCTAAATATAGAACTTGAAGTAAATGCTTAGTAGAATTGTAGGGATCTTGAACGTGGGATACCTGACCAATATTATATGAAATCATACGCAGCAGGGATAGAGAGATGTCTTCAGGCTTATAATCTTTAAGATCCTTGTTTTCTGAAATGGTCTTCCCAAAACTCGAAGCGATTGTTGAAGCTGAAAGGCCAATCTATAGAGATATTATAGATCTTGAGTAGATAATCATTAGGATGCATAGAAAATATGAACTAAATAAAACAAAAAGGAAAACAACTACAGGCTCTCAGGAGAAACATGGATCTTATTTTCCCCCATGATTAAACACATAAGCAGACCACTAAAGTTCACCTCTGTTTAATTAGTACAATAAATCCTAGATAATAGAACCTCGTCTATTGGAATGTACCTTTGAGTAATCCATACCACCATATATGTCACCAACAAGCATGTCTATGGTGCTATTGTCTCCACGCTGACTGAGCTCTAGCAGTTCATCAAAACTGTAACAGAGAATTGACAGAATCAATTACAATAACATTTAGCCCCAAAATAGAGTGTTTAGGATGTCATATCCCAAGGCTGGTAGAATGTGGAACAATATCCCATTTTCACTCATACAAAAATTGGAATACTGACCCATCGTGAATGGGCTTCAATACACATGATGAGAGAAATTTGATGTTATAATCTTTTGTTACCCTTTGGAACTCTCAACAACCTTCTTGGTGATAAAATAATAATATTGACTTCAACTTCTCAAAAAACAAGAGAGGGAAAAAAAGAGGAACGATTGATGTGAGAGATTGTGCTCAGGATTCTAAATCATCTATAATGTCTCTAATTTATTCTCTTCAAACATTATCTGATTGCTGTCTAATCAAAAGTACCTCTTGCATTTAGTCAACAACCTCCCCAATCCCCAATATGTACCACCTCCAACATTTGTGCCACTAACCCGCTGAAACTGCCCATCCCCATCAACCTATAATAACGCAAAAAGAAGACATTACTGGGGACTCGAATTTTTTATTAGCTCAATAACACCAAACAAGAACTAAGGCAGAGTACCTTGATCATACTAACACCAGAACCGATATTCACAAGCAAATATGGAAATAAATCATTCTGGTCTATCTGCACAAACTCCTTGTGACCCTCCATATGCGTAAAAGCTTCATGACGGATTGCCTATTCAAAAACAGCTTTCAACAATATAACCAACAAAGGTGATAATGTAAGCAAAAGTCAAAGATCATTGTCTAAAAGCCCCCAAGCTAAATTAAGTTAAACTACACAATGATGAGGCCAAACCTGCCTGACCATGAACATCTAATAGACACAAAATATTCTTACATAGAAAAGAAAGTAACTTCTTCAAAATAAAGTGAAAGCTGTAGCCAAGTAAGAAATGCTATATGGTTTAGTTTCAGGAATATACTTATATGAAATGGTATGATTTCATTGATATAGGGGACCAGTGCAGCTTCTGCAGGTCACTGATATATAAATATGCATAGAAATGTAACCCCTAAAAGGATCTCACTAGACAACTTGCTGATTGGATACTGGAACACAACTATATTTCAACTTCCCATGTGAAATCAGAACTAAAACCAAGCAAAAAAGGAAAAAAACTAGTCACTTGAAAGCATAACAAAAGAAGTATAACAACAAGGAGATAAAAGTATTAGAATGAAGAAGCCAGTCCTCTTTAAGGACATATCAATTACAGTGTGCAATCATATCTTTGTAAGAATGAAACTATCTGTGCAAACAAATAAATGAACGAGCCATGCAATAATATATTTGTAAAAATAAAACTAAATCTGTCAAGCAAATCAAAAAGAGAGCCTTTAAGACCTATTTTGCACTCGTACAGCTGTA
The DNA here is from genome assembly GCA_032847665.1 of Solanum chilense. Taxonomy (NCBI): domain Eukaryota; kingdom Viridiplantae; phylum Streptophyta; class Magnoliopsida; order Solanales; family Solanaceae; genus Solanum; species Solanum chilense. The sequence continues at coordinate 64,729,262 of CM064965.1, read as the reverse complement.
TTCAGAATGCAAAATTCAGTACATTCCATCAGCAATTGATAACAAAGACTATAGCATAAACTTGTTGAAAATTTTTCTGAAGCGGCTAATTTCCAACTTCACATTCTGACATATTCAACAGTCATCAACAGTCAGTATTCCTTCAATAGTAGCTGGGAAATGCAGAAATCAATAAATAAAGAAGACAAAAAATAGCACAACAAATGCAGATGCATAGACCTACTACTAAACTATTTCATTCATTAAGAGCACGACACATGCAGATGCAAGGACGTCCCTATGTCAGAAATCAATTAATCCCAAAATAGTTTTGTTACTAACCAGAGCCTTGAGATGAAGGCAAAGTCTACATAAAAGATAACACTAGAATGGCTGCTTTATTCGTCAGTAAAAAACAAAGTATAAACAATAACTACACCTTAATCCCAAACAAGTTGAGGTCAGCTATATGAATTCTCACTGACTGTAAAAAATTTCCTTGGTTAAGTCAGAGGCTCTTCTTGAAGTAATTAACAAATCCTGAATGTCAGATACTTCATGACGATCTCTATCCTAACATTGTGGCCCAGAAAGCCCGCTGTAAGACAATTTACAAGTAAATTTGAAAATCAGCATTGAGTTGTTCTTTGTACTACTCCCAAGAGAAATGTGATCAAAAAGCAACATTTATGCATTCTATTCAGTCAAAGAAAGGACTTGGATCTAAATCTGCCACTACGGAGAAAATGCAGAGTGAGACAGTTGAGCAAAAAAAGATCATTTTTATCTTACCTTGAGTAAGAAATTTGCACCAGAAACAAGACAATTCATTTCATCTTCTTTCTCTATACTGACTCCCAGCCTTTCCTTAAAAAGATCAGCAAACTTATATGCCCCACCGCCTGTAGCCTTTCCACAAAACCAAACTAGTTAAACCTGTAGCCTTTTCACAGAACCAAACCAGTTAAACCTGTAGCCTTTTCACAAAAAACAAACCAGTAAAATAGGTGAATGTATGTGCGAATTATCAAAACTAATAACCAAATTACACATTATTATTATATAGTTGAAGCACTTCCTGAATAACTGCTCCGAAGTGGTTGTCCAGAGTATAGTGGGTTATTTATTTTTTATGAGGTTAATCCTCAAAGACAGCTGCACCCTTTGATACTCAGGGTAATGGTCCCTCCCCTCTACCCTTCTCCACTTAATTAACACCAAACTTGATTTACATTGCACAGGGATCACTATGACCCAAGTTATAAGTCCCTCGATCTTTCCCATTTGAACTAAGCCTTGGGGGCTAATATGGTGGATTCTATTATTATCAATAATCACCAGAGAAGAATTCAATCAGGATCTCATTAGGACATCAGTAAGTTTCTATTAGTAATTTATTACAAATGAAATATACACCAAGATGATCCTGTAGTTTAAGTAGCTCAGGAAAAAAAATACCACACATACGAGACAGGAGATTTTCTTTGATGAAATAGGGGTACAATTACGAAAACTAGTTCAATTATAAGACCCGTCTAGCTATGCCTGTATAGCCGTACATGGAATCAGTTTCTCTTCACTTAGACCTCAGAGCTCTAACATTTATTTAGTTTCATAATTCCTATTCTTTTTAATTTTTTCTTATTTTTCTTTCTCCTTGTTTTTCACTTGCACTTATTTTGAGTACTTCAAAGTTTAAACCAATTTGCCTCTTCTTATAACCATTTAACGTGATTCTGATCAAACTAAAACTGGAAGTAGACATCCTGGCTCAATAGCATTGATACATAAAATAAAATAAAAAGTGTCCCCTCTTTAACAGTTCAAATTTTTCTATCACGTGGTCACAAAGCTCTACATGGTACCAGAGAAAATAAGGTTCCTAGGTTTAAATGTCACTATGCCTGATATCAAAGAAGTACTTGCACATGTTTGGCCCTAGCAAAGAGAATAATACATCATTTGAAGGAAGAAAATGAAGTGCCTAGCTCAAATGTAAGGGAAGTGTGCTATTAAATAATCAAACAAAGAAAAGTCACCTCCCTCACAACTTTAACTCATAAATGAGGTTGACACGCAATTTAACGAATATGATGCTCACCTTAATTACTGCATTTTCACTAGGTGGGGCATCGGAAGGCCAACATCGTGGATCCATCCCTGGCCACAAGATTATGAACAAAATGTAAAAACTACTCTTGCCAATGTACGTGGTGTTGATCAAGAACATTTTGAAAATCACGGGACAATAAAGGGCATTTACAAAATTAGCAATTTGAAAATTATGCACAAATCAAAGAACTATACCACCGCAGTGAAGTTGCTTGGAATGTATAAAATCTAAGCACTCATTGATTTTCGATGTCTCAAACTTCACAAAATGAAGCCTCCCTCCAAGGATAGGATAGCTTCTTCTGCTGCCATTAGTAACACCCAATCTCTCCTTAACTTTCCTCTTTCTCCCATCATCCACTTGTCGGTCCGCATGTCTTGAAAAGTAAATCAGCTTGATCAGAGATCCTGGATTAAAAAATCCATGGATATATTATTCCAGTACAAATAGTAGTATGATTTAGGTTAATCGTAATTAGGTTTTTGCACATTATGGTTCAGAACCAGTGCAAGAGTTCCGCATTACACCAAAAAGCATACAAAAGCAGATAAAGTTGGGACAAACGTCAGACTTGGAGACACCACAAGAAAAAGTTGTGCGGACTCTTCACTCGATGCCACACCCATGTCGGATTCTCTAAACCTACACTACTGTTGGAGAATCCGACATGCAACCGTTGACATCTTTTAAGAGTCCGAGCAACAGTCCACAATCATTCCTATCAGTGGTAGCTTTTTGCCCAAATTTTCAAAGTTATCAAAGGAACATATTAGCAACATTGAACTGAAAGTATGAAACTAAACAAGAAAATATCAACTTCACTGACAATAAGAATTACACAAACATCAAAACCCAAACTTCTTAAGACTCCCATAAAGACATGAAAATTTACCACCAATATCCAAAGCAAGGTGTGAAATATCATCAGTCTGATTAGGCAACAGAATTGCAGGATCCTTCTCCTCAAAATTCCCCTGAATTGCAGCACCACTTACATCTAGCTGTGGACGAGAAGATGACCTATGAATTGAACTCCCAGGCAAAGGCGCCATATCTTTCTCTACAATATCCTTCTCAGTCATCTGTTGAGATTCCTCATTTATATCGTCAATTTCAATGTGAGAGTGGTCCTTTGTCGTTGAACTTGCCATTAACTCTCTCTCTCTCTCTCTCTCTATGTCCTGCCTACCTTGCTCCTAAACCTAAACAATTTTTCTTTAGTCAATTGGTCCAATTTGGTTAGCGCACAGTACTTTACTCCAAACAAAATTCAAGTTCAGCCACCAAACCAAACAAACTACTGTGACGAATAAACAAGTATTTATTGGGCAGTGAAAGTCAATATTCAAAATTACCCAGAACCCATATATACTAAAACAATAAAACTACAAGTAGTAATAATAAAGGGATTGATTAATCACCGGTGACAGGCTGTAGACGGCTTTTTAGTTTCCCCCTACCTACTAGTAGAGATTTAATTATGCAGGACGAAGATTTAAGTTTGAATGATCTCTATCTAAACAATAAGTTCAAACATTGATGAATTCGCCGTAAATGGCAGTGACAAGTGTAAAACAACCTAAAATATTGGGACCCAGAAAAGAAAAAGTAAACAAGATGATCATACGAGTGTTAACAAACCCAACAAAGACCGGAGGATTATTAATAAGAGAATCTTGAATCTTGAATCTTGAATGTAATTCTTGATTCTGAGTCGACCCAGTTGTGGAGGATTAGAATTTTGAATGTGATTCTTGATTTTCAGTCATTGGTCTTGCAATAAATAAATAAAGACTACAAAGAAGCGCTGAATGGTGGTCCGTTCAGTAAGTAGACCCGCAACGCAGCGAGAAAATATTTTCTCAATAATGTTATGAAATTCTCTGTGTTTAATAAGAAAGATGTGAAGTACATTTTCTTTTATAATTTATATAATATATTAAAAATTGATACGTATCATCTTCCACATTGTATTTGGTTGTTGGGTTCTTTATTTATAGCAGAAGACTAATAACACTTTTTTATATCTAATGAAAATTTTAATTTTAAAGCATTATCTTTGTCTCATAATGAGATAATTTATTGCATCAAAATCCATACGAACATAATTTGATCGTTTTTTAAAGAACTATCTCTCAAATAGTAACAAGTAAAACTAAGTATTTTTTTCTATATTTTCAAAACCATTTAATATGGATAGTTTGGAAATAAATTTATATCAATAATAAATTTGTAAATAGGTGCACCATATTAAATCGTGACAAGTAGAAGGAGTAATAAATTCGGAACACCATTCATTCCTATTTAGAATTACTGTGAACCAAAATTACCTCATAATTTTTTATTTTAATCTTACCAGGTTTACATACTATATCACATTTTTATCTATTACAAATAAACGGTATTTAAAAATAATTATTCAAGTTTTTAGTTAAGAAATACATATACAAAGCTTCAAGCTTTTATTCACTTCAATATTACAACTATGTGACACAGGTGATGCATCTACTACATCTTGGTCACGGGCTCTAATAAATCATCGTCATTATTTGAAAAAACATAGGAACAGGAGTCTGTAACTTAGACAACGTCTAAGCGACGTGGATAACAGAAACTCGCAAAAGCAAAATCCACTCTTCAAACAAAGTAACAACATTACAAACCCAACAGTCAGACAACTAATTTACATCTGTGAAAATCCAGGATACATGTATTCTTATGCCCAACTTCATCCTTCGTTTCTCAGCTAGTATATCAAACTGCTTTTTCAGATGATGCATTTTCTGCTATGCCATTAAATTTTGCCTTCTTCGCCTCGTAATCCTTCACAGCAGCCTTAATTGCATCCTCGGCAAGCATACTGCAGTGCAGTTTAACAGGTGGGAGGGAGAGATGTTTTGCTATCTCCCTGCAGTAAAGTCAGATATGCTTCAGAATACACACTCACAAAGGCAGATTACCAATAAACCATCAAGCAGGTTGAAGGTCACGAAATAAAGGGACAGACGTACCAAGAATCGAGGTATTTAAAAAATTTTAAATCACATATATACATGCATCGGATAAATGCTTTAAATAAACTGCCACTTACAGAGAGTCAACAAGAAGCCCCTCCAGTTAGTCAATCCTTCTTGGTGCTTAATTAATGATGCACGTATAATTTTACCAAAGAAAGTTGGGACATGCCTCACATATCCCGAACCTAAAAGTAAGTTCCCTCTAAACTAAATTATGTTGAATAGGTTACCGACAGCCAGCCAAGTTGGCGCTTCATGTACATGGTTAAGTTTTTGAGATTTCTCTTACAGATGAGGTTCCATCTTAACTTAATGTGATGAATGGTTGGATACAAGACTGGTCATTTCCAAGTTATGCTGGATTCAGGACTTGGAAGTTTTCAAGGATCCAGACTACTTTGGTGTAAAAAGTATAATCACCGCTAGATATCTTCTATAAGGTACAAGGTTTGCAGCAGTCATGGTGCCTTCCCTGAATGACTAACAGACACTGTTACATTGTAAAGATACATGGCTCTTTAATATGACAGTTTGGTTAATCTTACTTAGGTTAACTTAACGGAAGCTGAGCTGAAGTTGACAATGTCATAACAGAATTACATCTTCATTTATGCACTAGGAAGTCATAGTAATACCTTTGACTTAACTTACGAACACTCTTTAACTATCATGACTCTTTAACTATCATGACTCTTTAACTTTCATGATCCCCACTGCGCCAAAATCCAAGTGTGAAGAATTAATAGGACGGTTCTAGCCAAAATTGAAGTTTTTAATTCAAGAAAGGACAAAGTACATTCACACACAAATATAAGACGTTTTAGAGGGTTAATTAAGCACTAATAAGACTTTATGACTTCCTTACAGGAATAAAAAAATCCACAGCAGCACCACAATACCAAAAAATGCAGCACGGTAGTAGCAGTATCACAAAACCAAATGCACAGTAGTGGCACAATACCAAAAACCGCAGCACATTAGCAGCACCAAAAAACCAAAAAAAAAAAGCAGCACAGTAGCAGACCACATTACAGAAGACACAGCACAGTAGCAGCACCACAATACCAAAAAAATGCAGCACAGTAAAAGACCACAATACCAAAAAAAAGCATGTTCTCCTTTTATAAAACTGAAAGCAATTGGGGAAAGAAATGGGGGAGGAGAACCAGTTGGCTTTGTTTTGTGGCTCTGTTAAAAAAATCACGGTTGTTAGGATTGGAACTAAATATGCACCACTTCTTAAAGAATATAGGGCTACTAATGTTCCACCCGAAAGAAATAAGATCATTTTGAGCCAAGTCCAATGAAAGTGGAAAAAACTTCGGCTTTTTCTCAACTGAAAGATTCAATTATTTTTTTAGGGCTAAGTTTTCTTTTTCTTTTCTTTTTTGAGTAAGTATTTTTCGGTAAGTTTCAATAAGCTTTTAGTAAGTTCAAAAAAAAAGTTTTCTCAAGCTCAATTTGATATTCCTATTTTAAGAGACCCACCTTCTGATTGACCGATGGGGCTGAGATATTCCGTGTAGACTAATTCTAAACAAACTTATACCTTCAATTTTGCTGAATTAACATTTACAAGATAAAAGAAAGCATCTAATCTCCTAGCAGTCATATACAAGATAAAAGAAAGCATCTAATTTCCTAGCAGTTCAACCTTAATCTTTTGAGGGTGTTAGATGGATGACGCAAACCATGCACGGTGAATCCAAAGAGCTAAAGTAACATTCTTGGGATCTAAGGTCCAAATCTCAACAAAGATGACACAGTAATTTTTTCATCTGTTTAAATCTCAGGGGCCAAAAATACTCATGTATATAGTGAGAGATAACATGTATCTAGTCAGTTGGTCAACGTGCACTCCAGCTACAATACCACCACTCCCTCACCAAAAAGGGGCTATGCTACCTATACTTTGTTTAAAATATTAATTTGCAGCAAAGTATTTTGAAAACTGAAATCCAACCCAACTTGGAAGCCACCGAGTCCTCTCTACAATTTCAAAAGCAATATTGGAATTGCCCCCGAGTCCCAGGTAATAACAACATGACAGAACCATTGAAACAAGACATAAAAACAAAGAAAATCAACTGTTCAATTACTTATAAGCAGGGTCACCTGAGGAAATCATGAAGATAGGAAAAAAGCGAAGGGGATAATCTGAAACCACACTATGTACCCTAAAAACACACACAAAAAGGAAAAACCAAAAGAAAGTTCAAAGGACTTACGTGTTCTTTATGGACAGTACTTCCTCCATTTGTCTTCCTTTCACCCACTCAGTAGCTGAAAATTTGGAAATTTTTAATTCAGAATCAAATCAAACCATACCAAAATAGGGTCAGATGCTCGATAAAGTCGGTTCATAATATGTGCAGAAGGTAAAACCAACGAAACATACCGACGGATGAAGAAGCAATTGCAGAGCCACAACCAAAGGTCTTAAAACAAGCATCCGTAATTTTCCCTGTCTGTTCATCGACCTTGATTTGAAGCTTCATCACATCCCCACAAGCCGGAGCTCCAACAAGACCCGTACCTACAGTGGGATCGTTCTTGTCAAAGGACCCAACGTTTCGGGGATTATTGTAATGGTCCACCACTCTTTCATGATAGAGACGGGTCAAAACCCCTCGCGTCACCGGCGATCGTTGCCCTAGCCCCAAAATTCGATTTCCGACGTGCTTCAACATCTTCGTAATTTGCCCTAATTCGTTAATTTTGGAAATTAAGGAGCTATGTCGATGCGTGTGTTGCTGTTGTTGTATATATATGATGAGGTTCCCGTTTGTGTGGAAGAAGACGAGAGGCGGTACCACCGATCGAGAGGAAAAAGAATTGGGCCTCAACATATAAAATTAGTTATTGGGCCAATATCCCCTTTGGGCCTTTTTAAAAAGAATAACTTTCGGATATATCAAACATAAAAATTATATTTGTATGTTATAGTTATAATTTGCATAATTGTGCTCTATAGCAAACGTTATATTTGTTATGGCTATTAATATATATATTTTGATATACGTATACAAAAAAAAATTATTGTCTAATTTGTTTCGATATACATATATAAAATAGTTTATTGTATAATATGTGTTTGTATAAAGCAAGAAAGGCAAAAGAAAGTTGGTTTGATTTAGATTTGTATACGATTATTTATATTTGTATATGACAATGATACTGCGTTTGATTTTTCAGTTTTGTCATCATATACATTCAATCTTTTTGTGTATAACTTTTTAAAGTTTGTATAAACGTGAAATTTTTTAATTTTGTATAATATGATTTATACAATGTATTTTGTATAATTGTTTAAAGTTCATAAATATATGTTTGTATCAAATTGTTATTTTGAGTTTTATTATATTTATATAATTTCAGACTTCATATTACTCAATTATACAAAAAACATTTGAATTATATAAACATAGCAGCAAACTATACAAACGAGATGTGAACTATACAAGTTATTGTCCTTTGTCGCTTGCCTCTCTCCTCCCTCTCCAAATCTCGCTTGCCATATAAACAAATGCATAAATATAATATACAATTATCTAACCAATATACATATATAATTCACATCTCCCACTCTTTATCCTCTCTCACTCGCTTCTCTCCTCTCTCTCCTAGTCTCGCTCGCCCCTTTCCTCTCCATAACATGTAGCTGCAAAATGTAATTATTAAACTATAGCTATGAAGAATGTTTTGGCTTTTTTTTAGTGGGTATATGCAAAAGTTCCTCATAAAATTTAGTATCGTAATATGTGACAAGTGATGTTATAAAAGATATGACAAGTTATGCTCATGACATCAAACATAATATCTCATGAGTTATATTACAAAGCAAAAGAAGTTATGTTGTTACTATTATTTTATGTATAAATTTAAGGAATTCCATAGTGTAATACAATAATACATTCTATCCCGACAAATTTAGTATTTACTAATAATCCTTTAAATGTGAAGTTATACATTCGTATGTTGTGATACATGGTAAATGATACACGGTAACTTAAAACTGTTTAGATTAAAAGGGAGAAAAAATGGAACATTTAAATTTGTTATCTAAATTAGCTTAAATTACGGGAACATTTCATTAATAAGCATTAATTCAGCACGTAATTGGAAAACAATTTCAAATTTTGAAAATTCAAGATTATATCATCTAGTTTGAAGACATTTTTATGAACATCCAGTTATTAAACTTATTGACTGATACATGATAACAATTTTCAAAAACTCGTGATACATGGAAAATCATATGATACACATTAAATTCATGTATCAATGCATCGTCTAAACACTATAACACACTGAGTCGATATGTATCAGCAAGCACACTTGATGGCGCAGTTATTAAACTTATTGACTGATACATGATAACAATTTTCAAAAACTCTCGATACATAGGAAATCATATGATACACATCTAATTCATGTATCAATGCATCGACTAACACACTATAACACACTGAGTACTTATGTATTAAAATTATTGTCTGATACATGATAACAATTTTCAAAAATTCATGATACATATGAGATTCCTTTACTAAAATTTTTACTAATTTCAACAACAATGGTTGCTGCTTCTTTTCTCTTTTTTTTGGTGTATTTTATCAACCTTTGATTTAGATGATTCGCCAAATTTTTTGTTTGAATCCTTCCGAACATTCATAGGATCATGCAAAGACATTTTCTATTTTCTTTCCAATTTTCATCGTCCGAATCATAAATCCTTCTATTAGTAAAAGGATCCATTAATATGATGTAATCAAACAATGAAAAAAAAAGAACGGATGATGGAGTAAGAAGAAAAAGAAGACCTAGAGACGGTTGATGTAATATAGCAATGAACAAGAAGAAAATAAGAACAGATGATGGATTAAGAAGAAGAAGAAGAACTATAGACGGATGATGAAGTAAGAAGAAGAAGAAGAAGAACCAGAGAACAATGGTCTAATTTTCAGGAATTTCAAGTTTTTTTGAATTTTGAAATTCAATTTTCATATTAAATGTTGTAAAACGTTTTTAATTAAAATTCATAATTCAAAATTCAAAAAGTGATTCAGAAGATTGAGTGTTTTAGTGGTGAAAAAATAGGCATGATATTGGGGAAGTGTGTGTTATAGGAGAGAGAAGGCTATGTATCTCTAAACTTCTACTAAAATTAAAAAAAAAAAGAATTCTGTAATATTTAAAAAAAAATAAGGGAAATTAGAGAATACTAAACTTCTAGTTGTGTATTTAAGTAATTTTTCCTTATTTTATATGATCCAGGAACTTCCATAACATTGGTGTGATTTAATTTGAGCAACAGATCCTAATGCAGATCCATACATATATGCTATCATTTCACATTTGCTATCAGATTTTTTTTTTTTGCATAATATAAACATGACCCTTAACTTGGCATCAACGAATAACTATATCCTCCAACTTTAAATGTCCATAAGTAGGCACATAAACTATTAATATAAAATTGAACAAGTATACACAAATGTCCTACATGACATAATACATCTAGGATGCTATGTAGGATATAAAATTACCATGTAGGGTTCCATGTAGGACGAATGCGTCCATTTGCTAATTTTATGCAAGTTTAAGTGTCTACTTGTGTACACTCAAAATTAAAGGTCATAATTACAAATTGACGTCAATTTAAAAGTCATGTTTATGTATTATGTCATTTTTCCTCTAAAAGGGATAAAGAACATATACCGCAAAAGTCATAGCTTTAATTTACAAATGCTACAACATATTCAAAAAAACACTATGACTTAACTTGTTTTGTATAACTTACTTTCGAGTTTTTGGCTAAAATTATTCCTCAACTATGCCTCAAATATAATGTACATCCTTATATTTCTTAGTGAGCATAAACACATCCTTATACTATCCAAAAAATAACATAAAATCATTCTTCACTCTATTTTTGCTAAGTAACTAATTGAACCGATAAAAAAAATACTCTTTAAATTGATCATGTCTTAGCCACGACGAGTAGATCAAAATTATCTAAAATCAACAAGGATATGGACAGAAAATGAATATTTCATTTTCATAATTATTTTTTTTTTGTATTTTTAGTCTTATGTTTTTGCATCATCGTGTAAATTGACTTGCAATACATAAGTTTTGAAATATTTATACATTAGATTTTGATGGTTAGAAAGATTATATAAAAAATATTTTAAAAATACTACGTCTAACTATTTAAAGATTGTCTTTAATAAGATATTTTGTACGTATGAACTATATATATAATGCAATTCACATTTTATACAATGTACAGAAATGCTGAAGATTTAGTGATATACATAGACGTTTAGTTATGAAAATTAAAAAATAATCACTTCATTTGAATTTTCTAAAGTCGGAGTTGTATTTAGCTATTAGAGCTGTCAATATGGGTTAGGTCTATCGGGAAGGTCTGGCCTAGCCCGAAATTTAATAGGGTTGAGTTAAGATTTTTGGAGTCAATTGAAGAAAATAGTTTTTTAGCCCGACCTGAATAAGTCTGCTGATTAGTGGGGCTTGAGAAACTTGATGGGGTCGGCCCGTGGGCCAATATAAATTAATAAAAAGTATAATATAATATTAAAATTTAAAATTAAAGAGAGTTCAAACTCAAAATAATTAGGTTAATATTTCTATTTAGATATTTCTACTTTTTCTTGAAAATAAAACTTAATAAATATTATAAAGATAACTTTATTTATATATGAATTTGATTAAGAAGTAATAACGTTAACCTCATGCAACATTGTTTTATAGATATTTATGATAATATTTTTAAATTATAATTTAAATTTAATTTAATAATTATAAAAAGAATATAATTTTTTAAAAAGTGGGCTAGCCTTGCAAACCTGCAACCCACATATTTGTGGGTTGGACCGATCATTTTCTGGCCCACACAAAAAATGGATAGTCCAACCTAACTCGTAAAATGTCAAAGTCTGTGGGCTAACTAATATTAACAGCTCTATTAGCTATACTTTTTACAAAGAATTTTTAGAATTTGAATACATTTTTTCAAAATGTAATTTAAACCCTCACTTTCAAAAAAGTTAAAAATTTATCCAATTTGACTAGCTTAATCATGTTTAAATATATTCATTCGATTTGGCACATATTTCGATTGGTGGCCTGAGTTTCTTAAGAAAAAAAAATGAGAAAGATGATTCTTGCAACTTTTTGAATAGTTCAAGGATGTCTTTTGTTCGCTTATATAACACAATAATGTGCTTTAGATTTATAACATACTTCAGGAATGATTTTAGCTAAAAAGTCACTTACTTTTCATTTAAGTTATGTCGAGCAAGATTAAAAAAATTAATATATATATATATATATATATATATATATATATATATATATATATATATATATATATATATATATATATATATTTTGATTGAATTAGGTTAGATAGATGGATTCTTTAAATAATATTTTTATTAAAGAAACTATAAATAAAAAAATCACTCAAAAATAGGAGCAATTTGTGCAAAAACTTAGCAATCGTATCCTTTTCCCGGCTCAAAGTTGTTGAATTGCCTTGTCCTTAAAGATTTTAGAATCATTTACAAATAATGAAAACATAGACGAATGGTCATGAATAAACTAAGTGGGTGTTTAGATGGACTTAATTTAAACAATTTTTTGGTTTTTAAGTTTTTCTTGTACTATGCAAAATGTAAGAAAAAAAACAAAAATGAGAAGTCGAGTGTCCCTAGCTTATTACTTTTAAGTTAGGGACTTGCATGTTTTTTATGGACGATACTTCCTCCATTTGTCTCATTTTCACCCATTTAATTTTTTTCTTTAGCTTTTATTAAATCAAATTCAAAAATTTGAAAAAAGTATTGATTGATCAAGTATCTACGGATCAAACACCGACGAATCAAGCGACGACGGATGAGCGGATCATGCATCACCAAATTTATGTAAATGACTTACGATAAATAGTTAAAATATAAAGTATACTTTGTTCAGCTGCTATTATTAATTAATCATACCTTAATTAATCTAATTAATATTCATTCATTAAGTTTTCCTATGTCTTAACCGATCAATTTAGTATTGATATTACTTTAAATGACAATTAGTAATTATAAAATTCAATGTCACCAATAGAAAAAGGTTAAGAGAGAGAGTTTCTGTTACAAAATCAATTTCTTTCGTTTAATTAACTTTTAATCCATTTTCTCCATGCAAAATAGACTTCTTTTTTTTTTATTCAATGACATTTAGTTTGACTATCATAAGATTTGTTTTGTTTTACTGCCTTTTTATAAAATGGTGAAAAGAAATTAGTGCACTATAGTTGTGAAATTCCTTATTGAACAGAGGGATATAATTATGGGAAATAGAAATAAATTATGTCTTATCCCTTATCAAACGTCATCATAAGTCATAACCAAAACCAAAAGTATCATATTAGCTTAGCCTTCTTTTAAAATAATAAAATAATGTCTCTTAATCTATTTTATAACAATAATAATAATAATAATAATAATAATAATAATAATAATAATCGATATGGCACCTTAATAAGCTAAGTGCATTAATTCCATTGTAAAGAAAACTTGTTTAATTAAAGTGGTTTGGGTTTTTAACCATGAAATTGAAAATTAATAGCAAACAAAATGAATATTTCGTGAAGTCATGTCGCAATTTTAATTGAAAAATTTAGATACGTAGTATTGAAAGATAATTTTGAAAAGGCCAAACTTTAGATAAATCACAAAAAAAATTAGGTGTGAAATTCACATATTTTGATCTAAAGTTAAATTATTTTTTGCCTAAATTTCAACCATATTAGTTTGAAGTTGGAAATGTTTCCTTAATTGATTAAAAAAATAATTAAATATTTTTTTTTGGTTCGCTCATTAGATAGAAGAGAAAGATAACTAGTAAAATTATTCTTTGTTTAAGTATATTTAAATTTTGATGTTCAAGCTTCCTAGATATTACGAATCATATATCAATTATAACTTGAATTGTTGTCATTTTAATGTGAAATTCATGAACTGAAGTTCAACCATCAATTATCTAAAAAAAAAATAGTTTTATAAAACTACACTACTATATATATTTAAAATTATTTCAGAGTGATATAGAACAAAATTTAAAAAATCTTAAATAGAGATTTCGTTATAAAATATTTCCTATATTTTTTAAAATTTTTGCTCGATCAATTTTTTAGAGATCTAAAAATTACGTCATCATATTTACAAAATTAGACAAAAAGAGAAATATTATTATGATTATAAAATAATCCCAAATTGGTCAAATATTTTGCTCAAGCCTTGACAAAACAATAGCCATTGGATCATCAAGGTCAAAGAGGGTCCAGATACATTCACACTGTAATAAATGTATCCACCCTTTATTACCACTTAACTACATATATATATAACACACAAATAAAACTAGCAAATCAAAAATTGAGAAAACATAAAATCACCCCAAATAAATAAATAAATAAATAAATCCTCCTAATTCTTCCTCTCATGTTTTACTCCTAATTGATCCCATGGAGTTTGATCATAGTAATAATCAAGATGTTTTTTGCACACCCCCTAAAGATTATCTTCAAGAATTTCGTCACCTCGATCAAAATTTCATGATCGATATGAATAATGGTTATGATCCGTTATTCGATCCACTCTCAAATCACGATGATAACTTCTCATCAATTGGTCAAGATTTCAACTTTGGTTATGAATTCAAGCCATTTGATCAAAATGGTAGTGCAAGTGGTAGCACATTAATCATGAAGAATTCGGAGAGTTCTATTGATTCAATGAATTACAACTTTATGTGTAATCAAGATATGAAGCCTATCAATTTCAATGTTGTACCTGATGAAAGTTCATCATGTGTTTCTAATAATATTGATATCAATGGTACTAAAGATAAAGAAATTGATGGGAAAAATAAAACGCAAATTTTATCTTCGTCTTCATCTATGAGAAAAATAGGAAGGGCTATTCGAAATAAGTCAAAATCAGTCAAAGGTCAATGGACTATCGAAGAAGACAGGTATTAATCTTAATTATTATTATTTATTTTTTTTTTTGTAAAAAATCAATGTTGATTATTAATGTTAATATATTTGATTGTTTTACATTTTTATAGGATTTTGATTAATTTGGTAGAGAGATTTGGAGATAGAAAATGGTCACAAATAGCACAAGTGTTAAAAGGGAGAATTGGGAAGCAATGTAGAGAAAGGTGGCACAATCATCTTAGACCTGATATCAAAGTATGATTTTTTACTTCTAATTAATTATTTCTTTCCTCTTTTTTTAACCTCCCTGATTAGTGATAATCTATTTTCTTAAATGCAACTTTATCAACTTCTATCTATAATGTTTTTTACTCTGAGGTTTTTTTTCTAAGTCGGTTATTTTTTTGGTATAATATCATCAAATTAGGGATATATATAAATATTGAATTTTATATATATATAAAAAGAAGTATGTTTTAATATAAAAAATACTAAAATGTTTAATTGGATAATACGAGTGAGTGTGCACGTATTAATTTAATATAAACATCTGATATAAAAATAACATTTCGATGATAATGTATGTCTTTTTCCTCACATTTGAAATGTGTTTGGTACAAGGGAGGGTATTTTCCTATGAATATTTGATTATTTGTTAAAGTTAATAATAATTATATTAGCAAATCGGAGAGTATTTGATGGAAATATAGAGTGCTACAGTTTGATGTATAATTATTATTATTTTTTCATAACAGAGACTTATAATAATGTTTTGATGTTAATTTAATTAACGAGTGAAATGAAGTTAAAAGATAACATTGTTATGAAAAAAGAAAGTCGATTTATTTAACTTTTTTCTTTTGATGGATAACATTTTCTTGGTATGGTAGTTAAATACCAAAAACTAATTTTATTTTCAAACCAAATTAGATATATACCTAATCTTCTATACTATTTATTCTTCAAATACTAGATGAACGAAGGAGAACCGTACTTATTATTACGTACTAATCAATATAAATTATAATTCAAATAAAAAAGAATCGAGATTGATAATGAACTGTCTAATAATTTTCGAACACGTTACTTATTTTGAGTATCTATTTATCTTCTATCGATATTTATGGATGGATCATAAGTCAAAATATATGGTTAGAGTACTCTTATATATTGAATGTTTTTAACATTTTCTGATTTTTTGACTCACAATCGATTTTTATTAAACAGAAGGATTTGTGGACAGAGGAGGAAGACATGATATTAATCAAAGCACATTCAGAACTAGGAAACAAATGGGCAGAAATAGCAAAGAAACTTGCTGGTAGAACTGAGAATTCGATAAAAAATCATTGGAATGCTACTAAAAGAAGGCAATTTTCGAGACGAAAATGTCGCACAAAATGGCCTAGACCAAGTTCGATCCTCCAAAATTATATCAAAAGTTTGAACTTCGAAAAAAGTAATAATAATAATAATAATAATAATAATGCAGGTAAATCAACAGAAGCAACAATTGAAGAAGTTCCTAATTTTAGTGATGAATTTTGTTTGGATAAAAAATTGTTTGATGATTTGGAGATTCCTTATGAATTGATGCAAGATGGTGAAGTAAATCACAAGGACCTTGACTTGATGGATTTTGATTATTTAGAGTAATAGTGATATAGAGCATGACAATGACTGTAATTGTTTATTATGATATGAGATGCTACATATATATATATATAGTAGGTGTGTTTAAATTAAGAATGAAATTGTAGTACTTTTTAAAATATATATATGTGCAATATTGTACATGTGTTTGGCAAGGAGGAATATATATTTTTCGATTTTCTCATATTTAATTGGTTAAATATTTTGAGAAGTGTTTTTTTTTAATTGAAAATGAAAAAAAAAATGATTTTTTAATGAAAGTAGTGAAATTACGTGAGAGGTAATTGCTATTAAGTGACTTTTAGAAATAGTTATGTTATTTTTATTTGTTAATTTGAAGTTTAAGATAAGAAAAACACTAACCTAAGCAATAACTTTTTAAAGATTACAAATACCATAATTTTGTATAAAGTGAATATATTTAATAAGAATAAATTATATTTTGAAATAAAATAAAAATATCAAAAACTCTATTTGATAAATAATTCTTTCTTTAAGAATGTGTAAAAAGTCAACGCAATAAATAATTTGAGACGGTGGAGTAACTTCACGTGTCGAGGACATGTTAAAATATTTTTTATTTTTCATGTTTGATTGATCAAAATGTTTGATAATATTTTCTTGAAAAAAACAAGTTGTTTTTCTTGATAAACGGAAATAAGGGAAACAAGTTACATTATTAGTAACATTTCAAATTTATTTTCTCCTCTCATCCATCCAATCCTCCGTCACCTCAAAAACCTCACTCTCCATTTCATCCTGTCTGTACATGTTTTGCTAGATAACATATATCTGTCTTTCAAATAATAATTTTTAACTATTTACCAAACACTAGAAACAAGTAAGAAACTCAATTATTTTTTTTAATAAAATATTTTCTAAGAAATCATTTAATTATTGTTTTTGTATTTGAGTTTAACTCTTATATAATTCAGTGTAACAAAACTAACAACCACTTTTGTTCTTTTTTGTTTTGTCTTTCCCTGTGGTCTAACTCTAGTTTTCCTTGCTACTATTACTCCCATCTGTTCCTTTTTACTTCCATTTGACCCTTTTATCTATAAATTAATTTTATTATATTATATATTATATATTAATTATATTTTGAATTTTCTGTTTAATTACTAATATTTTATATAATTATTCAATTATATATATATATATATATTTTAAAAAAAGATATTATTTAGTAATTTGCTAAAATTGACGAGTAAAATGGAAATGGACGGAGGTGCTTAATAGACAGGAAGGCGACAACCTTGGTAACAATTTTTTGAAAGAATGAATTAATATAGGTGCATACTGTAGCTATTTATTTATAAATAAAATAATTATTCAATTATATATTTTTAAAAAAAAATATTATTTAGTAATTTGCTAAAATTGAGTAGTTGAATGGAAATGGGCCGAGGTACTTAATAAACAGAGGCGACAACCTTGATAACAATTTTTTGAAATAATGAATTAATATAGGTGCATATAATAGCTATTTATTTATAAATAAAATAAAATTTGTTTTTTCTATTTTATATTGATTTTTTTGGGCATATTTTCTAGGGTTTAAAGTCCAAGAATGTTTGAATTTTTTTTTCTTCATATTTGTCCTTTTCTAAGTTTGATATTTTTTAGGGGGAAAATATAAAAGTACACCCTTAATCTATGTTCGAATTCTCAGAAACACACTAATACTATAATAAGGTCCTATTATCCCCTGAATTTATTTTATAAGTAATTTTTTACCCCTTTTTGGCATACGTGGCACTAGCTTGGAAAAAAAATCAACCAACATTGGACCCACAAGATAGAGTCACATATGTGAAAATGGGTAGAAAATTAGTAATAAAATAAGTTCAGGGGTATGAGACCTTAGCATATTACAAGTGTGTCTCTGAGATTTCAGGCATAGATTGAGGAGGTACGTGTACATTATCTCTTTTTTAGGAGATAAATTACATTATTTACAAAGTTATATTTATAAATTTATATAAAAAAAAAAAACAATAATAAAAAAAAGGATTTAAATTATGTCTTTAATATTTTTGTTAGTAAGTGTGAATTACAACATTCATTCTACATAAGAGTAAATGGCCTTGTGAATTTAGGGCTAGTTATATAGCTAATTAGAGCTACATAAATATAATTGTATGTAGAAATTAGTTACAAGTGAATTTATATATTAGTTTATGTAAAGATTACTTATATATCTATAATTTATTCTATTTTCTATCAACATAAAATGATATGTGTATTTCTTCATAACTTTTATACATACTTTAGTTAAACATATTTCTAAATTGTTAATTAAATATCATAATAATTTACATAAATAACATATTTTTTATCTACCATATTAGATAAATAGATATCTTATAATTTATAAAAAAAAAATGAAGACATATATAATTTATTTTAAATTTTACAAAAATCACATAATTTTTAATGTGAAATTGCAATATATCCTTTTTTAGTTTATAAATATATTAATTCCTTAGAAAGTAACATAAATTGGATACATTAACATATAGTTCGGATACATTAAAGAGTATCTAGAATATCTTATAAAATAAATCGGATACATAATATATAGCTCGGATATATTATAAAATAAATCAAATACATAATAGATAGCTCGATTACATTAATATATAGTTCAAATATATTAAATAAATAAAATATTTTAAATTTTTTTAAAAATAAAAAAAAATATTAAAAATAAGAAAAATATAAAAAGTGTAATTGCGTCATTTTTCTTTAATGTATGTCAAAAGAATATCCATTATCTCCAACCACCCTATGATTATCATACTTTAAAATCATGTTAATTGTTAAAATATGAATATAATAATTTGCATCACTATTCATACCCCTAGGGGTTAACGTAGGGGTGGGTAGCAATCTTTGTTCAGTTCCTAAGCTTCTCTCACTTCATCACTCTGCCTCTTGAATCTTCACAAGTCAGAACCAACAACAATGGCTGCCGCAACTTTCATTTCCCATTTTACCCCTCTCACCTTTCTCTATTTTCTTCTCTTGTCCACTTCCTACATACCCATTTTAGCCATTAACATTACCCATCTTCTATCTTCATATCCTGAGCTTTCCGAATTCACTAATCTCCTTTCCACCACTACCGTCGCCGCCGATCTGGCGGGGCGATCCTCCGTCACCCTTTTCGCCGTCCCCAATACCTTCATCCGCAACTCCGATGTGATAAACAACCATTCTCCGTCGTCATCCTCCCCCATTAGTCTCGGCGATGTCCTTCGTTACCATGTTCTGCTCGAGTACTACTCTTGGCCTGATCTCCGCCTTATACCACCCGCCGGTAAACTTGTCACTACTCTGTATCAGACCACCGGACGAGCTCCTAGCAATTCCGGGTCTGTTAACATTACCCGTGACCCGATTTCAAATGCCATAACTATTCATTCACCGAATTCCAACGCTACTGTTATCAATTCTGTGAAGACAGTGCCGTATAACATTTCGATTTTCACCGTTGATTCAGTTTTAGTTCCTGATGGGTTTGATTTGATGGCATCTGAAACTCGACCCACTTTAGGTCTCAACATAACACAGACGCTAATCGATGGGCACGACTTTAATATCGCCGCTTCAATGCTGATGGCTTCAAGAGTGGAAGATGAGTTTGAGGATGACGAAAGGGGTGCTGGAATAACGTTATTTATGCCGACAGACCAGGCATTTTCGGATCTGAACTCATCGAAGATATTCCAATCTCTACCGGCAGAGAAAAAGACCGACGTGCTAAGGTTCCACGTTTTGCACTCGTACTACCCTCTGGGTTCACTGCAATCGATAGTGAACCCAGTTCAACCAACATTGGCGACGGAGCAAAATGGGGCTGGAAGTTTTACCCTTAACATTTCTAGAGTAAATGGGGATGTATCGATCGATACCGGGATCGTTCAGGCGTCGGTGACTCGAACGGTATTTGATCAGAATCCAGTGGTGATATTTGGGGTTTCAAAGGTTTTATTGCCTAAAGAATATTTTCAAAAGAATTCAGTTGAGGTAATTCATAAACCAAGTAGTGGAGCACCTCCATCAGCTGACCCACCGGAGATTTCTATCTCACCGGTGAATTCGCCGGATATTGACGGTTCAACCAACCACTTATCTTCACCGCCGGGGTTCGGAGAAAAAGAGTCGTCGTCGGCGAACAGGAAAAGTACAGTAAGAATATTTTTGGGTTTATGGTGCATAGGGTTCTACCTAGCTACTGGGTATTAATTAATTTTGAAATTGTGTAATTAATTTTTTCCTGCTCTGTGGAAGTAATTTAGGTCAAGTAGTATCAATTTTAATTTTTTCTTTTTGCCTTTATCATTTCTTCCCTTTTTTAAAGCTTCATATGGTGTTGTAATTGTATTATGTAAAGAGGTCCATTTTGTTTATTGCAATTGCTACATAAGTACTACTAGTAATATTTATGAAATTACAAAGTTTTGCATACTTTTTTTAATTGAATTTTAGCTTACACCTGACGCACTG
Source organism: Solanum chilense (assembly GCA_032847665.1). Lineage (NCBI taxonomy): Eukaryota > Viridiplantae > Streptophyta > Magnoliopsida > Solanales > Solanaceae > Solanum > Solanum chilense. Next base: position 64,707,964 of record CM064965.1, on the reverse strand, counting down.
GATAAAATCCTTTCCCTTGTCATAGTAATTATTTTTATTCATATAAAAAGCTGATGACACAGTCAGTCATAAGATTGACCAATCTTTTGCTGAAGTATTGGATCTTTAACGGGAAAAATACCATTATTCTTTATAATTTTTGTTTAACTAAACACCCAAAAGAAGGAAAAGTACATCTTTGAGGTGTTGGAAAATGTACTTAGCTGTAACCAACCAGGTGCATTCAATTTTTACTTGTTGATCTCAGCAATGCAGAGTACCTTCAAGAATAAGAAGACGCTACTTAGATCATTTTATTTGGATTTTTTTTCTTCTTCTTTTCAACTTTTAGCTGGCGTTTGTTTATAAATTCAAAGCCTATTATTTTTTAACAATTCAATGGTTGCACACTTTTGGCGTTGGCTAAAAGTAATTTTTTAATGTGTTTTGGATTTTCCCACTTTATGAGAAAGAGGAAATATTTAGGTCACCTAAAAGAAACACAAAAGAATATGTATGGATTTGTGAGGGAGCTATAGGACATTACTGGCGAAAATAATGTACGGGCAGTTCAGCAATATTAACATTCCTGTTTGATGGACTGATCTAGTATATGTACAACGTTGGACAAAGATATAATCCAGATTCGGTTCTCTATATAGAAATTCAATATCAGATACATATTGCATAAAATTCAATTTGTTAATTTGGGCTACTCATACTGCAACACTAGTACTGAAAGCATAACATAGGAATACGGATTCGATTATATAGAATTCAATACCTGGCCCATATTGCACATCCGCTTCTTTTTCGGGTGCTAACACAGCCTTCAAAAAGCAGAAGCACAGCAAATAACGAGTCACGCAACTATGAGAATTACTGCGCGCACAAAAAAAAAAAAAAGCGGAACTTTAAGTTTCCGATTCTCTACTTAGAGAGATAATTAACACCTTTGGAAGAGAAATATTTCGAATGCAACGGTATTGTAATCAAATAATACAAACTCTGTCATGTTTCAGTGCCCGAAGCCTAGTGAAATCGTCAAATTGGCAGCAATTACTTGAACTGCCTAAGAAAAGAATAATTTATCCAACATGACACAACAGACTAAAAGAAGATCCTGCCTACAATACAACCAAAGTTTTGGTTCATCCGTCTAATGATTATAATCTACCATCAAAATTGATCGAGATTTCATTCTGTTTTTGCCTTGGCCTTAATGCGCTTCACCCTTGAATATAGGAAAACTCCAGCAAGGGCAATTCCAGTTCCTACATCAAAAGGGAAGAAATTGATTTTTCTATTGTGAAAAGAAAAAAAAAAGTTAACTACTACCTTTTTATATTCAACAAAACAATATCATTTGAGCTGTTAACAGATAGGAGTGAAAAGGGGAAAGAGGATTCTTAATCAGCAATAGGTTGACAAGTACAAAGTGTAAGGTGTCATACCCAAACCGTTAATGGGAGATACAGGTGTGCGGAAGAAGAGAACGGAAGTCACAATAACCACCACTCGCTTCACACAATTACCCACAGAATGAGTAACAGGCGATACCCTCTGTAATATCATGTAAGAAACCTGCACCAAAAATACAGTGTCAGCAAGAAATAACATAACCAGCAGTTCTCACAAATTAAAGGACACAATTTTCAGTCATTCATCAAATTTTGCCACATTAATTTGTGAATTACATTAAAAGAAAAAAAAAAGGAATTCTACTCTAGCAAGCCAAGCTGCTGATTAGCAGTTCATGCAGCCATGAGTATATAACTGTAAGAGAAACTTTTAGCCAATTCTGCATTAAAATGGCCATTGATCATAGCCGAAATTCTCCAACAGATGAAATAGCCACCTGTGTTTTTTCAAATTTTCCTCGTATAGATCTTCAATTTTTTTCAAACGGACTGCTTCAGTGTGAAGTGGAAAAAAATCACATTGACCTATATTCTAATAAGGCAGGCAGGAAACAACTGTGCTAAGGAGATAGCAAGGAAGAGCCTTGTGTTTCAAATCGGTCTAAGTTGATGGGCATATGCACTTCCAGCATGCTTGATACTGTCCAAAACAGATGGCAGGGAACGAAAGGGTCTGTCCTTTACTAGAACAACGTAACACCATGCAACCACAAATTGCAAGCAACAGAACACCATAAAATCAAAGTACAGTATTACACCAAATTATGTCAAGGTCTTATCTAACGATGAAGTGGACGAAAAATGCACTAATTAGATCTCACATAACCCTGTATCACTGTAGCAACATAAATTTTGTGTTTGTTCACTAAGGCAGGCTAGAATTTGAATTGAATCGATTATAGAACTCCAAGGAATCAATGAGAAAATGAATGCACAATCCTATACCTGCTGATAAGCATGGAAGCAGAGAGCAGCAATGAAAGACCTTGTGTAAAGCTGGTTCACATTCATTCCCTAGCACCAAAGGAAAATAATAAGAAAAAATTAAAAATAGTTTCTACAATTTCTGTACAACAGAACAATGAGAAACGACACAGAGTAAGCAAAAGGGTAGAAGCAATAAAAAATTGCACTTTATATATCACTTACTGCAGCTTCCAGAAAAGCAGGAGTGAACTTGACACCTTCCGTGAAAAAGGCGTATGGGGCCAGCAAGAAAAAGGACATGATAGTGATTATTGAAAAGAGAGTAATGTTATCCAATGACTCCTGAAGGGAAAAAATTGGAAGTGTAAACGTCACAGCATTTCAGAAATCAAAGAAGACAAGCAAGAAACTTGGGTTTTGTCTTGTAAATGCAATAAGGTTAATCCATAAACAAGATAGTTACTTGATGAAAAATTGAAAAGAACTCTCGAAAAAAAATCCACATAGTTTTCTCTTACAACTACGATTTCATATAAGCTTGAAACATCAACCAAAGAAAACTTAAACTTTGGGTACATATTTTCTTCATACCCTCGTCTAATTATAGCATGAAACAGACCAAAATTACCTCTTTCCGAACCATAAACTTCTTGCTGAGGACATTACGAGATTGGTTGGTTAAATTAGAGGCCATTGCACTCCAAAATCCAGCCCTAGCAATCAACAACACATGATTTGAATATAAAATTTTGGAACAAAACTTGATCTAAAGTATCTCCCACTTATATACTAAACTAGCGACAAAATCATATGGTATTATATAGAACAGAAAAATTGAATCTCTCACCAATTAAAAGATGCCTCAGTCATTGATGCCAGTCCCACTCCACCAACAATTGGTACAAGAGAAGATAAAACCCACAAGGTAGGGAACTGCGTGAACAAGATAATCCAATGTCATTAACTATAATAACACAGACAGTAGACAAACAACTAAAATTGAAGTGTGAACTTCTTTTTCTTTTTAAAGTTGCGGAGGCATAAATATAATCTGAATTAAGATGAAAATATATGGAAGAAGGAATAGAAAAAAAGTTGCTTCGCCCTGATGTCACAAATGAATACAAGATATTTATATAGAAATGTAAAGGACATTCATCTAAAGCACACCTCGCCTAAGAACATAGCAGAGAGGACAACAGAGAAGAATGGCTCCATTGCTTTGATAGTGTGAGTGAATGACACAGAAACTTTTCCAAGACTCATGTTGGTGAAAAGGTTGCCCAAGGTATGCACCGCTGCCAATGGCAAAATTGCAACAAGCTGCCGATTGAAAATTGAAAATCAGAACACATTCACATAATCAGGTCTAACCCCAAACCGTAGTTAACTTGTCTCAATGAAGTTACCTGTGCACCACTGATTTTTGGCCTTTTGTATAGATTGAGAGTCCACATTAGAATTACAAGGACGGAGCCAACAGCAAATTGTGCGAGAGTCACTGTGACTGGGTAAGGGAATGCTTTCAGCACCTACAGAATACAGCAACCTTAATCAATTAGACAATGGCGCAACTTGACAAGCAGAAAGGCAAAATTTGACTTTCTATTTAGCAGCCATGTTCACTTCCAAGAAACATGTACTGAGTAATCTACAGTTTCATTCTCTAAGCAAATCGCATATCAGAAGACATCTTACATGTGACAGTGAAGAGATTCAAAATCACTTCAACTAATTAGCAATCTATTAGAAAACGGCTCAATTTGCAAACATAAATGCACAGGGAATAGATAATTCCAAAACAAGAAAAAAAGTTGACACCTGATGAAGTTAAATCGATATTCTAAAATTTTGAAACGATTCATGGCTTGGAGATCCTCACAAATAGCAATACATGCATGCATTTACACATACAATAAAAGCACTCTCAACCACAATTCCACATGTAAGGAAGCAAAACTTACAACACGTACGAACAAGCGGTATAAACAACAAATAGATCAGCTATACTTATTCATCAATACAAGCTGGATGAGAAAGAGAAAGTATACCTGTTTGTTGTAAATGTTGAAGTAGATGTTAAATAGATACCAAAGCCCGAAAAGAGATCCGAGTACCAAAGTTTCCCTCAAAGGCTTAGATTTGGGTGCCTCTCCAGCGCTGTCCGGCAGAGACGTGGCTCGAACCTCCACTCCATCCGACTCACGCTCTGGAACCGGAGCCGGAACTGAAATCCATCCATTACGATTCAACTTTGACGAAGAAGAATCCGCTGAACATCTAATTGGATTGATTTTCCTCGAAGTTGAACCATTTAGGGATCCAAAACGAAGCGGCTGAGATAAAGGATTAAATCTACAAAACGAAGCGGAACTGGACGGCTTGTAAGGCTTCTTAGGGAGTGAAATTGACGGAGAAAACGAGATTGCTGTGCTCTGCATTTTGGCGAATCAGATCGAAGAAATTGCAGCAGAGGGAGTGAGAAGAGGAGAAGAAGAAGAAGGGAAATGAATATAAAGTGTGTTGTTGGGGGAGAGGAGCGTTGGGGACTCCGTCGGGGCGTGAGAAGTGAAGTGAAGTGAAGACAGATTGTATTGTAAACAGAAATGTTAGGGGGAGGGATATTCTGGGTATTTTTGGTAACTTTAGGGGTGCATTTTCAATGATATTTTAAATTGTGGGTTGGGGTTGGTGAATATAGGTAGTTGAGGGAGGACAAATTTGTTGGATCTGTGATTGGTAAATTATTTTCTTACAAAACTGGAAACATTGTGATTGGATAAAAAATATAAAAAATTAAATTAGCAGTGAACAAACAATACGAATATATACTTATGCTGGAAGAGCTTTTCTTTTTTTCTTCAATATATAGATCAAACTCCAGGTCTTAAATTTTATGAATATTTTTGAACTTTTGAAATACTTGGTTCTCACATTTGAAAATGAGTAGTATTAAACTTGATTTTTTTGGAACATTTTTGTTGTATTTTATTTGTATCATCACATCCTAAGATTCATATCTCTAAAATATAAATCGCCCCGTAAATTCCAAGACAATGATTCTAAGCAAATTTGCAGTTATATTCCTCAATCCTCACACACCATTGAAAATTGTTACTCCCAAGTTAAAATCAGTATTATTTTCTTAATTCAAACTAAACACAAACATTAGGAAAAGAATTGAGAAATGTATTTTTTGAGGAACATTTGTAATAACTTTTCGAGATTGACATATAAAACTGCTTATTTTCATAGCTAAAAGTTCAGTTTGGAACGATGGGAATAAAATAGAATGTTTGGTTAAAAATCATATGCAAAAATTTAGTTATTTTCGCTGAAATTATATAATTATTTTATTTATTGATACAAAAAGTTATACAACTATACATATTAATGACTAGAAAGATCGTTTCTAACACAAACAAGGCCACCAATTAGTCAATAAATTTGACCCATCGCACTATAAAAAGCAAAAACGCACTTGTCATCAAGTTAGGTTTTCTTCCTTGTTTAATTTCCTTCTCTTTGTTAAGATAAAAACAAATTAGTAGTCATTAAAGTATACATCACTCTATTTAGGATACTTAGAAAGAATGCATTTAGACAGATTCATGATATATATTCAAATACTTATATTTAAACAAGGAAAAGAAATGGCTTCTTTATTCAAATACCATAAGCATCTTTGCCATTTTTGTCACTACTTGCAACTTGCAGGTATCCAGAGCAACCATTTGTCATAGTGAAGTGGTCCTCAATGCACATGCAAAGACTCAAAAAGAAGAGCATAACAAAAAGCAAACAATGTGCAAGCCAGTTAAAAGATCATCCTTTGTATCAGCTGATCTGTATTTTCATATAGTTAAGGCATCCACAGTTCATGATTATGTAAACATTACATAATTTAAACATTTCTTCTTCAAAACACAAAAGATTATGATGAGTGCAAGTGTTCGTATATACGTACGTCTTTCATGACATGTAAACTTGAACACTTGCAGTCTTCATTACCTGGCATACTGGGCAACTATCAATAAACACTTCACATTCTTTACAAAGGCACAAGTGCCTGCATGGAACTAACAAGACATTGGCTTCTTTACTCTTGCAAGCTCTGCAGCATTTTAGTTGATGTACATTGGCTACTTGGTCATGTGAACCACTTGCCAGATGGTAGTTTGTACTTGAGGCAGCATCATTTACTTCACTATCTCCACAGCCTTCCTTAGCTTGCATGGAACCATGGGCCATGGCCTGCTGAATATTGCTTTTCAGGGCATTAACAACAGACTCGTTGTACTTTGCTCTGTAATGCCACGACTGAGCTTCTACAGTGATCTGCCTAATTCTCTCCCCAAGCTCCCTGTTCTTGCGGTTCATATTGTCTATTTCAACATCTTTCTCATATAACTTCCTGCTAACTTCTTTTTGCAAGGAATTCAGTAAAGATGCTGTCTGTCGATGAACCAACTCCCTCATGCCCTTCATCATATTATCTTCCTGAGTTACCAAGGACGAATCAGAAGTGCCCAAGGACTAAAATTTCAATATAACATAAATTCAATGCAGAAAATCTGTCAGTATCTGTATCCACATCCAAGTCATTTCTTATACTCTTTATGCCCTAAACTATCAACACTTGACCAACTCACAGATATAAGTTGGAGACACAGACCTTTGTGATACTGAAAAGATAGAAATGCTCCTACTTATGCTCTTACTCATATAATAAACAATATTTACAAGTCAATCCAGCATATCAAAGGATGCATAATAATGACTAAATACACGCCAACCCCTTTCCCCGTAGGTGTACAGATATCAAAAATGGATAGGAGAAAACCATAGTTCTTTTTAGGACACATTGTATGAGTTAATCCAGATCAATCTAAAGTATGATATGCCAAACTTCAGACAAAGTTAATGAATACAATACAGTACCTGCACTTTCATGTAGTGATCAAATTCTTCCCTTTGCCTGTCAATCTCATATTTAAAACCACTGTCTATTGGTAGACGAGCAGGGAGGGCTGCTTTCGTGTTTTCAGGAGCAGAAGTGACTGATGAATTGCGTTCTTTTTCCTCATAAGAAAGTCTAAGTCCAGTTGATACAGTAATTGGATTCAAAATACTTCCAGCTTGATCCACTTCATTCTGACCAAAGTTGTTATTCAAGGATATCTGAAGCTTTTGCTGGCTATAGTTGGGTTCAACATCCCGGGCTCTTTTGGTAGGGCGAAGCGCAGCAGATGGGTGATCATTGACATTGTGGCTTATCGGGTAGCCACTACATCCAACGGTGACTGAACAAGAAAAAAAAACTGTATGTGAGATCAAGTAAAACGGAACTAGGAATTGTTAACACCCGTCAGAGTGGCTAAATATTTTACAGCAAGTCACTGTGGAAAATTATGCAAGTAGCAGCACCAAGCAAAGAACAAATCAGCACCATAATTCAAATAATAAACATAGAAAGAAAGCATTAATCTGATTAAACATGATATATGAGTGTATATGTTCGGGTGTGGGTGTGGGTGGGGGTGGGGGTGGGGGTAAGTATAATATATAATATGAAAGATTAAAGCATCAGAGAAGGATCTAAACTACCATGCCTCTGGTAGATTTTAAAAACAAAGAACACAAAAATCACCTTTTATAATATTCACCAGCCAAGAAAACAGAGCTAATCATGGAGAGAAGTAGGACTAAATAATGCTTAATAGTTTTAGTTAAGTACTAATTAACTGATGTTGAGTATAGAACAAGTCTCATATACAATCGACATCCAAGAAACAGTTTTAGCTATGTACTGATCAACTGACTCTTAGTTTAGAACAAGTATCATATACAATAATCAGATGAACAAACAAAATGAGCATTGAAATCATCACAAGCATTAAGAGTAATCTGTTCATTGGCCCCCTTACCCAAAGGTGACTTTAAGTTCCATACAGTTTTTAGGTAAAGTCTATTAGTAAGACATCAATGATATTGTCACAAAATCAAGATATCATATCAACCAAAGTCATTACACTTTAAACTTTAAATGCAAGAAATAAGAAAAGATTATGAATGCGGCCAGCATTCATCTTGGTGAGTTATAATCTACATTGCAACCAATGTATCAACAACCTCTACAAGATTGAAATGAGCACTACAAATGTAGACTTCATGTAATGTCAAATAAACAAAATATCTAATTATAAGCTAGCATATCACTTTTCAGAGAAACAATTAAAATCATATTTTAGATTAAACTCAACACTACAAATTAATATTGTTTGAGCCCTCGGCATCGTTAGGAAATGGTGGTATTGGAGGTTGAAGAGGCACAATTATCGTTAGAAAATGGTGGCATTGGAGGCTGAAGAGGCACAATTAAGAGATTGCCCAAGACACAAGAGGAGGCGGCTTTAGCTGCGTCGTCCTTAGATAACATTTCAACAAGAGCGTAACGTTTATTGTTTGAACTCATGATTATATGTGCAACCTCACCAAAATTACTAAATAACTCTTTCAATCTTTGGCAAGTATAATCTTCACCACTTTTACCCCAAGATACCTTTAAGCACCTTTTCCTTGTCAACACACATGTCTGGTGACTCTTTCTTTGAAAGCAATATTTCACGAATTCTAGCAATTTCAGCTAGAAGTTTTATAGCTATTTGTTCCTCCTCTTCTATTCGAGCCAAATTAATATCAGGTACAAAATATGCTCTGACCTCGTCTTTCTACGCTTTGAATCTTGTTCTTGTTGTTGGATCATCTCACGCTTCATACGGAGTACATCATCAAATAACCTCCTCTTTTTCACATCCTTGAGAATGTCGTAGGAAGCCTTGAGCTTTTGAAAGTTGAAGTGAGCATTAATTGGATCATCGGGTTTCTTATCTGGATGCAATTCTAATGCTCTCTTTCGATAGGCTTTTCAATATGTCAATTTCAGAAAGCTTTGCCCCTTCCTCACCGGAGGGTAAATCCAAAGCAGCATAATGATCAACTTCAATATCCATGGAAGAATCCTAATTTGTAGATGGGAGAAACTTTGGGTATTCTCGGGACTCATAAACAGGCTTGTTCTATTTTATAGGCGGCTTAATTAATTTTTCTTAATCCTACAAGGACTCTAATTAATTTTTCCTAATCCTACAAGGACTTGAATTAATTAGTTAGAACCTTGGAGTACGAGCAACTTCAATTCCTAATATATTTTCTATACCAACTTGGATATCCTATTAAGTTTTGTGCACATTCGCCACAACTACTGCACCAATGGAAACCCCTTAATAATAAGATTGATCCGAACTGACAAAGGAACCCAAACTCCTTCTCTTCAAGTTTAAGATTGCTTACTCCAGACAAAGACTTCCAAAACATTCGTAAAACTTACCTCTTAATAATATTTGGGATTAAGAAGAACATGTGCAGATTAGAAAGTCTACAGCTGTTTTAGCACAAACTTATCTCATCTTTCTCAAGAATATAGCAAAAGGTTATATGTAATGTACCTCTAATCTTAAATAATGGCATACATGTTTAAAAACAACAAATTTCAAATTGTTCTAAAATATAATATAATGTTGAAGAAAGAAACGACAACGAGACAGTCCCTTCAAGTGATCTGAACAAAAATAACAGGCAACTATCATTTTACGTCCCTTGTATGCTTCGGGTTTAACATTAAAACGAGTCCTTTGCCTATTTAGTTGAATTGAACAATGCACGGAGTGATTCTATAAAATCAGCATAAGCTCAAAACCTTCATCAACATATACTTGCCAAATGTATACTCTTTACATGCTGGCTTCTTTTTCATTCCGGTGTATTTGAATTCTGTTCAACAGCCCAACGACTTAGAACACATCTTTTGTTCTTTCCACTGCTTGAAGTGATTGTGTCTCCTTTTTCAGTCCCACTTTATATTTTAACAGGATAGACTAAAGATGCTAAGAGATGCTGGCATTGCAGGTCATCATTAGCATCAGCTAAGCAGCAATTGGTTTGTTCTAATTTCATCTAATATTTATGGATTAGACACCTAGTAACTCAACCAGTCCTAGTGCCTCACCGCATGCTTTAGGCATCGAGGTACCGAACGACCAAGAAGAGAAGGCGCTCTCCACATATTCCCTGGATCAACTCTAATTAATTAAGCACGGGCGCAATACAAGCCCAGCCCAGTTAGATTACAAGAAGTCTTTGTAACACAAATAACAATCTTCTAAAACCGATTCAACACCCTAGTCAGACTTCACAGCTCAAGCTAAAAAGTTAGGCATGACAATGCTGAATGTGGAAATCCAAACACAAAAGAAACCCCCCAAAAAAACATAGAGCCTGTATTATCAATCAATCTACCAGATTCGTGACAAACAGAGGAAAATCATGAACCAAATTAGTAAGTATCATATTGCAAAAACATAAATCCTAATTGGAGTCAGCTGGAAACTCACCATCCCCAAACAGTTGCAGCTGAGGCAATGCAGTCATATCATACTGGAAACGATTCCCCTCTAATGAAGCCGGAAATAAACCGTTGCCACTGCTACCTTCTCCAAACATATTCCTGAAATTATAGCACAAGATTAATCCAACAACCTCAATATTCAACAAAACCAACAAGATCTCAATAAAAACCTCCAAAATCAATAACTCAACCCCAAGAATGAATCAAGAAAATACCCCTATAGATTGATCGATCCTTCAAACACCAAAAACAAGAAAACCCCAAGTCCTAAATGTTGATAAAAACCTCAAGAAACATCTTCAAACATCAAAAAACAAGAAAACCCCAAGTCCAAAACGTTGATAAAAAACAAAAACAAGAAAACCCCAAGTCGTAAATGTTTCATTTAAACAACAGAAAACTCAAGAAACATCAAAAACAAGAAAACCCCAAGTCCAAAATGTTGATAAAAACAAAACAACCCCAAGTCCCAAATGTTGATAAAAAAAAAAAAAAAGAGAAGAAAATGGGTACCTGGAAATTAGATGTAAAAAAAGAAGAGAGAGAAGAATGGGAGCATAATAATAGTAGATGGGGAGAAGTGATGGTGGTGGAGGTGTAATAGTTGTGGGGAAAGGTTTCGGTTAAGAAAAACGATTCCATTTGTTGGTTTTGGCGTTGGTATTGGTATTGGTATTGGTATTGGTGTTGGTGATACAATCACAAGACTCACTCGTTGAAGAAATCTTCCTTCTTTCCTTTTTCCCCTTGTCTTTCTCTTTCTCTTTCTCTTTGACAGCTTTCTTTTCCTTTTCCCACCACTAACCTTTTTTTATTTCCGTTACCATTTTATTTACCTTTTTACCCCCAACCATTAAATCTCCATTTTTTTTCCGCATTCCAAGTTTTATCCTCAAATTTTATATATGCCACTAATTTAATAATAATACATGGATTGAAATTTCACGAATATGATTTTATAAAATAAATTACAAAGTGTATGAATATTTTAGTACCAACTTGTAGAAAAGTTATTTTCAAAAAAAATTATATTTGAATGTGAAAAGCGAAAATAACAAAATATTGTAATAATAGAAATTTATTAAAATAATATAATAGTAAAAAGCAAAAGAAAATCATTAAAAAAAAATAGAAGGATTGAAAATACGTATGAACTTAATGCAAACTATAGTTTACTTTTCTTAAACTATTGACAGTTATAAAAATATTCATTTAATTGATTAATTAAACTCGAATATATCATGATCTGTATCAAATGATTTCAAATTCTTATATGAGAATAAAAAGTCGAGAAAAATATAAAAAAATACTTCTAAACTTGACGAAAATTAAAAGTATATTTCGTTCATGTTATAAGATAAAGATGTATTTAAGTTTAGTTAGTTATGTAGATTAGTATTATTAATAATTTATATCAAATTTAAAAATATTTTTAATATTTATCTAATAAAATTATACTAAAATAAATATATAAAACCAAAACATGTTAAGACGACGGATGAAATTAGCTTTAGTCACTAACATGTAAGAAGAAAATGTTACTATATGTCTTAATTTTGTGATAGATTTTATTTTTCAAAAATCAAACAGTTTAGATCATAAACTCTTCAGTCTTTTTAAAATAAAATTTATACATTTGTAAACTATATAATTTGTAAACTATATAAAAAATAGTATATAGCTTTAAAGTTAATTTTATGAGGAGCCAAACTGGTAAAATCTATACATTTTTGGGGTAAGAAAAGGGCATTATAGTAAATGAATAAATGATGGCATAGTTACTTCTAAAGGGGTTCTTGTCTGCAGGTGGTGGTCGGTCCTAGGCCAACAACCATCCACCCAAAATATGACATTTACAAGTGGAATCCAAGCTCTCAAGCAATACTTTTTTATTAGCATTCCCTTCCGTTTCGTTTTAAAATGATACTCTCTATATTTATTGTATTTGTCCTAAACGGATACACTCTAAATTTAAAATTAATTTAATTTACATCACCCATATAACCTTCTTTTTTTTTTTATATAAGTGATTAGCATATTTATTTCACAATTTTTATATAAAACTTGACGTGAAATAATATTTCAAGTCAATATTATGTTTTGAATTTAGACTTCTTAGATATCAAAAAATCCTTAGTATAAAATATCTTCGAATATTGAAGAGGTAAAAGAAAAAGTTGGAATGGGGGAGAGAATAGTGAAAAGGGGAAAAAGGAGATGGAAGAGACGTGAAGAATCCACGAGGAAATATTGGAAAAATGAGAAATGATAGAACATGTGAGAGTGATGATATAATGATGATAAGGATCTCCGGGTGAGGTGGTGCCAATGGATGATGACAGAAGAGGAGTCTACAAATGCGATGGAATAATAAGTATTTTTTTATTTTTAATTAAGAGGTCTTGAATTTGAGTTCTGTTAATATGAAATCACCTTGTTAGGATGCATTTTTTTTTTAAAGGCAACTTTCACATATAGCAAATAAAAAATTCATATTTGCATACTATATCAAAGTTTGCATCATTGCGCTCCATAGCTAACATAGAAACTGTATAATTCGCTATACATATACAGGTGAAGCAAATTGTATAAAACAAGAAAGAGAAAGACACTTGGACAGAGAACTGTATAAAAACGAATTGCATTATTATAAGTGTATATAACGATTATATACAATTTGAATTTGTATAAAATGAAAAAGAGAGAAAGACAAAAGAGACTTGACAAGGAATACACAATTGAATCGAATTATATAAAACGAGAAAGAGAGAAATTAGATATAATTTGAAAAACTGTATAAAACGAGAAAGAGAGAAAGACAAAAGAAACTGGGCAGAGGAGTATTTTTATTGTATAATTATAAGTGTATAGGACGAAAATATATGTACTTGCATGTGTATATACAATCTTCTCACGCTTTATACAAACAGAAACGCAATTTATACATTTCGCTTCTGTTTGTATGAGTGAAAAATGCGAGGGTGGCGAGCGAGATTTGGGAGAGTGGCGAGCAAGATCTGAAAGAAGGGAGAGAGGGGAACAAAAATATATGTATTTATGCAATTTTCTCTGCTTTATACAATTAGAAACAATTTTTATACACTTGTGTTTGTATAAAAAATGAGGAAGCGAGCGAAAAATTGGAAGAGAGTGGCGAGCGAGATATTTGGGAGAGAGGCGACTGACAATTTTTTTCAAACGTTTGCTATGGAACATAATTAAATCAATGGTTACTCCATATTCTAGGTTATTAGTTTGCTATTATATATAATTTTTTTTATTTTTTTAATATAAAATTTTCGACAAAAATTTGATTAAATTTTAATATAAATATCGAATACGAAATGAAAAAGAAAAAGAGTATAAGTAGTGAGTAGACACGTATGTGAACATTATTAGTGTTAACCTTCAAAGCAGCCGGCTGAGACCACTCCACTTTGTGGTGGGACCCTTTTGTAACGTTCTTCTGCGGGGGAGCCCCAAAGCATAAGGGATCCATTCTTTGGACAAAATATTGTTAATGTTGTGTAGTGGGTGGCCATAGATTTGGACCAATTTGAAATTAGAATCATATTTTTTAAATTCTTTTAGATATTTGATTTTGAGATTGGAGTTTTAAAAGTTTTTTTATTTTTCAATTGGATGTCAAATTTGATACTTTTATTAAAATTGCTATCATCTTATTTGAGATTAATAAATTTACATTACATTCGTTGATCATTTGATTAATAAAATTACATTAATATATTTAACTAAAATGATATGACTTAAATAAAGTTCAAATTATATTTGGGCTCTTCCATTAAATCAACAATACAACTTCAACTTATTCTTCAAGTTTAAAATTCTCTACATTACTTGAATTAAAATATCTCGAAAACTCTAGCTCACACATATATAAAGGAGCTCTCATAAGACTAAAAGAACAGACAAATAGATACGTAAAAGAATCATTGCCCTTTAGTATTGATCAACAAAATTTTAGTCGCATACAATTGTTATTTTTAATCTTCTTTTTTTTTTTTTTAATAATATGTCTAAAAGTTCATCATAATGTTTTTCTTTCTTTAACTTACATATTCGAAATGTAAGAGTTTTAATTGGTTAATACTCCCCCTTGTATAGTTAAATTGATCTAATTATGACTATGTAGATATTTGTCTTTGAATTCTTATGACAATTTGTTTATAATATGAAGACTTCATATACTAGCTTCCATTTCATTCTCCCGCACCAATATGGCGTGTGATGTCTTTATCGATCTTATTACTTTTTCTGATAATAAATTCAAGATACTTGAAGTTTTCTCTCTCTTGTCTGACATTTATAATGTGTAACCAACTTTCATTGCTTATCGATTATATATGGTACATTACTGAACTTACACTTACAAATATTTATTTTGCTTCTAACCAACGTAAAACCTTTAGATTCTAAATTTACCTTCAAAACTCTAGCTTAGCTTTAACGACGATCGCTAGTCTCATCAACCAAATACATCCACCATAACACATCACATTATGTCTCGTCAATGTATCATTTATCAAGGCAAATAAATACATCCTTAAGTATTGATATCTGATGCAAGTTGCAACCTATCAAAGCTAAAAAGTGATTCGTCTCTTCCCACGGTTTTTACTTTAGTCTTGATTTTATCATATATGTTATTCATAACTGAAACATTCAAATTGATCAATTCCCACATCAAACTTCACAGAATTTCTACCTAATCAAAATTTATTCGAGTATGATTTAAATCAATTAATTAATCGTAGCGGAATCCGATATTTTAGAAAGGAATTTTAGAATACTAAATTTATAGTTTGAAAATTCACATGTAACAGGCCCGCTTAATTAGTCCATACAATATTAAGCCCAATAAAATGTCAACTATAGCCCAATAGATTCGGCCCACTATCAGAGCCCACCCACCCCACCCAATCGTTCATAACCCTAAGTCGGAGTATAAAAGTTATCATCTTCTGGTATATCAGGGCTTTCGATCGGCACCAGCTGAACGGCGATTGTGCTCTCTGCTATTTCTGTCTAACCTCTCGGCCTGCGAAAATGGTATTGCTTCTTCTTTCCGCCTCTTTGATTTCTTATTGATTTACTGTATGATAGTAAAGTACCCATTCAGTATTGTTCATTACTTAAATCCCATCGAAGCAAAGTAATCTAACGTTCTATTGTTATACTAAGGTATTTTTGAACCAGTTCAGAAACTGGATGAAATGATGAACCGTAAAGTTATCCAGTACATGAATCTAACGAGCTTTTGATTTGTTCCTCTTGTTTGCTGATATATAGTTTTTGTAGTTGCGGTTTTAGGTATTTATTCCTGATTCCTTGATAGAATTGTACCCATTGAGCACATTTCAGTTTAATAATTGAATAGCAGATAGTCCATATCTCTTTGCTGTAGCAATGTAGGATTAATTATAGGCCTAGCTCAAGAGCTACATGTC
This sequence comes from Solanum chilense, assembly GCA_032847665.1. Lineage (NCBI taxonomy): Eukaryota > Viridiplantae > Streptophyta > Magnoliopsida > Solanales > Solanaceae > Solanum > Solanum chilense. The sequence goes on along the minus strand of CM064965.1, from coordinate 64,691,702 downwards.
CAGTGTAAATCCACCAAGTATGGTCTGGGGAGGGGAGTGTAGAGTGTACCTGGACCTTACCCCCACCTTGTAGAGGTAGAGAATTGAATTGCTTTTTTATAACAAAGCAATGTTAAAAACAACATAAAAACACAAAACAGATAATAAAAAATAGTAATGAAATCATTAAGCATCAAGTGCAACTTGACTTTGATTGATGTTCTAGCTCCTATAATTTTGAAAGGAAGACTTTGTACTGAAATGAAATGAGCACCAGAATTGGAGACTGAAGTGTAGCCTATAGACTGTGTGCTAATGGTTTATTCTGTTTGATGAGGAACTTTAGGACACAAACATTATCATAATTTAGTATATATTTCGTAGATATGTTATGATTTTCTCCAGTATTGTTGATTTGCTTTCTACCTGCTTTTGGCATATAATAAAGCCTTCATATGTTCCATGTGGCTTAATATATTAATCTTTCATTGTGACTCTTTCTTGCAGGTGAACGTTCCTAAGACAAAGAAGACCTACTGCAAGTCCAAGGAGTGCAAAAAGCACACCTTGCATAAGGTGACACAGTACAAGAAGGGGAAAGATAGCTTGGCTGCTCAGGGGAAGCGTCGTTATGATAGGAAACAGTCAGGTTATGGTGGTCAGACCAAGCCTGTCTTCCACAAAAAGGTAACATATCCAGAATAGATATGTGCATTCTCTTTTACAAAGTAACATTGATATACAAACAAATTTCAGCAAGTATGAAAAACTTTTCACTGATTTAGCACTATATTTGGTCTATTGGTTAATGAATAACTGACCTCTTCCTTTTTGCTGATACAACCAGGCTAAAACCACAAAGAAGATTGTGTTGAGGCTGCAGTGCCAAGGCTGCAAACATGTTTCACAGCACCCAATCAAGGTTTGTTAATGGAATTTGATCACTGTTATATGTAGTAGTGCTTATTTTGCATATTTTCGGTAAGTTAAAATCATTTTCTTTTTTTATGCAGAGGTGCAAGCATTTTGAAATAGGTGGGGACAAGAAAGGAAAGGGAACCTCACTTTTCTAGATTGCCTCTGAAGTCATTCAGAGCTTCCTTTTTTGCCTTCTCCTATGTTGCACTGTTGAATTTTAGTTATTTTGGATGTTTATTTTGTGTTACATTGTCTTCCAATAGATGATTTTGTGTTATGGATAGTTATATGGAGACCATATCTATATCTATATTCAAGTTTTTTGATAATATGGTTTCTGTTTTAGTTATTGGATTCAGTTCTAATGTTTTTATTAGTTTATATAATAGCTATCTCCCTGATAAGGATTGGTTTGGTTGATCTGGTCTCACTCATCTTGATAGATGCTGTCCTATGTCGTTCATAAATCATCTGCATTAGAAAGAATGAGACTGCAAAGGTGAATGCTAATTATTTTGGTGAAATCTCAGCTAGAGTTTAATGAGCTTTTTTCTTCGTTGGCCTTATTTGCTGGCTTTTGTTATTGAAGGTTTCTACTTTTCTCAGATTGGTTTTCTCTTGGCTCCATGAACATCCTATATTAATAGATGCTGTGTAGTCTCTCAAGCATCAAATCCTACGCAGAATTGTAACATTTTCTACTGCTGGCGTAAGTTGAAATAAACATGAACATTGATGCACTTGTGTTTAAACATCAGTTCACTTTACATACCGTTTCTATTTTTGAGGACTTCTCAATCTCACCAAGTAAAGTCATCCCAGTAAGAATGTAAAAAGTCTTATCAGAAACGTCTACTTGTTTTTGTTGTTCTTATAAGGTCCCTAATTCTTACTTAGATAATAGTTTTTAGGTAAATATTCTCGTTGATAATATATATATATATATGAGTATATAAGAAGTTCCATTTACAAAAACAAAGAAGCTAGCAAGGCCTATTTTTGAGGAGATAGTGATTGTGTCTTATCTTAGAGATTTTAGAAAAATGAGAATACAAAAAAATGCATGTGAGATATTTCTTACTCCCGTTTATTTTTTACTCCTACTAAAATGGGTAAGTTGTAACGCAATTAGTTATTTTCAATCCATTTCCGTCTGTCTAAATCTGATTCAATCTGCCACCACCATACCAAGATAATAATGTTTCTCTTTGATGGGATTACATTTTTAAGGACTTTCTAGTCAATAGCTTCAAGGAACAAATTAGTTAGAAATGCTCATATATATCTCTTCTGTTTTGTCATTCTTTTGGTATTTCTCTTGAAGAAGAAGTCAACAAGTTAGTATTTAGTTTGTCTTGTAAAATTAGTTATAATCTATTTAAGTTCTGTCATTTTCTTAAAACTTGAGTAGCTTAATTTGGACCAGAGTGGGGGGTGCATCTTCAGTAACTTGAAATGAGAGGTTTGTCCCTCGAAATCTTTATGTGCTTTTCCTCTTTCTGAATTTAAGAATAAGTAGCATAGAAACATTTGATACATTATATTCTTTTGTAGTACAAAAACAATAACATGAAATCATGCGGGCAAATCTAGGATTTGAAAGTAATAGAGTGATTCGTGGATGCTTTATGGATATTGACTCAAGTAAGTACAGGTCAAGACAAGACACATTTCCGCCTTTCTTCATGCGAATCAAAATATATACATCATATTTAAGATATATACATACACATAAAAGATAGTTTACGAAATTTAACAATTATAAATATTTTAAGAGTTTTAATTATCAAAATTTAAACTTAAAAATGGATTGATTCAGTGGGATATAGTTTCAATTATCAGTTTGTGACTAGATTACAAGATCGTATTCCGACTAAAATCACTCTTTAAATAGAGAAAAGCTCTGTAATTAAAGTAATCATTACCAGGCAAAGGTTGCTTTAAAATAGTAAAAAACATAGTTGACATTTAGCTATATTATATTTTCTATAGATTTTTTTTTGGTTAATATGTCTTATCTGTTGCTACTTTGGATCCGTCATAATTTGTAATTTAGTATCATGCGAAAAAATTGTTTTTTTTTTAAAATTTTAAAAAAGGACCGGTAACCCATTGACCCAGTTAATTACGGAACTAATTTCCTCTCTTTGGAAGTTAATCATTGAGATTAAATTACGTTTCAACTACTAATGAGTTCCCTTTTATTATTTATCTTGAGATGGGGCCAGTCTGTGGTCAGAGCCAGGTCGAGGGGTTCATATGAACAATCTTTGACCTATTTATAAATGGTTAAAATTATGTTTTATGTATATATTAATTGTTGAACTTCCTTCAACTTTTTTTTTATATGTTCACTTCTACATATTTTGAATAATTTTATTAAAATTCTTGCTTCGTCGTTGGATGGAGGGTCATGTGTGAGTTTTCTTTAAGCTGCAAGTCGCGACTGTTGTCATGAAAAAAGAGTTTGTTTTCTGTCAAAGAAGCATGCTTAACACAGCCTATAGAATAAAGGCATTCGAGCCGCGTCTAAACTTAATGGTGGGCAAGGGCCCGTAACGCATGCATGTGCAAATTCTTTGATGCACTTTAAATAACAAGACTACATAAAGAACATATACGAAGACCTTATCTCTATCTTGGTGGATTTTTTCGAGAGGCAATTGTTCTAATAATCATATAATAACAAGAACCTCCAAATTTATTGGAAAAAAATGAAAATTATGAAGGAAGAAAAGACAAACTATAGTGGGAATATAGACTTTGAACTTTGCTTGAGAATCAAGCTTCAAGTCCCAAAACAAAGGGGACAAAATAGAGGTATTTAATTGGGCTATAAAGTGGGCCCTTCACCGACAAGAGTCCAAAAAATACCTTAAAACATAGGGCTTAAAGAGTAAAGTCTACGTATTTGGGCCTGATAGCGTGTACGCAATCCATATGACTAATTAACAATATGGCTTAGGAGTGTGGGCCCATGTAGGCCCTAGCTGATTTGTCCTAATTTTCTCATTTTTTTATGATTGAATTTTGAAATTTGAATCATCATATCATGCTCTTTCCTTATTTGTCTTATTTTCACCATTTCCCCACAATAAGGTTTTTGATATTTTTTAATCATAGACCATCTCATCTAAACTATTAAAATATTCGAGGGTATTCACTTCTAATTACTTTATTACACTTTTTAACATGTTCCCATCATAATATTAAATTATTTGACTGTTTAATTCAAAATTCAATATGAGATGATTATATGTTTCAATATTAAGATCCGATGTTATAGTGGTAGCACATTATTCCTTGAGAAAATCTGTATAATTTTTAAAAGAAAAACTCAATGGAATCTATCAGTTGGGAATATAAGATTAAAGTTTAAGCAAATAACCCAATTATTGGACTGATGGGAATAATCACTCCAAATACTTTTAAAAAATTATGTATATTATAATAAATAAATAAAAAAACTAGTGAACATTGATCTTAAAGATGTGATTTAACAGTCAATAAAATAGTAGAGATTCATAAAGTCTCAAATTTAAATTCATCAATAGAGTTGATATGTGTTGCTATTTGGTACAATTTCTCGTTGCGAAAGCTGTTCGAACACTACGATCATAACAAATTAAAAAAAAATACAAATGAAGATGACAAATTTGAAGTTTTACAATGATATAATTCCAAAAACTTTATAAAGAGCATTATATATTTCTATATTGGAAGCTAACAAACATCTTCTAGCATATACTTCTTTTTTTTGGTGTGTTAAAAGAAGAATCATCTATCAATCTAAAAAAAAACTTTCCTTTCACCAAGACAGGTGGGTACCCCCCTCCCCCCCCCATGACACCTTGAATATCATAAAACTAAAAAAAAAGCAACATATCCTCTATGTCTAAGAATTTCATATTTAATTTGCATGGGCATATTGGATTATAGACTAGTGACTAATCCCATTAGGCAAATCCTATTAGGATAACTAAATAAAGAAGCTTGTGCTCAAAGAACACCATCCCTTTTGTCCTCTCTCTTTTTTTTTTTCTTTCAAATTTAATTTATTTCTTTTGTTAAAAAGATAAATAAAATTGATTCCTCCAAAGCAAAGAAGCAAAGCATCTATTCTTACACATCACCTGTAAGTATGCCAACTTTCCTTTGCTTACAATTAAGAACTTGCCATTCTTTTTTATTTCAAAACATTATATTAAAATTATTTTTTTCAACCTATCTTTCTGTGCAAATGCATGCTGAAAGTTTGGAATCTCTGTTTACTTTCATATATCAAAATGTATATAGTGTCAATACCATACTACTACAGTTACATTATATGTAATCTTTAATCAAATTTGGGATTTTTGGGATTTCAATTCTTTGTATGTATTCAAATTGTTTTGAACAAAAAGAAGAACATTCTTTAGTGTTGTGTTTTTTTGTGGACCCTTTGGGAAATTTTGTTGTGATACAATGAGTTTTCTAACAGGAGCACCAAAAAATTCATGGCAACCAGCTATGACAGTTGATACAACAACATCAGATTACTGGTTGAATTGGAGGGTTACATTGTGTTCCATTTGGATTTTTGCTTCAATGGTTTTTGCATCAATTCTTATAACAAAGTATGAAGGACCTCGCGGTTCGATAAATAGGAGGAGAGAAGAGGAGAAAGACTCCCCTGGCCTTCTGTATGAAGATGACGTTTGGAAACCATGTCTTAAAACCATACATCCTGGTTGGCTTCTTGGATATAGAGTCGTCGCGTTTTTAATCCTCTTGTTATTGTTAATCATGAATGTTGTTGTTGATGGAGGGGAACTTTTTTACTATTATACACAGTAAGTATGTTTACACAGATGATTATTATGATCTATGAATCTTGCAAATGTACTAAATGTATTGTATTGGCTACTGAAACAGGTGGACATTCACATTGATCACAATTTATTTTGGGGTAAGTAATAGCAAGCAACATTGAAGTTGAAATCAATTTTTCCTTTCTTGTTCTGTTTTTTTTAATCGCGATTTCTTGTTATATCAATGTAGCTTGGATCTGTGCTCTCCATGTATGGATGTTATCAGTATCACAATGAAGTTGGTGGCAATGTGATAGGTAACGAGAGGCAAGACATTGAGTATAGTTCGCGAAGATTGTCTATGAATGTAGAGAGTAGCACTAGTTCAAATGTTGCAAAACAGGTAGTGGAAAATGCAGAACAGAGTTCTCGCCAAATTGCTGATTTCTGGGGATATGTTTTTCAGATAATTTTCCAGGTAAAATCGACGAGTAATTAAAACGCTTGTGTTTGATCCTATGACAATGAATGTACAAGTTTTGCATATTACTAACTCTTTTTTGTATTCCTGTTATGTTATGTAAGATGAATGCAGGAGCAGTAACGCTTACTGACTGCGTTTTCTGGTTCATACTTGTTCCAGTTTTGACCATTCGGGGTTTTAGTTTAAACTTTGTAAGTATTCTAAGTGGCTTTTACTGTTATAGTAGATAAAGTTCAGAGATGTTTCGTGTTTACTAATTGATGTTACATTTATGTTGTAGTGGATAATAAACATGCATTCGATCAATGTAGTGTTTCTACTTGGTGATACAGCTCTCAACTCTTTGGTAAGTTGAACCAGCTTTTCTCATTTGGTCTCAAAAATCATCTTCATAAGTTGAATGATTCTTATAACATTCGATGAATTTCAGCGTTTCCCTTGGTTTCGAATTGGATATTTCTTTCTGTGGACAGCCGTTTATGTTGTTTTTCAATGGGCAGTCCATGCCTGTATGTCAATATGGTAAAAAAAACACTGTTTTTCCACCAGTTGTATTTAGTACATTTTCTGTTTGAAACAACTAATGACTACTGGTTTTATTATGGAAACAGGTGGCCTTATCCATTTCTTGATCTGTCATCTTCATTTTCTCCTCTGTGGTACACATTTTGTTTAATGTCTACTGCATATTTTGATCTGGAAGAGATTTATGATTCAAGAAAATGAACCCCTCTTCTTCTGATTGAACATTTCAGGTATTCATCAGTGGCGGTGATGCACATACCTTGCTATGGCATTTTTGTTTTGGTCATGAAGCTCAAACACCATTTGTTAAAGAAATGGTTTCCTCACTCTTATCAGTGTGCAGGATGATGCTAAACAGGGATTTTTATGCCTTAAAGGCAGCAAACTGTCGAGGGAGAATGAGAAAAGATTACAACAAATAGCAGAAAAGGCAACATGAGTTCATTTTTTGAACAATACAACATTGGTATTTGGTGCTTGTTTCCCCAGAAAAGGAAAAAAAAGGGTAACAAGTAAAGGAAACAGAATATTACTTTATGCAGCAAAATAGCAGTAAATATACAAAAAGAGAACAGAGGGATAGAGTTTTGTGTTTGCATACATATGTAGCCTAAATTATGAAACAAATATCAATAGTTCATACATATAATTTATTGTTCAATTATATGAGAAACACCAAAAGAAAGCATCAGACAGCTCTTTTTCATGCCCCATAAAAGTGAAATTAGTAAAGGATATCGAGTTTGTTGAGCAAGTAAAACTCGACCTTGCAGCACGCGGGCACGAAGAAAAATGAAGTTTGGATCACATTCCAACACCACATACTCAAGCAAGTATAAAATCCAATTATATGAAAACAAGAAACATACATCAACCAGCTCTGAAGGTAAATGATAGACAGTAATAATTTGAATTAAAAACATACAAAAACTTCTGAGTAAAACAATAGCAAGTATGAGTATTTATGACTCAAATTCAAAGAGTTGGCGTTATCCAAGTTGGAGGACAAAAACGACTGAGGGAAACACCATTGTAGTGCGGCTGAATGCTGCCATCTGCTAAGTTGAACACCCCCATTTCAAACCCTCCTCCTTCTTTATACGTAGGTATGATACAAAATAATTGTCTGTGAAATAAATATGATTGGGCTTGATTCCTGGAAATTGACAAGCTTGGACTGAGAGAGAAGCAATAGCACCAAGAAAGTTTACCCCTACCGTTAATAAACTTAACAAATATACCTGTTTTTCATCTAATGAGAGGTATATAATCATTAATTTACTATGTTTTAGATTTTCACATCACTGCTACCACGGACAAATTGGAGAAAAGTTAGACCAATTAATGCTGCCCGCTTGTATATCGATACTGTAACAGATCATTAGCATCTCTTTGACACAGAAAACACTTACAAGAATTCAAATCCAATAACGGCAGGGATAAAAATAACTTGTTTTTAACGGTAGGGGTAAAGTCAACCAATAAAACAAAGTTAAAGGGTAATTTTAACCCTTTTCCCAAGTAAAATTGGAATCTTATTTGCAGACGTTTTTTTTCTTTCTCGAAACTCGTTGACTACTACAACTGATTTAAGAGTTAGGCTTTCGGAGCTTTAATCCTTAGCTCGAACAAGAAGATAAAGGTAACTCTTAGAGATATCTTTTTGGCCTTAAGGTAAGAAACTAATCATCTATATGCTCTAAGATACTATCTTTCTATTCTAAGATTTGTTCGTGTGGAAACTGAAAATGAAATATCCCAGTTGTACAATCGACCGAGGCATAACATGAATGTAACCAATCCGTGCCTAAAAAGATATCAAAGTCTACCATTTCTAACTCTACAAGATCTACTAATGTGACTTTTTGTGAGACTATGAGCGATTTTCGTATACCCGTCTAGCTATAACTGGTTCACCTACTAGAGTAGAGGCTGAGAAGGGTTCTCCGAGAGTTTCTGGACTAAAATTGAAGTTGGCTACTATATAAAGATTTACAAAGAAAAGAGTAGCCCCTGGATCTAACAAAGCATAAACATCTAAGTCAGAGACTCATAACGTACCAATGACTAGATCAAGAGAATCAACCTGGTGAGCCTGGAGAGCATCCAACCTGTTTTGGCGCTATTTGCCACCTGTACGAGATGAGTTACCCTGTTAAGTTAGGCGACCTACCGGTGCTGCTGAATTTATAGATTGAGTTCTACTATTGTTACCTTCCTTGACCCTGCTTAGCAGAAGGACAATCTCTCAACCCGTAACCAGACTGACAATACCCAAAATATCTCTTTTTCGTGTAACGCACTCATCCGATGGTTCTGATTTTTTCGGAACTTGGAGGATGGAATAGTAGTTGATGAAGGCGCTGAAGTTGAAGACTTTTGCTGAAACTGCGAACGATTTCCACCACCCTATTTCTTTTGAAAATAGTCATAGTTACCTTTTTAGCCTTCTTATTATCCTTAGCATCTTGCCTAACCTTATCACCTTCAGCCCGCTGAGCATGAGTCATGAGCCTAGAGATGTTCATATTTTCCAGTAACATAGCATTCCTGTACTCTATTTTCAGTAAGTCGATACCTATATAGAGGCTTGTTCATTTGAGCCCTGAAATCGGTAACCTAAAGAACATACCTAGAGATTTGGGTGAACTTGATTCCATACTCTTGGACGATCCTACAACCTTGCCTCAAATTCATGACCTCCTGAGCTTTTACCTCCCTCAATTCTCTTGTAAAGAACTTGTCAAGAAAAGTCTCACTAAAGCATTCCCAATTGATAGGAGCTGCATCTGTACCCTGTTTTCTTTCCATTGAGTATACCAAATACGAGCTACATCCTTAAGTTGATAGGATGCTAACTCTGTCCTATCACTACCAGTCAGCATCACTCCAAATATTTTATTAACCTCATCACTAAAATTTTGTGCATAGACAGAAGATGGAACAAATTCCTCACTGCATAGTGCATACAGTAGAGATTATCATAAGTAGGATAAGTTGTTCATACAAACTAAAGTTATGTCGTGACGTATTGGCAAAACCAAAGAATGCTGAGTTAGCTGAGCTTCTTGAACTTCACAAAAAGTATAATTAGATCAGAAGTTTTAGCTTTAATAGAAGAAAATGATCATGTATAGAAGAAAAAAGCACCCTTGTTTCTGAAAATTATTACAAAAGAATACAAGTCAAATGAAGGAATAGGCAATTCTTACAGGTCTTAGCTAAAGCACAAGCTTCAATTCACATGATTTTCTTGCAACACAAGATACAAGGATGAATATATGTACAGGTATTCAGAGGTTGGTCAGAGGCAATGAGCCCATTACAATAGCAGTACTCTTATCTTCAGGCTGCCGTTCTCCACCCTCGCTAGACTTCAGTGATCTTACCTTCGAGAATACTCTAGAAAAAAGCCCCTTACTGAGGTCTGCCTTCTTTCCTGACAAGGCCAAGGAGAGATTCCCCACACCGCTCTCACTATGGTTGCCCCTACTTGTATTTCCCTCTAGCTCCGGTTTAAATTGAGTACCGCAAGGGCAACTTGATGTCCTCCTAAAGCAATGTTTGTGAAAAACTGATTGACAAGACTTGCATCTTTCAATTTCTTCTTCCTGTTGAAGGACAAACTACATATTTGAAGGTCTGGCATTTCTTATGCAAGTAAATATAGGAAGTGGACAATTACATCAGTTTAAGTCACAACATAGGTCAATAAAATTATTCACCTTTATTAAAAAAATAAAATTTTTAGAATTTGAGCTAAATTCTTTTGGAACATGCAGTGCAGAATGGTGATTAATTAACTTCAACTTCCCAAACAGTATGTTAATAAGAAACAAGTATCAACAAATGAAACAAGATAAACCCTGCCAACCTGGAAAGGGAAAATGAGAGAAGAGGGGTCATCACAGGCTTGCCGAGCATTGCAGGGTATACCCACATCACAACATATAAGGCACTGCTCAGCTATATGCTCCAGAATTTTTCTTGATATAGTCTCGACCATAACAGGTAAAGCTGCATTTGAAGTCATATAGCATAGGACCAAAAAAAGTCAGTTTTCTCAATAATGTAGCCACATGGGAAACAAGTCAGAACTATTAAAGAGACACCCTTTCCCTGATTTCTCCTTATTCTCTTTTCTATGTTCTGGCAAGCAGGAAGTAACATTCATATATTCATTGGAAAGCAACAGTAAATGTAAATTAGAAGGGATTATAGTACTTTCAGGCTCTGCTATGATTTAGAGGGAGAGAGGAGTGGGGACAAAATAAAGAAAAGGGTGCAGTTCAGGAACAATTCTATGGCAACTTGAGCGATTGGAGGCTAAGCTAGTGTATAACTGTAAAAATATCAAATAAGATCAACCAAGAGCTAACAATAGTCCTCACTCATAATCTTTAACAAAAACAAAATGGAAAAGAAAGATAAAAGTAAAACAAATCACTACCAAAGACAAGATCTTCTGGGACTTTAACAACAAAGCACATGTATCTAAGCATCATGAGTATAAAATATCGTTTTGCATGCTAACCTGCAAAGACTCCCTTGGATAGATCTATGAGATCCCTAAGAGAAAAAAAGTCATTGCTTTCAAGAAGATATCTTCTAGATCCAACTCCCCTGTAGATGGATCTTTGGAAGGAGCAGCGAACAAATGGAAGCATAGTTCCTATCCTTTTTCTGATATTTGTTACATGCTGCAGAGCTGGGACCTTTGAGAACAGAAATGGATTGACTGCACTGACACAAAGCATTGGCTGCAAGAGCAGAAGAATGAAACATAAGTCCTACAGGAGTAAGAATACAGGAGGCTGCAGCCCAGGGGGAGACGAGAAAACAGGAGGATTTCCATAGCTGGGGCTTAATGCCGATTCTCCCAATGATGGCAGCAGGTCATATGTATTACTAACCCTGTCAAAGCGTTGTTATTTATCTTTTCCGGTGCCATTGCACACCTTGACCAAACCACCAGGTATCTACTATCTACGTATCACGTAACTTTTAAGAGTTTAGGTAGATGAGCAAAATTCATTAAGTTCTTTGCTTTTTTTGTCTCTGCTAGGATTAATCCCTAGTCTCCAGGGCCTTTATCCCCACTTTCATTGACTACTTACACCCTAGGTTGCATCCTTTTGGATTGTAGAAAGATATTTGGTATGCAAGATGAGGAAACAAGACCAAGTGTCATTAAATTGCTTAATTATATATATAAAAAAAGAAGATACATAATGCATGCCTGTTCAGTCAAAAAGAATGGCAAGAAACAGAGATTTGGTCAAATTTGATTGGGAAATTTTCTCATTACCTGGTCATGGATAGAGTCCAGATAAGATTTAGCCATCTGAGAAACTGGGTATTGATTAAAGTCCCAAAGATGTAGAATCCTTGCAGGCAAGACAGCTGTATCATTTGTATGGCATGACGAGCAGTACAGCTGACCACTATATTCACAGAAACGAGGTTTTCCCCACCCCATAGTCTGCGCAAGTTCCTGTATTCGAGTCTTCCCATCGTCAAAATTTCTGTAGCAACCAGCACAAGAATAATGTTGTTCATCTAGTAACTGTTTATTTGATTTATAAGGCCGTTTATTAACGATGAGGGAAATAGTCTTCCCCAAGCTGGAAACATTCCCTCTGATTCTGCTTCTTAAAGTAGACGGAGACTGAAGTGCATTTGTATCATAAGTTGGAGAATCTGGAAGATCCTTAGACAGAGATAAGAAACACACTACAACATTGAGGGCACCTGTAGGAAACCTTGACTGGAGAAGGGAATTTAAACACTCTTGAATAAGAACACTACGATCAGCAACAACTTTTGGAGAAGCACTTCTGAAAACTTTCCGTGACTCTTGTTCAACAGAGGACCAGACAGAAGGAAGAATCCTTCCCTGATCTGCGAATAACTTTTTCAACCGCCAATAGAGAGCAGAAAATTCACGATACCGCTTTTCAACCTCCCACTTATCTTTGCCACTCCACACTCTTATCCTGTATGCAGTATATTCTCTTACTCCAACTAATCTCTCACTAAGTGAAACATCCCCTATCTTCTGTATTGTATCAATGACCTCCACCCTGTCAAATTTCAGAGGGTTTTGGATTGCAGCATAAGCATCATCAGTACCAGAAGTAGAAGCAGTAGAGCCACCATCTCTTGAAGGAAGTGGTATATATGATTGATAAATCTTGTTACCAAAACTAAATCCAAGAGATTCACCAGATTCAAGTAATATCTCTTCCATATCATGAACAAGCTCATCATATAATTCATTTAACTCAAGATTCTGTGTCTGCAAAAGGAAAGAGAAAGCACAAAGCATCAACAGTAGGAGCCTTGTACGTAGAACTGAGGAAAGATTCATTAACACCAAAGTAAGTTACAAAAATTGACCAACATGAAAGCAACATGTACTGTCAGCAATAACCGCCATTCAGAAAATTATGCACAAATGATATAATTCTTCTTTCGATCTGCATACCACATAAGCATAAGCCGAAGGACCCTGGCTGTCAAACAGAAGGTCCATAAGCACAATAGCAGAAGTCATTGGAAATCATTGCTGATTGCACTCGGGAAAGAATCAGTATATGTTCCAAGAGGGACAATGCTCGTGAAAATAAGTGGACCCTCGAGGAGTTCTAACGTAAAGGCATTCCAATATTAATTGTAAGTTAAAGTAACAAAAATTCTTTTTTCGACTCCACATCATATAAATAAGCACTTTATCATTTATGACGCTGAAGTCTTCTTCTTTACCTAAATAAGCTTTTCTTTCAAGTAGCTACAATTTCACGAATCCTATCTTTATCAATTCTTAATAAGCAATACTTAAGATCTAAGACATTCAACTCACGTGTTCCATTCACTAAGCAGACAGATCATTTTTCATACATTGAACAAGATTTACAAAAACATGTCACAGTGTTTGCGGATTTGCATATGTAGGATTACAAGAACATTTATTTAGCTTCTGTATTTGGCTCTACATAAGCAAAGATCGGGTAATTATATACTTTTCACCATTTTCTAGTCACTGGCAAAGTTAGAGGTTTAATAGATACACCTCCTGATAAATAAACTACCCAATACAATGTGTTAAATATGCATAAATTTCAGATAGAGAAGTCAAATTGTTTAATCAAATAATTACTTCATGTGGTGAAAAAGAGAGGTTGTATGTAAAGGAGTCACTCTTAGAGAAACAAAATAATTCCCATGCTTGCAAATTCACCCTTATGATTTCAGATTTATGGATTTCCAATGGAAGAACCTCAAGAAGTATTTTCACATTTTGTGGCATGCTTCAGCCAGCTCATCGCTGAAGATAAAATCAGGTAAAAGACCTTTACCTAGCAGATAAATATATGTAATGAGTACAAATCAATGTGAAGCAACTATACTTAGTTACTGTAGTAATATAGGTCACCAGTTAAACTTCACAGTTTAAGGAGCTAGGAGATCAGCAAAAGCAAAACAAGCAAACGATGCAAATTTTTATCTGATTGACGGCAAACATGGTATATATTTGTAAAATTCACCAAGAATATCTAATATATATAAGCTTGTGATATCCGTATATATATTTGTCAATACTTTACCTTAGATGCAAGATGATATTCAGAGCAACCAACTGAAAGGGAGGTACTTTTAGCATTTGTATTATCATTAGTCACTGATGCTAATGATGTAGATGAACTTTGGTCTGCAGATTGTTCTAACTTTACATCTTTGGAAGGTTCTGTAGATGAATGATATTTGTTTTGATCAGGATAAGATATAGGTTCCAATAATAAGCTTCTGCGTTTTAGCTCCACTTCTCCGGAAACAAGATCATCATGGATATGAATTAATGTCTCATCATAGGCACCTTCACCTCCTTCAATTTTTAGATCCTCTTTGATAGGAACTTCATCTATTTGTGTTTGGGGACTTCTGTCCTGATTAAACAATTTGAAAGCACAAGACTGCTCAAAGAACTTTGCCGATTCATTTATCGGTTGAATTTGGGTGTTTGTAATAAGCATGGCGTTCTCATCTTTAACATGATCAGGTTTGCCATGATTCAAAATACTCAATGGGTCCACAGAACAAGTAGTAAGGTAGTTGATTAAATTATCACCACTTTGTTCGTGATTACTTGAAAGGTCCTCTTCTTTAGGTGTTGCTAAACCTACACTAGAATACTCAATAACACTAGTTGTAGCAAAATTCAAACATTCATTTTCACTTCTAGTAGTAGGCTGGTTTTCAGGCTGAAGTTCTTCATGCACCATTGAAGAGAGAGTAAATTCTCCATTTTCCTGCGTGAAATCGTCCCAATCATCCAAACCAAAGGCTATTGCCGAACCCATAACCAACTTATTTTCAGCCTTGTCATTTTCTTCAGGAGAGCAGTGTACCTCTCTTCCATAATAAGAATTAATGTTTTTCTCATCATTATTACTTCCTCCAAACATTGAGTCCTCGCCATCTGAATGCTCATATTTTGATGACGTCTCACTGTCATTGGAACATTTTACAAACTCAGCTCCACCGATTTCTACACCAGATTGCAACCTTGATCCTTCCAAACTCTCTCCCATGGTTTTAACATCCCTAAGAAACTCCAAATCATCATCAATCCCCATAGATCTGATTTCCAATGAACCATCACTAGTCCCAAAGCTTTCAATTTCTTTCCCAACTAGTTCACTATTCTTATTTTCTGCAGATTTACAAGAATTCGTTGATTCAAATAATTTATCACAATTTTCACTTGTATTTTGCAGTTGAATAACCTTCCCAATCCACTCCTCACCCATATCCATACTGTCTATAAATTCACTCTCATCCACGCTTCCATATAAATCTAATCCCTTTTCAATACCCTTGTGATCCGTCTCTTCCCTGGACCACTGACCTTGCAATAACTCATCCCCCAGTGGATCACAAGGAGAGGTGACCATAGAAGATAACTTCTCTGTCCCCTCTCCTATTTTCATCTGATTATAACAATTCAAGAAAACTCATAAACAAATTATACACTGACAAACGAAATCCCATCAAATACAGGGGAAAACTAAACCTTTTCATCCAAAATCACTGGTTTCAATTCACATCTAGGGCATACAAGATGCCATTTAATTTTATTTTTATAATTGAATTAAAATTTAAAGATTTTCGCCTAATATAGCTGCCGGCGTTGAATTTAATCAAATTTTCCGATAAGAAGCAGTTGAAATTAGTGATGGAGGGAGAAAAAACTGACCTTGATGATCAACTCACCTGAGCATAAAAGAGAGATGAAGATGGAACTCTCAAGTCTAGACTTTTTGTATAAAATGTATATCTTATTACAGTTGAATAAAAAAGGAAATAAAATAAAATCGGTGTAACAGTCAAATCTATAGCATTAAAAAAAAAACTTCTATATAACGGTTATAATTTGAAATTATCACATAAAATTAATTTGATAGGAAGTTAATTTGTTTAATTATGCATTTGGATTGTTAAGTTGTGTATTTTTGGACTAACATGAAAACTAGACATCACTAGTAGGAGTTATACAAAACGAAAAGGATTAAATATGTCCCTAAA
>CM064965.1:64570221-64673221 GCA_032847665.1 Solanum chilense | reverse complement strand
GATTTGAGGATTGTCCATTAGGTAGTGTCGTTGATGTGAATTAGGCAGAATAGATTTGGCTGTGAAGGGTGATTGAGTAGATTTTGCATATTGCCTTAAACCGAGAAGGACTGGATAATAACCGAGAAGGACTGGATAATACAATGTAATTAGGCTCTCTGCTCAAGCTCAAACATTGTCTTTATGTAGTCAGAATTTTCCTTGCAGATGCTGGGGTGTTCTTTCTGCCTCCCCAGCAATTGTATTCTATATTATGTCATTGTGACATTTAACTAGTACTAGATTAGTGATTTCGGATGAACATGCTCTCTGGTTTGCTAATATCAGAGGAGCCTGTGCTTTCTTTCTGCCTCTATATTTCACTGATGTTCTAATCAGTGGTCATTGAGGTACAACCACTTAACTATGTTTCAAAGTTTTATTTAAGTATCTGCAAGCACCAACTTTCCGAAATGGGCTGAAACCTTGCAGAATTACATTTCATATTTGTTGTTCTTAGCTTAATAATAAGACACCCTGCACTTGTGCGATCAAAGTTTCCTTCCACTATTTTTCACCCCTCACATGGAATGTCAATCACATTATACATGACAATGAGGTTTTAAACTAATGTTACCTGAAATATTGACACTTTTAATTTTCTCAAACTTTTCTTGATGATACACAGATATGAGGACTTTTTTGGTTCGAAAAAGGGTACTGGACAGAAGAAAACTGTTAAATCATTGGATCTATCAGATGACATGGGAACCGATGATGACATGATTGATGACAATCAGGTAGTATACTTAATGTCCTTTCAGTTGTAAAGTGTATGAAGATGAATGAGTAAGTGATCTATAAATGTTTCCTCTGTCTAATTTATTCTCTTCTTCTGTTTTAGAAGAAGCGAAGTCTTTCTACCCATGAAAAGGAGCTTGAAAAACTCCGATCTACAATTGAGGATATGGAGAAAGCAAACATGGAAGAGAAGTCCTGGACTATGCAAGGAGAAGTAAGATCTCTATTTCATAATGCCCGTACTTGTTTTAAGTATCTTCTTGGAAGAAACACCCGTTCATGAATATAGAAGCCCAGATCCAAGATGAAAACCAAATTTTGGTTATTCCCGTACTCTCATTATAGATGCTGCTTACTATCTTCATAAATCTTTTCCTTTCTAATTGTTCCCTCTTCCTTTATATTTCCGTATCACTCATTCATCAACATGTATTAGCTATATGTACCACGTATGGCGTCTTCGGTTCTGTATGTTTGAATAATCTTTATTGTCAGGTAACTGCTGCAAAAAGGCCAAAGAATAGTGCATTGGAAGTTGATCTGGATTTTGAGCACAATGTGAGACCTGCTCCTGTAATCACTGAAGAGGTTACTGCAACACTTGAAGAAATAATTCAGAAACGTATCATTGAGGTGAATATTCTTTTCTTGCTGCTTACATAGCTAATCTTATAAAACTTAAAAGAACAAAACCATAAGTAGGGTTCGAGGGTGGATTTCAGTGGCATAGACACATAAAGTGACGGTTAATAAGTTGAACACCCTTTATCGACAAATTAGTTTTACGTATGGAATTATTTTTTAGAGAAGTGCTTGCTAGTAATTTCTTGGGGAATTTGGTTCACATGTAGAGATAGGCACGTGCGCTTAACTACAATTCTAGATTCTCTTTTAGAAAAATGCACTTGAAAAGAGTGTAACATTTTGTTGATGTGTGTGAATATCTTATCTAAAAGTTTTAACTTGTTAGAGAGAACACACTTTTATGTAGTTAATTATTTTCTCAACACGCCCCTCAGTGCGAGCCTGATCCTTCTTTTTTCATGGGTAAAGAACGTGGAAATTATAGAAGCTCCTTACACTTGTATGGCTTACTTTATCGGAAAGAATCTCCTTGCAGATGTTATGATCATATCAGTGTTTGTTCTTTTGTTATTGCTCTATCTGTTCCTTTTCTTCTCTGGCACCCTAGCCAACATTTGAATCTGCATGAAACAAGGTGTAACCAGCAACTGACCCCAGCTTGTAATGTATAGGGCCGATTTGATGATGTTCAGAAGCGTCCTAGCTTGCCATCCAGAGCACCGCGAGAAACAAAAGAACTGGTAAATAATGTTTCTATATGTAAAAATATATACTTGTCCAATTAAGTGGATTCTATATCCTGATCTCAAGTGGATAGCTGTTACTAACAGTGCTGTGCTTTGATATTTCTTTTTGATTTATCAATTTGCAGGATGACAATAAAAGCAAAAAGGGACTTGGCGAAATTTATGAGGTTAGTGCTCCTTTATTCATGTTATTCGACTTTTGGCAGCAACTACTGCTGTAAATATGTGTACTCTATATTCTTCACTCACGAACTTTCAAAAGGAAATCTGTTATCTTATTTGCCACTTTATTTCATATTTTTGCAGGAGGAATATGTCCAGAAGACTGGCCTCGTGTCAACAGCATTATCCTTCTCAGATGAGCAGAAAAAAGAGGTGTTTAATCTCTCACCTATAATCCAGCCCTCTACTTTAAAGCAGGAGTGGTTCTTGTTCTTCTTAACTTTGTCATTTACCCCCTTTAGTTGCCTCGTCTTACATACCTGTCTTATGCATATGTTAGACTACTGGATGCATTTTTTTTTCATGATAACTCTAGACTGGAACATGTTATTGCTGTTTGAAAATTATGAGCAACGTAATAGAAACTAATTGTTGGGTAATTGTGTTAACAAACTTCTATCAAATTACAGCATGTTAAGGGAAGGAAGAATCCTCTTTAACTTCAAAAGTTTGGGTAGCGTGTGGAGTTGGGAAGTAAGGGATGAATCAGGTCTTAATTGCTTTACTTGATTGCACCTTTTTTTGAGTATGCTCTATTTTGAATGTCAATACAGGCCACAATGCTGTTTAAGAAACTGTGCTTGAAGTTGGATGCTCTGTCTCATTTCCACTTCACTCCAAAACCGGTATGCTATAAGAATGTTCATTTGGCGTGATTTTCCCATCTCTAAACGGTTCGTCTCATGTTACTTCTCCATGACTCAACTTGGTTAGGTGATAGAAGATATGTCTATACAAGCAAATGTCCCCGCACTTGCCATGGAAGAGGTGAGTTGACCTGAATAAGTAGACACTTCTTGTTATCAAATCAACTTGCATAACTTCATTGTTGCTCAATTATATTTGCTGATATTGTTTGTTCTATGGTAGATTGCACCTATGGCGGTCTCTGATGCAGCTATGCTGGCTCCCGAGGAAGTATTTACTGGCAAAGGAGATGTTAAAGAAGAAACAGAGTTGACACAAGCAGAGAGAAAAAGGAGGAGGGCGAACAAGAAAAGGAAATTTAAAGGTGAGTATTCTTTCAAATATAAAATGATCTCGGGGATGGCCAAAGAGTTGCGGATTTCAATGTGACAACCAATTTGAGCTTATCGAGGAGATGAAAAAGGAAGCGGGAGCTAAAAAAGAAGATTGCCCCGCGACCATCTTTAGTAATGATATGCTCGCAAGGGTACTTTACATGGTTGACTGTACAAAAACTGATGGTTGGGTAATTATTTTTGCAGCTGAGTCAGCAAAAAAAACAGTAAAGCCGGCACCAGAAAATACATTAACTGATGGTGTTGAGGGTAAGTTGTTTCTTTTATTCTTACCTTTGACGTCTTCCCTTGAATGTAAGTAACTGAATTCTGTTGTGCCATTGTTTTACAGGTAATGATAAGTCATAACGTGTACCAAAACTGAACCGGAGTGGAGCTCTCATGCCTCCCTCGCTTAAATAGCGGTAACATTTTTTTGAAACCAAATGGTTTGTGTCCTTTCTCAGCCAGAGTGCGAGCTGAATGATTTATGTGTTCAGCGCTCCATCCATATAGAAGACGACGATAATTACCATTGTGGCATCATTACTGTGCTACTTTTGCATTTCAGGAAGTAAATGTCGTTGCCAGGCGAGAAAAATGAGTTGCATCATATGATAGGAAACTTCACTACAATGTAATGTATTTTTTTGATAGCAATTTGGTTGAAAAAAGAGTGTTATTTCACAAGATAGAAGACTTCATTACGTTGTAATGTATTTTTATTAACAGCAATTCGGCGCTCTTGGGCATCTATAAGATTTTACAAAGTAAAATATGGAACGTTTCACACAATATAAACCAATCAAAGAAATATGTGTTGATTTAACTTGTTGGACGTCAAAAGCTCAGCATTCAAATTTCAATATGATAATGTAAGGTGCTAAATTGAGCATCTCAAAAGAGCTAGTAATGTACAGATAGTCTTTAGCTCGTCATACTGAGATTCTTTTCACACATAAAGCATTACAAATGGAGATACACCAATAATGGCCAAAAAGAAAAGTCACCACTATGCTAAATCAACACAATTCTCGACAAAAGACACCTCTGTTTTAAACTATATTTACCATAATATTGACAAATATGACGGGGATGAAAAATAAATAAATGTAATCCTCAAAAACAAAAAATAGTCTGGTTATTAACTATTTCTGCCATAATATTGACAAGGGAAGGAGATGATCGTGATAAAACACCACATCCTCTTCCATGTTTTTTGGTTATTTTTGTAACATCAAAATGTTGGTCCACGCTCTTTTCATGTATCTATGAAGAGCACAAACTATCAAAACAATCCTATAATGTAATACATAAAGGATTCCACTCTGAACGAAAAACATGAAGGCCAAATTAGCCAGCTTTACAGCTCCGTGACAGGGAACAGAGCAGGAAAAAAGGGAACAATACTAGATGTCTGCTTCAAACCTTATGATTCTTCACCTTGCTGTCCCCAGCACCAACTTCTTTTGTTATATCACCCATCATACAGGTCAAGAGAAGATCAGATTCTGGTTCATGTGGATTTAACATCACCTTTGTTTAAGTGCCCTTCAAGTCTCTCAATTGCGGCACCTACACCACCCTTAACTTCATTGCCATCAGTTGTCCCTGTCCCTTCATTGGCTTTCTCTACAAGCTTCAAATGAAGCCACCCTGTTAGAACAAATTTATTTTAGTAAAGCTGTAAATTTATTTTTAATAAAGAAACAACATAGCCCACCCATAGGTTGTCCCTACTTCACATGATTCTTCATGCTTAAGGAATACACAAGTGCATGCGATACTCATAATTTGAAACCAGGCAGACTTAGCAGAGATGATAAGCTAAATCATCTAAAATGAACTGAAGTTACTAATTTATAAGTTTTAGTAGCATTAACAACACTGTAAGGTTAAGAACTTTGAGCAAGTAAAGAGCACTTTAATGGATTAATATTAATAAGCAGGTCACATTCTATTACCAAGAGGGAAGCAAACTGCAGCACCCAAAGCAGAACCCAACATCACATTTCTGGCACGCCATTGGAGTGATCCTGGCACTGGAGTCATAAAAACAAACAGTGAGTGGCGGAGGAGATAATCTGATAGAGGTTCTGATACCCAAACTCTACCACTTACTAATTAGACCAAATGTTGCAGCTGTAGCAGAACCAGCTCCAACAACATTATAAACATCATGCACACCACGCTTTTCAGCAAGCAAATTCTGCAATCCATAAAAAGCAGCAGTGAACATTCCAAGGCGTATTCCTCCAACTATTGAGCCCCGAGTGACTCGTATAAATCTTTTTTCCATAGCATCTCTCATGAGCCGATACTGTTCACGCTTATCTGGTGTGCTCCCAAGCTTTAACATCACCTCAGCATCCTTGCTCTGTTAAAAGAGGAGAAAGTCCCATGAATACTAGAGGAACCATTCACACAGAAAGAAAATAATTGCACGCTCTTCCCTTTGGGAAGAAAGGACTAGGGAAATCCTATTAATTGCAGCTTTCCTCCAGAACTCTGGGTAAACACAGCAGGAAATCAACCTTATACAGGTGGATGTATGTATTTATTTGGTTCTTCTTATTCTTGCTCGAGCTGGATGATTAAAAATTATCATGTCCAGTTACCTCGAGGGATGGTTCTTTTAATTAATAGATAGAGCCATGATACATTCCGAAAAAATTGTAAAGGCAACAGAATCTTTTTGCCCCCTTTTTGATGTAATTGTAAAAGAAGATACACATATACAAGGTTATCATGGTCATAAGTTCTGGGAGTTTCAAGAAAACCATGAGTTTTTCTTCTGTTGTTTTTTTTAAAAACAATTCAAAATTTATTTGTACTCCTAAATATGTAGTTTGATTTCCCATTTACTGTTTAGACAATGTGACATTACTACTGTCCAAAGCTTCACAATTAGCATTTCCTCTCTCCAAATTCCTAAGTCAAAATGCAACAGCAGGAAATCAGTAAACGCAACATAATAGTTACATAGGGAAGGGTACTGACAACAGAAGCAGCAGCCTCCTTGCTACCTCCATAAAAAAGGCCAGCAAATACCCCAATTACAGTAGCAGTGCCCCAGTTTACAGTTCCTGCCATTTTCTGAGATCTCTGGAAAAAAAAAAGATACATACATAGAGAGGTAAATAAAATTTTCAAACCGATAAGTTTAGCTAAGCAAAACCAAGATGAGTCAAATAAAGTAGTCCGACAGTTCCAACATTTTAGCTCAATTCCCAACTGATTAGCATCACATATGTAGATACCTCATAGTTTAGCTAGTTATACGCTGGTGTCAAACAACATCAACACTTCCCCTTATGGGATTTTGGATTGTTCTATACTTTGCACCCATAAGCTGAGTTACAAGGAAATAAACACTTCCGATTATAAAGGTTATCAATGGAACAGCATTGGCGGGGAAAAGGAATAACAAGTAAGACAATTACAACAGCTAGCTGAACCAAACAGTATCTGGAACGGCAAATCCTTCAAAGAAGTAAAGATTAGAACTTAAAAACAATCATGACAAAAATCCCTAATTCCCAATCAAATAACCAACCCTTTTTGATTGCCTCAATGAAGAAATTGAAGTATTCCCTCAGTTTCAATTTCTTTGTATTACTTACCTTTTTAGTCCATTTCAAAAACAATCCTTTTTAGCCCGTTCAAAAAATCTTTCCTTTTTGAATGACTGTGTAATTTTAACTTTTCACGTAGTACATTTGGATATTTTGGTACATTCTATCTATGTATCTCTATCATGATTCAAAAGTCTTTCTCTCCTTTCCTAAAACTATATGTTAAGTCAAAATCAGACAAACAAATTCGAACCGAGGGAGTGAGTTTTGGGAACGGTGGTTTTTCGAGTAATTTCAGATTGGAGAATCCATCAGGTAGAAGATATTCACAAGAAGAACAGTAAGGAACAGTGCCCTAGTTACTAAGTAATCATAAACGAATTCAAATATAGAGAGAGAAATGAAAAAAAACACTCACAGTTACCGTTTCTTCTTCAGTTATCTCTGAGGATTCCATTGATGATGGAGAAGACGCCTCTCTCTTTGTAATCGCAGATCAGACGATCGAGTAATTCATCTATGATTTCAGTCTCCCTTTGCTGAAAATAAACCGACTTAGATGTTCGATTCGGACTGAATACATCGGGCCGGATCAGATCCGACCCTTTTTGATTTAGGTCAGGGAAATGGGCCTTGATCCGGGCCGAGCCTAATATCGCTGTGGTGGGCCGATTCAAGAATCGGTTAATTTGGGGAAAATATGTGGGAAACTTATCTAAATATCCCTAATATTAAAAAAAAATATTTACCATTTTAGTAATAACATTTTCTGTAATATATTTGTAATATAATATTAATACATATTACGGAGAATTATTTATTATCACATATAATATAAGTTTTATTGATGAATAATACATTTATCTCACATTTTAATTCACTTATAATACAACGTGTCAATTTGTTACCAAACAAACATAATATATTTAAAACAACAGTTATAATACACATGTATTGGCTACTGCATACATAATTCACTTTTAATACATATTGCAGATTGAATATAACATTTTTGTGTATTGTTATAAATGATAGTAATAAATAAAAAAAATATTGCTAAAATTAGTAATTATTTATTAAAAGGTATTCATCCAAGTAATTATTCCAAATATTTACATAATAAGAATTGAAATAATTTGTTGTATTTGTATATTTGTATATTTGTATATTTTTATGTTAAGGATTGTGATTATCGTTCTAGTATTAGTTGGTTAAATTTCTCTCTTATATGGAATCATTATCATGGGAAGAATAGTTAAGTGTTTGTTTAGTTCCCTTCTTAACTAGTCAAGTGATTTAAGGTATTAGTTAGATGAGTGAATTTATGTAAAATACGCATATGGTATATAATAAGTGTGGAAGGAATTAATGATTTATATGAACTTTTGAATCACTAAACAACATTTTTGTTAAAAAAATAATAATTAATTTTTCATCTGATGTTCAGTATTTACATTGAAACTCGTTCATCCGTTCTTCATTATCACGGGAAGAATACTCCGAGTGTTTGTATTATTGTACAGTTCTCTTCTTAACTTGACAAGTGATTAAGATGAGTCCGAAACTCAAAGGGTACAAATTTTTTACAAAAATTCCAAAACGGTATATAAAATTTTATATTAACCAAAACGGTAAAATCGCTGCAGGAGCAGCGATTTACAAAGTAAAATCGCTGCTCCGGCAGCGATTTAGCAAAATTTTTTTATTTTTTCGGCAATTTATTTTTAAAAAAATTTTTTTTTTTTATTAAAACGCTGCTAGGGGCACGATTTATTTAAAGAAAAAAAATTTCCTTATTAAATCGCTGCACGAAGCTTTTTTTTTTTAAAAAAAATATTAAAATTTTTTAATACAGCGATTTTATATTAAAAAAATTATAATATTTTTTAAAATTTAAATATATAACTTATAAGAAAAATTTTATTAAATCGCAAAAATGTTAATACCGTTTTGATTAATATAAAATTAAAAAAAAATTATTAAATCGCAAAAATGTTAATACAGCGATTTTATATATATAAAAAAATTATAATATTTTTTAAAATTTATAATATTGTTTGAATTCCGTATCTAATTAAATATTGTCACATAAAATAAAATAGAGAAAGTATTAATTAGACTTTTCAAAAATAATTTTTTTTAAAAAATATTTATATTTATTTATAATCTTATATAAAAAATAAATGGTAGATGAAAGAGAGGAAGCAATAACCTGCCAATATTCGACAGTGGCCGTACGCATGCGTGCTCGCTTGGATTTATTTTGCCCACTCCCCCCTACCATCACTGCAAACTCTGCAGGTAGGCCACTGATAAAGTGAAATTCAAGATAATATTAATTTTTATTTGTTTAGAAAATTATTTTTTCATAAATTATTTTTAAAGAGTATGTCAAATTATAATATTGACAACTAAAGGATGGAGGGAGAACCTCTTCAGTATTTAGGATAGTTTAGTTATGCTATATAAATTGTTGATACGAAATTGTGAGATGAATTTGAAATTTCGTTAGATATTTATTTAATTTTTTTTTATAATATGTTTTTTTATAAGCGTAAAATTTTTTTAAGTTATATATTTAAATTTTAAAAAATATTATAATTTTTTTATATATATAAAATCGCTGTATTAACATTTTTGCGATTTAATAATTTTTTTTTTATTTTATATTAATCAAAACGGTATTAACATTTTTGTGATTTAATAAAATTTTTCTTATAAGTTATATATTTAAATTTTAAAAAATATTATAATTTTTTTAATATAAAATCGCTGTATTAAAAAATTTTAATATTTTTTTTTAAAAAAAAAGCTTCGTGCAGCGATTTAATAAGGAAATTTTTTTTATTTAAATAAATCGTGCCCCTAGCAGCGTTTTAATAAAAAAAAAATTTTTTTTTTTAAAATAAATTGCTGGAAATTTTTTTTATAAATAAATCGCTGCCCGGGGCAGCGATTTATGTAATATTTTTTTTTTTTTTTTTAATGGGCAGCGATTTATTAAAAAAAATTTTTTTTTTTTTTGAAATCGCTGCCGGGGCAGCGATTTCATTTTTTTATTAAAAAAAAAAAATTTTTGCTAAATCGCTGCCGGAGCAGCGATTTTACCGTTTTGGTTAATATAAAATTTTATATACCGTTTTAGAATTTTTGTAAAAAATTTGTACCCTTTGAGTTTCGGACTCTAATTAAGATGCTTAGTTAGACGAGTGAATATACGCAAAATACTCATATGAATATGATAGTTATGTTGAAGGAATTACTGATTTATATGAACTTTTTGAATCATTAAAGAGAATTTTCATTAAAAAAAAAGTTATCCAGTGTTCAGTATTCATATTGGAGCCCGACTAATTTGAATTCACGCCACATAAAACTCATTCAAGAAAAGAAAAGCGCTCCTTATCAAAGGTTTTTTCATACCAACAATTTATAAATCGAGACCCGGAGGAAAAACTTACTAGCTTCACCGCATTTAGAATCATATAATTTTATTTTTGTCATACAAAGCATATACATACATGTCCAACAACAACTACAACAACAATGAATTTCTACTATTTCATAGATTTATTAAAATAAATACAAAAGTGATATTGCACCTTAAAATAAAATTAATATATGTGAAGCCTAAGGCTAGGTAACTAGAAGCCTCTTCCTTTGCGGTTCATGGAAGTAAGAATGGTTAGTATAGCCATAGTTATAAATCCAGCCAGCAGCAGACCACTTGTAATATATCCCCTCTCTATGGTTTCTCCTCTTTTTATATCTTTAAATTCAAAGCTCACTCCAAATCCCAAACCAACACCACTTGCCAACAAAAATGCTATTACCTGCAATTATAATTCATTTCATTTGTCAAAAATTATAAAAAATTTAACAAACTTTGAGGGAATATATTCACCTTATCTCCGTAAAAGTCGAACATTGGGAGAAATTTGCCTCTAATCAATCTCTTCTCTTTTACTGCATGATACATTGCAAAAGGTAGCTGAATCAATGAGTATAAAATTCCACCAACTGCGGCACCAAGCACATACCTATAGCTCTTGATACCGCGGAATTCGGATTTTATGCTGCCACGGAGCATAGTAAGAATTATTAACACAAGGGAAGCAGCACAGAACAAGAGAGTGAAAATCCTAAGAGCAAGAATTGAGTTGATTATAGACTTTGATGATGCCATTGTTATTTATTTCCCAACGGCATGTTCCTTTTATACATGTATGTAGACAGAAATCAGACAAGTTAATTATAAAATGATTGACAGATCGATATGGCCAAAGATCTTGTGTCATAATATTAATAGTTTTTAAGGTCATTGTACATAGCCGGACGAGAATGTCACAGTGAGTACAATCCTTTTCTAAGTCAAACGGCCGGCCGACACACAATACATTATAGTAATAATAGTACAACATAACCTGTAAAAGTGACTGAGTTGGTGTAGCAGGTGCTTATAACTTTTAAGTCTAACTTTTAAGTCGAGCTCGTCACATCATAAAATTATCTTAAACAAAAATATAATGGTTTAATTTTAAAAAGGAAAGACAGCACTACTTAATGTTTCATACATAAATCAATTATAATGGCCCAACATGCACCAAAAGCTAGCTTGGGGTCAATCACCATCACTATGATCCTTATTCTAAATTAAACTTCACCATAAAGCAATCCAACACACAAACAACATCATGTCCCTCAAAATTTCTACCAGTCTGCAGTGCCTAAAAGCAAGTTAAAGCAAACAGAAAAGCTAAAAAGTTACCCAAATCTTCTTAAAGAAACCAGAATGGCCTCACCATAAAAGTAGAAATCCCCTGTAACATATTCAACTCACCATGTGAATAAAGTTTGATGTAAGTCGTGATTTTCAGTAATATCTAATATATATATACTCTTATATAAAATATTTTTATACTTTGAATTCGAATGAACCCCTTAAGCCCGTAACTCCTCCACAGGTCCCACCACATAAATCATGCAGTCTAACTTAGCTCTGTTAATGAAGTATCACCTTTTTCTTAGCATACCAAGCAAAGTATCTATCAACTTTTTCTTTTTTCCAAGTAAAAAAATATATTTTTGTATCATTCAAAACACTACTCTGTTTTCCTCCATTGAGACCCATTATACTTCTTCCCATTTCCTTCTTCCTTCTCAGCCATGGCTAATATACTCACAGCTTTTTTCTTAATTAGTACATTTCAAACTCTATCAGTACTCCGTGGAGTTAACAGCCATGGCGATGCACATAAATGCAGATCATATTGTGGAAACTTAACAGTAGATTACCCTTTCGCAGTTCAATCTGGCTGCGGCCATTCCGGTTACAGAGATCTCCTATTTTGCATCAACGATGTTTTAATGCTTCACATTAGCTCTGGATCCTATCGCGTATTGGACATTGATTACGCTTACGAATCCCTAACCTTAGACGATCCTCACATGTCAACTTGCTCGTCGATAGTATTCGGTCATCGCGGCAACGGCTTCGTCGTTGAGCGGTGGCGGGAGCCGTATTTGAACCCTACGGCGGATAATGTGTTTATGCTGCTTGGTTGTACGGCGGAATCGCCGCTGTTCCAAGGGTTTCCGGGGAAGCATTTGCCGTGCCGGAATGTTTCCGGGATGGGCTGTGAGGAGTATTATGGATGTCCGGGCTGGGATATTATCGGGCCGAAAAAAGTTGGGGTAGTGTATGGATCAGGTCCACCTGATTGTTGTGCAGTTTCGTTTGAAGCTATTAAGGCTATTAATTTGACTAAACTTAGCTGTCAAGGGTATAGTAGTGCTTATAGTTTAGCTCCATTGAGAGTGGATGGACCTCATGGATGGTCTTATGGCATAAGAGTGAAGTATTCAGTTGAAGGAGATGACTCATTTTGTAAAGCTTGTGAGGCAACAGGAGGATCTTGTGGCTATGATGTTAATGATTTTAGCAGTTTGTGTATGTGTGGATCATGGAATTCTACTTCAAATTGTGATTCAGGTGATTCATCATACACATTTTGAAACTTACTACTCCCTTTATTTAATCTATATGGAACTTTTTGCTTCTCGAGAGTCAAAATATTACTCGAAGTTTTGCATCACACATGTTTAACATTATGTGCAGTCCATTCAGCTTCGCACAGAAGAACTTGGTCGTTAATGGATGCACTAACAGGTATGGTATACGCTAACAAATGTTAAATATTTGAAAACAGATTTAGTTTGTTAACATGAATCCTGCTCTGATAACATGTAGGACTCGTTGGATGTATTTCCATCTGGAAGCTCTCCGCCACACTTGGACTATAGGGAAAAAGTCGTTTTCTAGTGTTTGATTGATCCAGAGAAGAAGACGAAGAGACTTGGTTCAAATGTGTTTACCAGAAGAACATATAAGTGCAACTTATATCAATGTTGCATCATCTCAAGTTTTGTTTGAAGAATGAAGAAATTGATTGTATTTTAGTATTTGTTATGTATGTACACGTATAGAGACAACTTGATTCTTCAAGTTACTGTATGATTTAAGATTTTGCAACTAAATATAAACCTGCTTATATATCTTATTAACTTAATTAAGTGGTGAAATTGACATGCTAAATTGTGTAGATTTCTAAGTTTTAGTTTCTTTTGGAGTGGTAACTGTCTAATAACATGAGGATGATAAAATAGAAAAAACGCCAGAAACTATCAATAGTAGTTCCCACATCTCCATACCGATCCATTTTTGTAATCATCACGTCCTTTCTTAAGGTCTGACAAAATGGCTAAAGTAGTCCAAAGATTTGGCATGAAAAGAGCACTGGTTGTTCATTCAGAAGGTCAGTCTAGATGAGATGAGTCCTCTTAATATTGTTCCCTGTTACTGTATCTGTTCTCTGTTTTTCAGAGGGTGAAGGAATCAGCTCTTATTGTTGGTCCACTTTCTGCTTGAAAGTTGATGGAGAGTACCACATTGAACATGTTACAGGTTCCAAATTTGTGGAAGATTGAGAAATTGTTATATACTTGAAATCAAAGCGAGAATAGAAGACACTTGAATCAACTTTGAATTTTTAAAATGAACAATGGTTACAACTACATGGGCGTACCACTCATATAGAGGTCGTAATTGTTAAAAACATAGTCACAAATTCACAATCATGGTTAAACAAGAACATGCAGCATAATAAATAGAGTAAATAAAGGAAGGTGTCTATCTAACTCAATATAGAGTTGGTGTGACCCAAGTTGGAGGACTAATACAACTGAGGGTAACACCGTTGTAATGCGGTTGGATGCTGCCATCTGCTAAGCTGAACACCCCCATGTCCAAGCCTCCTCCTCCTCCTTCAAAGGTAAGGTATGATCCAAAATAATGATCCGTGAAATAAATATGATTGGACTTGATTCCTGGAAATTGAGAAGCTTGGACTGAAATAGAAGCATTATAACCCACAAAAAATGCTCTATCCCCTAATTCACTGGTTTCTGTCCCTTTACCTGAAGCTAAATCAATCTGGAAAACACGAAATTCTATTTTTAGCTCTTCATAGGTATGTGGAATATTTAGATGGAGTCCCTTGCGCGAAACTACAAATAATGATCCTAGTGATTCTAGGATGTACAGTTCTCCTGCAACAGCTCCAAGTTCGAATGGTATCTCAGCAACCATATGACTTGTAGTGGATTGAGGGCCAGCAACATCATAAACTATGATATGGCCCAAACGATCTACTCCATAAAAGTAGCCATTGAAATATACCAAATCACGACCACCACGTGCAAATCGTGGCGAGTGAGTGCCTTGATCCAAGACAATCCTGTTCCATCTCAAATCTCCTCGTCTCCAAAACTTGATATAACCTCCATCAATGACCATGAGAATGTAGTCGGATGCATGAGAAGGACTAGCTGACAGAACTGCTTTCTTAAAAAAGGTACATGGGATTCTGCTCCGACGTCCATCGTTATCTGCGGTAGAATCCTGATGGGGCAATTCGATCTGAACACCGGAAAAGGGATGTAATAGACTAACTTCACCGTTATCTTGTCCGACTGTAATAAGCCAACCCAGAGACTCCATACATAGTTTTCTACTAGCTTTCGGGATCCTCTTCTTCAGAATCATGCCATTACAGAGACTGAAGAATTTTCGACCATCCTCCTCCTCTTCTTCAGCTAACATCAGCCATGGAACTCTAGGCAGGTCACTGTTAAAATTGTTCTTAGTAGCTGCAGAGTGCCAGGATTTGCAGACAGTACGGAAAATGGAGTAATCTTCAATCAGATTCAAACGCCTAGCTATGAGAGCAAGCAACTCATGTTGAAGTTCAGACCAATCAGTCATATTGTGTGCCATTGCCGAAAACTATTTCAAGTAATCAAGTTGAAGGAAGAAAACCCTACATTCTCCGATTTAGGACTATCTGAAGAGAAAAGGTCCCTTTATTTTGAATTTAGACTCAAAACATCATTCTTTGACTTTTCATATATAACAAAAATTGTCCCTTATATTTACAAACTAGATTTAGGAACGTCGCGTTGCACGTTTATCCCAAGATACTTTATATAAATTTTATATTGTAAAATTTATCATTGTTTCGATAGAAACTACATATATCTTACTAGTAAAAATATTACATCTTTAATTATAAAATTGACTAAAAGTGCATAAAGTAAAAATAACTATCAAACAAATTCAATATTCCAATAAAGATATTAAAATACAACATGATAGGTTAATGTATACAAAGCAACCAGCATAGTAAATTATCAATAATAATAACACAACAATAGAAAGTACGTTGTACAATAACAACAAGCAAGAAACATAAATGTTAAACTAAATAAATTAAAAGAGAAGAAAAAAAAGAGAGCATTGAGATTTTCTCATTTTTTTTTTCAATTGGTTTAAATTAATATATAATTGTGTGAAGTGTCACCATTTATTATTGGATAGCATTGAAAAATACAAAGAGTTGTCATAAATAAATATTAATCCATTTGAGATTAATGAATATAATTAATGAAAGTTACATACATTTATGATGGTAAGTTATGTATACTTATATGATGATTTACTATTTAATATTTAATATTAATATTTAATTTATTAAACAATTTATAAAATTTAAATGTATTATGTAAATAAAATTGTAATCTAAGAATAAAATATATAAAAGTATTCAAATATACTAAATCTGTAATGGAAAATCATTATGACTAAGTATTAAAAATTCATACGAAAATACACCATTCAATCAAATACATTATTAAAATAAAATTACAAATACGAAAAAAAAGTATCAAATATGGGAGCAAGTTTAGCATAAGGCTACCAAAGAAAATGCAAATTGATAATGTAAATTGAAGATATTCCTTCTATTTTTAAGACATTATTTTCCCTATTTTTTTTTATTGATAATGCAAATTGAAAAAGCTATAGTAATAAATATTCAACCTTTGACCATAAAAAAAGTTAAAAGTTTTGGAAGACAAGTTAACGAAAGTGACATTCAACTACATAAATGGAGGGGTCTTATCATAGTTCTAATCTCGGCAAATTACAAAAACAAATACATCAAACTCCGATATTCTAGTAATTGAAGTGTTATTCATACTATAATCACATTACGCCTGTAATCTTGACAGAAATTATCTTTGCCTTGAAATTTTCTTCACTTGATTAAAGCTTCTCTAGTCTTCCACACACAAAAATTGTATCATGTATAAATCTTTCTATGAAAATACTATTAAAAATTTTTCATAGAAAGATTTGTATTTATAGGGAAAAAATATAGTTTTGGAATATGAAGATTCACTTACAAAGTTGAAAGGTCAAGTATTATTACAAATTAAAGACAAATATTAATTAAAAATATAAATTAATTTGGAAAATGAAACACATACATGTATCTATTCAAAGGGATAACTCTTATTTTTAATTTTTGTTCTATTTAATTTACTCACATGTATACCAATTAAATAAAAATATTATAGAAATTCTACTATTTACTATTTAATTAATTATTTATTTAATAACATTTGAATTTAGCATAAGGGTAAAATTGTAATTCAACTTTTCTACTTTGGACCTTCCCACTTATAATAATATATAATAATTAGCGAAGTTTTAGTCTCCGGAGAACATTATTTACATAAATAGCTAAGAAGGTTAGAAGATACTATTTAAAAAGTTTTTCTATAGCTATAGAAAAAAAATCTTACTTATCAAACTACTGTATCAAAAAAAATTATATATATAACTTTGTGATAAAAAAATCTTAAAACATAATGAATCTTTCGTCTTAAAAAAGAAAAGATAAGTTTGAGGATGGATCAGTACTTCACAAATACAACATCATGGATGATTAATGCTCCATTGGGATGAATAAGAACAACTTTGAGTCTAGAAGCAAAGATAAAATTATGTGCTTTGTTAGAATTATAGGATTTGATTCTAGAAAGGTATAGAAAAACACTATTAAACCAATCATATCATATCATTCATATATAAATATATATGTTGATAACCATAAAGAATTACAATGAAAAATATTGATTGCCTAGGCTAGCATATTCATTTTTTGACGTACATAAATATATATAGTTTTCACAAATCCGATATATATAAAAGTTGGAAGAGTTTAAGTTTAAAATTGAATTACAAAAATGTTCTTTACTTATTTTTTTTGTTAAAATCAGATGTTACAATTTATCATTTTCTATTACTTAATGACTTTAATTATTATTATTATTTTTTAATTATATTAGATAACCGTTCCGTCAAATAAACCCAAAAGCCGCTAATGTCTTCAGTTTAATAAAACTCAATTTCTTGTAGTCAAGCCATACAATGTTGTTGTTTTTTCATTGTGAGCAACTAAGTAGTTGAAAAGAGGGACAATAGCTAAAAAAAAGGTGAAAAAAGAGAAGTGACATAATATTTATAAAGTTGTGTTAAATGACATCACAATTGCTCGTCAGTTATGTTTTTATTAATTATTGTGCTAATAAATGAAAAAATAATGAAGAGTTATAATAACTTATAAATATACGATAAAGAGCCCAAAAGAGGAGTTAATATAGCAACCATTTGGATTCAACTATCTCTTGCCTACCATGAAAAGTTAGTATAAAATGCATATATTTTATTTAGAGATTAAAGATTTTTTTTTGTTCTTCCCTAATTGGTTTTTGTTATTATTATTCATTTTAGATTGTATAAGTTCAAATTGAAACAATAAATATCATTTTCACGTAATTTTTTCTATCATCATTAATTTATTATGATTATCTAATTTACTTACAATATCCACATTCATGAATTATATCTAATTACCTATCAATTGATATCTTAATATTTATAAATTGCATGTTTTTAATAATCATAATCTCCAAATGTCTAATTTGAAACTTTAAAATATCTTTTAGTATTCTAGCACTTTTATCTATATAAATTCATATATAGTTTTTTGTTTTTTTAGACCTCCACCAAAATTATCCCTTGTCAATATATTATCAAATTAGTGAAGAACTTATATTTAATTTTGTAAAATTTGATTCATTCTTTAGTTTTACTCAATCAAGAAGACTTTACAATTTTGATTGATTATGAAAATTGCCGACAAAAATTTGAAAAAAATATGTATTGATTTTGTTTTTCATTTTCCCTCTATATTGTTATGATTAAAGTTTAAGAAATGATGTGTGTATAGTAAATTTTTTTGTTCTTTATTCATTTTATGTTAAGTTCAAAATTTATAAATATTGTTGTTGTCACCCTTTTGGAAATTTATTTGTAATTGTTATTTTATTACTAATTATATATTTTCATATATACTTAGTTGTTGTAATGAATCTATAAAAATTTGCACGGGTGACGCGTACAATACAACGCATGTACTCAGAAACTAATTATAATATATTTAACATACACTAAACTCTATTTTCTTTCACATCATTATAGTGAGATTAACTATACTAATTTTTTACTTATTTCTTTTCACGAATTTTAAGTTCTTTTATTTTTAAATTTACTCGTATGCAAGTTCAGACCATCATCTCCAAAGATATAACAAATATTACTGGGGACATAATATATATAGGATATCACGTAAAATAAAAATTGTCATGTATGATATTATATAGAACACATGTTTCTATTTATTTAAATTTATATAAAGTTTCAGTTTAAGGACGTATCTATCTATTTGTTTATAAATTTAGACAAGTTTATACATATTCAGTTGGAGGGAATAAATATGAAATAAGATCATATTAAAAGAGTATACTCATGTGATATATGTCTTTTTAAATATCAAAACACAACTGATCTTCATTTGTAGAAGAAGAATTTTATAAATGTGAATTAACGCAAGTCTTTTTGCATTTTACTCATCAATGCCTCACTAAAAGAAAACTATTCGCCTTTCATGCTTGTTCATTCCCAATCTTGTTATAATCCAAAATAACATATATTTTAACAATTTCATTATATATCTTCAATAATTCCTTAAGAATTTTTGGAGATGTTGCTGCTATTGAACTTGATAAAAAAAAGTTGAGAAAATTTCACCAATTCTTAGAACCAAGAGAGTTCTCATTATATATCTGTTTTTTTAACCACATATATATATATATATATATATATATATTAATTTTTTCGTAAAAAAAGCTGTGTCAAGCGACATTTCATAATTTTTGTAAATATGTCCCTTCTAATAAGTAATCACTAGTACTTTTCCTCTTATCTAAGCTCAAAAAAATCTAATTTTAATGCTATTCTCAATCTGTGGAAAATTATTTAATGTCTAAGATGTTGTCGTATTTAGGTTCAGTTCAACTCTATTCTATTTAGCTTCACTTTCACATATTCATTAGTTTCATTATTAAAAATTTTTGTGGCTCTAATCTTTTTAAGATTATCCTCAACTTCTTTCACATAGTCATTTTAACATTCTCAAAATTTCTCCAATGATCTAAATTTTTAAAACTTTTTGTGAAATTAAAAAAGTGTTTGTTCTTAAATTCACAAGGCTTTTAATCTTAATGTGGTTATTCTGTAAATGTGTGCTTCAAGTTTTAACGGTTTCGAAAGCATTTCATCTACAATGGTGTACCTAACAAAAATATTATATTTCTCCTTATTTATTAAGCATTACATGTAATCAAAATATTATAATCTCTCAGTGATTATATAAAACATGATCAGTGCAAAATATAAGAATTTTATTAAGCATCTTTAAAAATATAGACATTTTTAGATGTATTTGACATATGTGATGATATACCAATTAAATATTGTCATTCTATTTTTGAAATTCTTAACTGGCATATTGTTTCAATGTCATAATTCTAATTTATTTGTAAAGATATAACATAAAAATTCAAAAGTTACCAATGGCGAGGTTGTGACAATCTATTTCAATGACCAATGGATCTAAAGATACACTACATTCTCATATTATTTTATTTTTATTTTTTAAATTATATTTTATCTGTGAAGTTGTAAAACAAAAATTCAAGTATGAAAAAAAAAGTCATTCTTGAGTTTCTATTTCTTAGTTATACTTTATAGCCATGATATTATTATTATTATTATAACACATAAAATAAAATATGTAACTTCATGATGAACATTTAGTAATAGTAATAATTATTTTATATCCTTTAGAGTTATTACAAGTTAATAAGATGCTAATTATGTGTTTGTGAAATTAATACTACGTTAGATCTTATTACGAAATATATTAATTAAGTAATATGAAATTTTGATTAATTTTATTTGTAGTTCTAAAATATTAGACAAAATTAAATTGAAGCACTAAAATATTAGACAAAGTTATATACCAAACTCAAGAAGTTAAAATGAAAAATTGGAATGTAATCTTCTTATCACAAATTATAAGTTCTTTCATGTTTAAATTAGCTCGTGTGCAAGTTCAGATCATCTTCACCATTGTGAATTTGTACGGAAGAAATAAACAGAAGTGACAAATTTACTCTTGCCGGAACAGAACTGCATCTGTAACGCGAATCTACAATATATACTTCCCAAAGTTACAGATGGCAAGTTGAAAATAGAAAATAGTACTAAAAGAAAATGTTCAGAAAAAGGAACTTGAAATCCAGCGTCTTATTAAACAACCCCAACT
Source organism: Solanum chilense (assembly GCA_032847665.1). Lineage (NCBI taxonomy): Eukaryota > Viridiplantae > Streptophyta > Magnoliopsida > Solanales > Solanaceae > Solanum > Solanum chilense. The sequence goes on along the minus strand of CM064965.1, from coordinate 64,652,159 downwards.
AGAGGAGAGGAGGCAGTTAACTTACAGAACTCTCAACTTCATTTTTATTGTCAGGTTGACTACTAGAGTGCATAGATGAGTTCTAGACTTTGGCAGGATTGTTGGGAATAGCAGCGGCGTCCTTCAGCATGGGAAGTAGCTTTCCCTGTTGATGCTTCTCTAATACGCCTACACGACAAGAAACAAATGTCAGCTGCTGCAGGCAAGTTTTAAGGAAAAAATATGAAAGATAAAAGAGGATAAGTTGATGATTCTTACTGTCGCAGCCACCAACATGTTCTCCCCCAATAAACACGTTAGGCACAGTCCTCTGCTTAGTCCATTCTAGTAATGCTGCTTGAACCTCATCTCCATCACCTTCAGATTACAAAGAGAACTCTCATAATTATAATATATGCTCCAAGAAATAAGAACGGGAGAAAACGAACTAAGCATAGCCTTTTTGAGCAACAGTAGGGGGTTCAGGAACTCTTTGAGCAAAGATAAACAAAGCCACAAAGTTCGAGATGTATCTATTAGAAGACATGAGAAACCAAACATGTTATAGCAACACAGATCTCTCGTTCGACCTAGTTCTAGTGCTTCTATGTACTTCCAGAACCAAATTCATCTTTTTGTATAATTGTAAGGTGAGGTCAGCTTGCATGCACCTCACCACAACTATTCAGGTGCATAATTCATACTCAATCAATATCTGATGCCCCTCACCAACCTAGGTCTTAGGTCTGTCCACCAAGACTTAGGTAGGTTCGGGCAAATGGCATTGTGAACAAACTATTAACAATGTCAAGAAGAGTTCTGAATTTTGTTATTTCTACTAAAACTGTTTACAGCTCACACCAAAATTATCTTTTGAATATTGTGGTGTTAGACATCTATCTTTCTCTGTCATACTTATAAGGGACTGTAATTAGGGGGGTAAATGAGAATGTTGAACTAAATAAAGGAAAGAGACATCTTTTTGATATAGATCAAAAAATAAGAAGGTAAGACACATTAGTTGAAATGGAGGGAGTACTTTTTTGTGTCTGTTGAAATTCGAATCTTGCTTCATAATCCCAAAAATACCTACTGGCTACTATAATGAATCAGCACGCACATTCTATAAAATGTTAGTCTTCCTTTGAGTATTGAAACAAATCACCTAATAGAAATTTTCGAAGTTCTTTTTCGTTGCTAAATGTCAATCTTCCTATATAAAAAAATATGACCAAAGCAAAAGAGGATGTTTTTTTGCTTCATGAGAATAAGACTACATATAGGTAAGAAAACACATTTTTTTCAGCAAGGAGGTGGAATAAGGTTTATATAAAGCACTTGGAAACAATTGATATACGGAGTCACTCACTTTCCCGGTCAAGTTCAATAACTTTATAAGTAGCACCAAGCTGGGAAAGAAGTTGCTTCACTCTTGTGCAATATCCGCAGTATGTTTTACTGCATGAAGAAAAGCAAGCATATGGCGTTAATAAACATAAACGCCATGTCAAATGAGAGACAGGGAGCTCATTCAGAACAATTACATGTTTGGTGAAGGTTAAAGAAATGACTTGCAACCTTATATAATGAAGACATATCCTGATATTACAATACTTGGAACAACTATCATGACAGATTGCCGAGAGAAGAAAATGTTACAACAATATTCTTTAACATAACTTGACATCTATCACCCCGGTCCACCGTGTTTCTATTCCCAATGGTGGCACCAGGAATTTATGGAGCTGTAACCTAAAACAACTTTTGAACCCCCTTCGCCACTACACTAGAATCCTCCCTCTCTCATGTGAGGGAGATTCAAACAACCAAAATCAGAAATCTTGAACCCCTTTGCCACTACACTAGAATCCCCTCTGACGTAAGGGAGATTTAAACAAACAAAAACCATATTTTTTGAACCCTTTGCCACTACACTAGAATTCGAAGAACCAAAAATCAGTATTTTAAAACCCCTTTGCCACTACACTAGAAACCCCTCTCATGTGAGAGGGACCCAAACAAACAAACATCCGCCTTTGCGACTACACTAGAATCCCCTCTCATGTGAGGGAGATTCAAAACAACCAAAGATCATAATTTTTGAACCCCTTTGCCACTACATCAGAATCCTCACTTCAGTGGGGAGTTTCAAACAACTAAAAAAAAATCGTTTTTCCTATATTTGCCAGTGTTATTTTTCCACAAAGGGCATTCAATTGAACCCTAGCTCTACATAGCTTTGAGTTTAGGATTGGAAGACTCACATCTCATCTTGAATTACAAAACCAAAACTAGACAAAATTGAAAGCTCTTAACATCACCAACCTTTGCAATAATTAAGAATTAACCAAATTACACGAAACCCATTCATATTCCCCAATAAACATAAAACCCAAGTAAAAAAAATCCTCTTTTTACTACCATGAAACATGAAGAAATTAGAAATGAAAACCCCAGAAAATTAGGTAGTGAGACTGAAACGGAGAGAGGGATATAGACCTGAATACGACAACAGGATTAGAGGAAACGATCTGCTTGGCTTTGGTAAGAGCGGCCTCCATTTGTTCTTTGCTAAACTGAGGTGAACTGAACATTGATCCCATTGCCTCCTTCCTTTATTAACACAATCAAAGATGGCCGAATAAGCTTAACAGGTGTTTGAAGCTGGGTTCTGCTTGGTGTTCCAGAAACGACAAAGGTGGCTTCTGCTCTCTTGTATTGACTTTTTAATCAAGAAAAGGGAGATGGCTCATATTCTCATCAATTGCGTTTATTTTATGCACTTTCACTATCCAATTGGCTAAGATTCATCGTCCTAATTTTTTTGTGCACTTTCAAAAGTCAAATCTTCTTTGATAGTGGTATCCTGTGTATATAAAAAATAATAATGCTAGAGTGTATTAGTAATGACTAATGTATAAATGCATACATTACTAATGTATAAATTATATTGTATGCATTATATGTTTAAAAATTGTAGGCATTGTATAAAAACATTCATTACAAAAATATCTATGCGATGGAATAGATGTGACAGTCTTTGAAGGGTAATTGAGTCTTTAACCATTTTTAATGCATATATTAAACCTATATTACTAATACCTAGGAAACAATGGTAATATTAGCTATACACTCTTTAATACACAATAGAATGTATATTAGTTATACATAGTAAGAAAAAAGTGTACCAAATAATAAATAACTAATATACAAATCTAATGCATGCAAATAATATACTTTACTAAACTATTCCTTATTCACACTAAATGTAGCTAGTGTTTCGAAAAGTAAAATTTTATATTAGTTACAAATAATTTTTGAGTTTAATTAAATACATAATGGAGAATTCATGGAATGAAAAATTATAGTTCATTATAATATTTTAAACCTTTTGCAAAAGTTTTACTTTTCATGTAATCGATCTTGCGGACAGAGGGGAATATACTTACATGGTTCTCTTTTTGATTGGCCAAATTTAGTTTTCATAGTATATGAAGCATATTCCCTCTTTTTATTGTTTCAAGGACAATGTATAAATGAAAAATGAAAAGATTTAGTAATGACATAAACAACACCCATTTATATTTGAGAGCTATATAACATGAACCTGCTAAAAACATAAGAACAGATACCAGTCAAGCTGTGGCAAATCCAATCCAACATATAAATACATGATAAGCTCAGGTACAACTTATTATATGTATACTTCTTCCTTTTTCTTTTTTTTTTTTGCATACAAATACATTGTTACATAGTTCGAACTAAAAGCAAAGGGTTCAGTTGAATTCACAGAACCCGCTTCAGATCCACCGTTCTAGTCTAGTAACCAGTAAAGCCAGAATATTAGTCTCATGAACTCCATATTGTTGTATGAATAAGAGAGGTCTATGACTTGGAAGCAAAAATAGCTTCTAAATCTTTGTACAATCCTCTTGGTTTTGACTTGAAATCTGCTGATGAATCTTTAGATGAGCTCCCACTTCTCTTAGGGTTCCAGAATCCACTCCATCTAACACGACTTGTTGACGGATCACTTGTAGTTACATTACTATCTTTACTAAAGCTGGACTTTGCTAGTTCTCTGAATTGCCTAGTCAATGGTCTATCAGTACCTGAGCTTCTACTACCAGAACTCCGATTCCTGTCACAAGACGAAGTAACATCCCCGGTTTCCTTCAGTACACGATCTAACAGTGCAGACCCACTTTCAAGCTTTCTGATCAATCTTTGAGGAATGAAAAACAAGAGGAATCCAATTGATGCTGCTTTCAGACCAGAGCAGAAAGACTTGTCTTCAGCACCGAGTCTCTTTGTCTGTCTGTATAATGCATACCATTCATTTACAAGCTGAGATAAAAATGCTATGAAAAACAGTGCAATCATGGTGATACCGATTGCTGTCTCATTTCTGGACGAATTTCTTCCTATGAGAGCAATGCAAGCAGCGAAAATACCTGTTTCGCAGGCAACAGAGATGATCTCAACAAGCTGAACCTTTTTTTTAATGAAAGGCTTCTTTAGAAGCATGAAGAATAGCTGGAAAGAAGTGATGGTAAGCAGGACAACTATGGGAGATTTTGAAGACAAACTCTTCAAATAAGTACCAGCCACAATTCCAAGACAAACACGCTTCACAAATTCAAGAAATGTGAAGTATATTCTTAGAATCCCAAACAGCTTCTGGATGAAAGGTGCTTCCGCATCTTCCGTCTCATCGTCTGTTGCAATGACTTTGTCAGGATGCTTGTTAGGATTTCCTACTGCAATCTGAGAGAGCATATACTTTGGTGGACCCCTTAGATCCTCAAACAGAGGCCCAAACATGACTACATATCTAGAATCACGCGAATTTCTCCATGTCCACTGACCTCTTTTACCAGGACCTAGGGTAACTCGGACTAATTCTTCATACCAATGGAATTTCTGCCCTACTTGGTGTACCTCCTTATACTGAAGTAGCTTCCCTAATGTTATTCCAATAGAGAGGAACAAAAACAATTGTAACAATAGAAATGATACTAATCCCAACAGCAAAATGCCAACAGCAATTCCTGCAGATGATCCTCCTAGAAGAAAAGAAGAACAGAATTTGTGAATACAATTAGAATAATAATTCATGTACTGAAATCTTGACTCGTTGTGACGAAATATCTGCAAATCACGATCTTTCAGCGATGTCAGTTCTAATCGATGTAATGCATGGAACCTTGACCTCATCAATATAAAATTTAAGGAAAGTGAGGTTTAACTGTTATGATAAATATTCTGTATTCGAGATCAGTCATTACAGATGTATCCTATCATTTTTAGATGTGAAAACCACTGGTGTAATGCATTCATTGCAATTGAAAAGGAGCATAGTGCATAAGGATTAGAAATACCTTTAACTACGTTTACCGAGGCTTTGCAAATGCAAGGTATAGCTAGAATTGCAAGAAAGATCTCAAATCTTGGAAAAACCAAGGCCCCATAGCTCCCCTTTTTTTCTCTGTCCTTTCTCAGTCTTAGAACAAAAAGGACCAAAGCATGCAACAATATCAAGCTGCCCCCAATAATCGATAACCAAAACATGCTTCTGTTGAAATCCCTCCACCTGAAAACATCAGATGCACACATGCTAAATCTCCTATCTTTTGCTTATAAGCTTGAGAGAAATATTTCAGGTACATGCTTGATCATCCTTTTTTTTTCTTACTCAACGTAAGCTCCAATAGCTGAAGCATGGTTGGTACGTCTTACTTTGTACATTTAATTGTGTGCCAAAGCAGTCATGGAGTGGTCTAGCATGATAAATTGACATGTTGTCAACGTTTATTTCTCTTTAAGAGGGTTGAATTGTGACAGCCAAAGTTCTGTTTTCACCTGGTTTGAAGGTTGTGTGATTTACTAGCAGTAATCCTGATCTTTACTGCATGTTACTTAAGTGTTGAGAAAGAGGAAACCAGTTGAAAGTACACCTCAAACACAAAGATTCATCGTGCTGTTATCGAATGAATTGAAAAGGTAACATCCTTTGACCACTTCAAAATATTGTCACATGAGACATCTTTCAAAACTTACCCATTAGAATATTTTAGATCCACGATATACTGAGCTTCCGGAAGAAGATCCTGGCTCTGCCATTGAGAAGAACATTCTATAACATGATCATGGAGCAAATATTTAAGTTATTGTGAAGTTTATAAATTCTTACCCCGAAGATTGATCTATATTCCATAGGACTAAGCGGCAACCCATATAATGCTGCAGCTTTGTTGACATTGTATTTGCCAGGCTTCATTCCAAAACCATTGATTTTAGAGCTGTATGAATGAGGGTCTGTTGTTGAGCTCGGTCCCATCATAAACTGATGCATGCTTCCCATTTCCCATGGGAGACTGAAGTAGGGAACACTCCATTGCAGGCCTCTAGCAAATTCATAGTATTCAACTGGCAAGGTAATTGGCAACCATCTCGTTAACGCAAAAAACTGGATGTGACAAGCTATTCTCTGTTTCAACACACAAAAAGAAAGCATGTGTATTCAGAATATAATGTCATGGATCAAAGAACTTTGTAAATTTCAAATTAGCTCAATGGATATAAGATACTTGAACATTTAAAAAACAAATGTGTTTGCTAACCAAATGCTGATCTCATGTTTGCTTGCAAGAATAAATCTCAGAAATGGATAAAATGAAAATGCACCTGGACTTAACTCAATGCCAAAAACTAGCGTATGAGGTAAGGATAGCCCAAGACCATATAAGGAAACAACAAATCATTTCCTCTACCAATGTGGGACACTTAATATGCCCTCTCGCATGCCAGAATTGGACATCTGGAGCATGGACAACATAGCATGGAGACCCAACACCGGGACACACAATAGCAACAATGAGTCTGACTTTGATACCGTGTTAAGAAATATACCTGGGCCTAACTAAACCCCAAAACTTAGCTCACAAGGTAGGATTATCCAATATTATGTAAGGAGAGAACAACTCGTTTCCTCTGCCAAACAACTTCATGACCTTCACTAAAAGACATAAGAGTTCTAAAATTCATATCCTGCCCCGTGCATCTAACGACCAAAGCAGTACGACATGGAATGCAAACTGTATTGCATGACAGTCATCAAGTCTAACATAAAGTTGTTGAAGAAAGGATATTTACAAAAAGATTTCTAGCAGGATCAGATGTCATTAAAGAGCTTGGTCTTGAGTATGCACCAACAGATTGGAGGCTTGCGGTTGAAACTGTGAGTAGCCCTGCTGCAAAAGACGTAACCACGAAAGAAGAAGTTGCCAAGATGGAAAGCACTTCAGATGTTACTGGTACAGTATCTGTAAAAGATTAAAAGGAGATTGATTGTATACTTAAGCAATTAAAGTATCTCTAAAGCTAGAGAAAGTCAGCTTGAGCAGAAATATAGAATATTACAGTGCTTGAGCCGGAGAATATTAGATTGTAGGTTCATGTTTCCAGCAACATCACCAGTTACATTTTCGGGGATGCTCACAGAAACAAAATCATCTCTGGCTTGTATATTGACAGTGTACATGCTTCTACTCATTTCTTGAAAGCTGGAAATACATAAGAAACATTAACTCCATGAGCCATGACTAGTACATGATAGTAATGATGATATTCTTTTGTGACTTAACAGGAAAATATTTTCATCCAGGAAGATTGGCGTAAGTGGAGATGCTAACCTCTGCAACTGCCCTCCAGATATGGATACATGAGAACTATTAAAGCCAAACACTGGCTTAACAAACTTTATCAGTACAGGAATTTGCTCATCACAGGTCCTCATCCTAGATGTTGTGCTCAAGCTGACAGCAGGCCGTTGCATATCTGAAGGACCGACCAATAAACAATTATATTCTGGAGAAATAAAATAACTAGCGTATCATAAATCATCAGGACAATTAAATATCATCTACATGTCAATACAGCAGGTGAGCAGTGGATATGCTCCTTTCTTATTTAGACGTTTCTTCTTTAATAAGTTTCTAACAGACAGTCGAACATACCGTATAGAAAAGTAACAGGAGCTACAGGAGCAATAGGGGTTCCCTGCCAGCTCAATATTAAGTCTGATCTTACGCTCAATGTCACTATGGCTGTCTGTGATATACCTCTAACCTGTAAATGTGCCAAAGATTTAATGATATTTGTAAGTACTGCAGTAGGCTATAAAGTACAATAAACTTGGGAAAGAACTAACCTGAAATCCAAATCTACGTTCTCCAAAGCTATTTCCACTAATGGGAGTAAGCAATCCCTGACTTACGCTCAGGGAATTCAAAATATCCGTAGATGAGTTAGAAATTGGTTCATTAAAGTACAAATACACCTCCATTTTTTCAGTACTATTTGTTGCTCGGACGGTTCTCATTTCACTGTCAATTTGAAGTAGCCTTTCAGGTATATGAGTCCTTATGTCAGCGAACACTGTCCTTCTATCTATTGAATCCAGTATCAAAGAGATTGAACTTAGTTTATTTAAGTCTTGATTGTTAAACAATTATCTTTCTACGATTGGACTGGTTTCTCTAGTAATTATCACATTATGAGAATTTTATTCGGTTGCCACAGAAAGATAGACATGTCTTTGAATCAAATGGAAGGCCTAAATATATTTCTGAGAACATCTAATTAAAACGGAGGATCTATTAAAGAACTGATATGAACATGACCATGGTAAGGCAGCTGCTCACCAAAATGTATAAATAAACTTGAATTGTCTGTCCTTTTAAATTTGTTTCCAGCAGGGTCCGAACAGAAGTTTTTATCCATTACCAAGATCACTCTTCCATACTGATCACGTGTAGACAGACTCACGACAACAGAAAATTTGAGGTCTGGCACAATAACATTGAGTGTGTTTGGCACGACCTGTCCAGCTCCATAAACGAGAAGCTGCATGCAAAGAGAACACACATTGATAACTATGAGCTGAAGAGATAATGTAAAGGAATTCCCAAGAACTTTAGAGCTCCTACACCACTCTCAATACAAGGACAATTTGAGCATGCATTGGTGAAGTTCAGCCAAAATATATCTATCTCGGACTTCAATTGGATTTGAAAGGTCAAAATCTTTGAAGGAAAGATTCTTAGACATCATATATTGAAACATGAACACTAATTCTTCCTGAACTTCACTTATGCAGAAGGTTTATAGCAAGAACCCAAGCCGTCATACAAAACACTTCCCAATTAAAAAGGATAACGAAGTCTGGGATGGTGGAAAACCATCTGTTGCCAGCATTTAGCTTTTCGTCTACTTACATTGCAGGAATTCGTGGAAGCACATCCGAAACCACCTTGGCTCCAACATGGCTCAGTGAAAGTTATGTCCACTGAAACATTGGAAGCATTTGTAAAAGATGTTGGAGTGGTAATGTAGGCTGTAGGGGGGATGGTGTCTGCAGAAGAGAAGGCACATGAAATCAGGAAGAGAGAAACATAACTGAATTTAAACTTTACCGGTTGTTACAACTAGACTAGAGTCCCTGATATGAATGCATATCAAGCTTAAAAAAACCAGGTTTATTTGCAACCCGTCTATAATTTGGAAGACAACTGCAACCTAAAAGTCAAAAATTTAGTAGGGTGCCTAAAAAGTTTAAAATGTAACATTATCATATTTTTATTACTATATATTAAGGGGAAGGTTCCAAACCTATATGATTAACAAGTAAGATCCAGAACTCCCGTAATTAGGTTCTCTTCATATTTGGTGATTTCTCCATAACATAAGTAATAGCTAACTATCTTGGACAAAGAAGGCTCAGAAGCAACAAAAACAACTTAAACCTTCATGAGAGAACTGAGAAATACACCATAGAAGAGAATTGTTGTTTTGTGTGCCCATAAATGTCATTATTTAAGTAAAGGGAAGAAAGGTTGAGTGCTACCAACAGTCCAGTTATAGTGAGCACATCCAACTCCAAGAGATCCATTAGTGCAAACTTCGAAAGTATGTTTTCCATCAAGCAATTGCATGTAAGAAACTTCTCCACCTTTACAAACTACAGGCACATAATCATCCAACTACAATAACAGTAAATGTAGAGTTAATTGTACTGTGAAACAAAATGTAAAACTAAATGAGCTGAAAAATTACCACGGGGAGAAAATAAAAACTGAATCTCGATAAACATTTAACAATCTTCAATAGGAAGTTGGATCATAAGGACAATTCGTAGATATCTCTGAAAATCTGTGTTTTACTGACTGCGTACTTTCCAAATATTCTATGGATGTGATAACACAAATATTTCTTCCAAATCACAAAAAAAAAAGATAATTCTGGATGAAAATAGGGATAATGTTAACATTCATGTACTACAAAGATGACTTTTTCCAGATGAGTTAGTTCGCTTTGCCTAATACATGGTAAAATTGTAAAGATGACGCATGCATAATGTTAAGGGACCAAGGGACACCTTTAGCTAGCCCTTACGTTAATCGTATTAAGATGGCCATTTCCTATAATCCTTCGCTATATCACCAGGAAAATATTATGTTTCCAGGGAAACAAGATCCCTCATTTTTGGCATTGCAGAGGCTTACCATTAAATGCTATATATTTAATTAAAGGACTGAAAGAATGGATAGATAGAAGTCTGCTGAGAAGAGGCAGCATAAATATGGTTTCTCTGAGCTGACTGATCCTCATCTTAGATACAATAATAACACTGGTTCACATGAACCCCTTCTCTTCTTTCTTTCTTTCTTTCTTTCTCGTCAAGCTAAGATGGTAAAGTTCATGTTCACATTGACCACGTATTTACTACACATCAAGGTATGCGACATAGTTTACTGATGATGTTGAACATAAGTTCTCCAGTGCTTGTGTCTTTAAGTGAATTGTGAAAATAGTTCCAAATCCTATATAGTTAAATATCTCCAAACTTTGAATAAAATTAACCAAAATTGAATTCTAGTAAAAACTTCCTTGATTACTTTTCCTAGACATTCAGATTTTCTGATTACCAACCTATAAACGTGAAATTGCTCGAACCTCTCATTACAGTCAGGGGTCGATCTAAGGTGGTGGGAGCAGGTTCTCGGCAGCCAGTATCTTTCGCGCAAATCTTATATTTAAGATGAGAAATCTTATACTCCTATTTGTTAGGAATACAATACTAACAAAGTATTCTCTTGGTCCAGTAGTAGAAATGGAACTTGTTAAAGCTTTCTAGCCTCCTTGATGAGGGTTCATTTCCTCTTGGGCACATATAATTAAAAAAAATAAAGGTGGAATTTCAAATCCCGCTTCTACTAAGTCACCCTCACGTGCCTTGATCCTAAAGCCTGAGAACATGAATACTATCAAAATGCTCAAAACACTCAACATGCAAATTCAAGGACAATCCACATTCATAACTCAATGCCGCGTAGACAACAGTTTAAAAGTGTTAGTGAACTGACCTTACAACTAGTTGAACAATCCGCACAAATGTCACAATTACCACCAGCCAAAACTTGAAAAGCAAAATTCGCAAAATTCCGGTTTGTGAATTCACGAGGAGTAGTCAATAACTTCAAAGTAACCTCTGAGCCATCGCATCCAACTCCCAAACTCAAAACGACGAAAACACAAAAATGCAAAATCAACCACAAAAATAATTTTTCTCTACCCATTTAACTAGAATTACATCCAATTTGCATGAGTACCAACAGCTTTGAGTAAGCACTTCAAAACTTTCTAAAAAATAAGGATGAAAATGTTATTATTGCATGAAAATGTCGAAATTGAGCAAGGAACAGAGAAAATTTTTTTGGATATTTTTATTAGTAGTGGTGTTGAAGAGATATAGGACGTGAGACTGAGAGTGGAACTGAGGATAAGAGAGAGGAAAAAGATTCCAAACGGACAGAAAATGGCGTAATAAATGAAGACAGAATTGAGAGGGACAGTAGCTGTAGCTGTGATTTGGGCAATGAATGTGAGAGGAAGTAATAGAATTTTAATGTTAAAAACTTTGAGAAAGTGATGAATCTGCTGCTACAGGACAATGTGTATGCCATCTCCACGATAATATATATATTAGACTTTAAATTTGACTTCAAATTTTAATATTCAATTTTTAAATAAATAAACATGGCACAATACACGTAGAACACCATGTAGGATATAGGATGACATGTAAGACATGTGTGTTTATTTGTTCAACTTTATACAAGTTTAAGTGTCTATTTGTGCACACACAAATTTGAAGGGCATGTAATTTGAAGCCAAGTTAAAAAGCACATTTATGTATCATGACCAATTAAAAAACGGGTTAAATTCATTTTTACTTTGTCCATTTTTACGTTCTCGAATTAAAATGAGTTTTAGAAATTTTAAAATATTGATGAATTTTTATTTATAATTTATTTAAAAACTCATAATAAAAACGTAAAAAATCTAATATGAGAGGGAGGGAGTTTCTAAAACAATAAATTAAAGAAGGAATTTAAAAAATTTACTTTCCATCATAAATTTCATATCTTATCATGTCATATAAATTAAAGCTAATGGAGTAATGTGTACTCTATTCATAAAGTTTCTTTAAGCTCCAATTAATATGAAGAATATATACGCCTACCAAGAGGTACAATTCAATAAGTACACAGTTTCTTACATACACCAATAATTAGTGTAAGTTGAATTCTTAATCAATAGAAAAAAAATAAATTGTACCTGAAACCATGGACGAAACGTTCGCGCGTTCTGACGAACCTAATAAATTATTTTGTGGATTATATTTTATATAAGAAAATTATATAAATATATATATATATATATATATATATATATATATATATATATATATATATATATATATATATATATATTATAACTTGTAAACTCTGTAACAAAATTAATTGATGGCTCCATGAAAATGACGTTCGTGGAAAATTAATTATATTGCAAAGACACAAGTTATATATGGTAGCAATTTAAGTGGACTATGTTGACAAAACAGGTAAAGTCCCACCAAGCTAGCTAACTATTTTTCATATATATTATTTAGCTCACATTGAAAACTTCATACGACATTTATGAGTTTCCAGGCAGCTAAGAAAAAATGGAATTTGATGGATTCGACCCTTAAAGTAATTAAGAATTTAAACATTAAATTCATGGTTATTTTTCAAATTATAAGTTTAAAATTTAGTATTTTTCGAAATAACATAATTCATTACATATATAGTCCGTAGATATAGAAAAAAAAAAACATGATTTCTGTTAAATTCATTGTTCAAAAATGGAAAATAAATAATTAATGATTTTAGTGAAATTTTTTATATATTATCATTTATAACTATATATAACAATGCTATGATAAATCTCCAATATGTATAAAAGGTGGATTATGTATCCAATATTATGTATTTTTGGTAAGAAATTGACACATTGTATTATAAGTTTATTAAAATGTGTGATAAATATATTATCCATCAATGAAACTTGTATTTTATATGTGTTTTGTAAAATTATTTTATGTACTATGTATTAAAATTATATTATAAATGTATTAAAAGTGATCAAACCACACCTCATTGAATAATTATTTTCCCTTGTTTCTGATAAAAAACTTATTATTATAAATGATAAATAATTTTTTAATATAGTATATTTATATAAGTTCCCTTCGTAAATACAATAGATAAGTTTTATCAGGAGACAAACTGTTTACAAGTAACTATATCCTTATTTTCATATCCCGTGTTTTTAGATGCACGTTTACTATTTGATATTATCAAAGTATATATATAATATATATCTCTAATGATATCATAAATGAAGAAACAGTGCTTCAATGCATTGAACCCACAAACAATCGAACAAATAGTTTGGGTTTTAGGTCCAATCAAAGTAATTATATTGGGTTGAATCTAATTCGAGTAAATTTTACCTAACGGGTCCAATTTGTATATTTTTCCTTCATTAAACATAAAAATCCTAAATTTCAATGTATAAAACGTATATACATCAGGAATAATGTAAAGTTATATATAAGTGATAATGTTTTTGAGGCCAAGGTTTGTAGGGGGAATTCCACCACAAAAGGTAGGATGTGTGAGCCCAATCATGTAAGAATAATTGAGTAAATTACCAATCGATATGATGAACAACATTTGTCTCTTTATCATTTTGTATATAAATAAAAAGTTGTATAAGAAAAAAAATAGAATAAAGACAAACCTGAGAAGAGATTTGTAGCCCATTAGTGGGCCAATATTATGGTCATATATACCTGTCAAACAGCCCATAATTGGACTAATTTCTCATTCCTTTGACATTTCACTCATACTACACAAATAATTAACCAAAGAGTGTCCATTTTATTCCTCTACTTGTACTTCTCCTGATACTTACTGCAGTCTGCAGCTATAATGGATCCATGTTTTATGTGTATTCATACACAAATAGTATACGATAATCGTTTGTTGTTAAATCAAGTTGTTTAAATGTCTGTGCTGCAAAAGACCTCACACGATTAGGAGTATTCTATCGTTTTTTTTTTCAACCAATGTGAAACTTTGTTCTCACACAATAGTTACGTATCACGAGCCATTCAAAACAGCCAGGTGTAAGTGGTGGAGCCAGCGGGAGACCCCATTCAGCTAAAAATATTACTATTTATACATGATTAAAATTATTATTTATGTATATCTAGTAGATGTTGAACCCTTTTGATTAGTTCACGTGTTTAGTTCTTTAGATTTTAAACTCACTTATTAAAAATTCAAACTCTGTCACCGTCAGATGGATACCATCTTGAATAATCACTCAACTAGTGAAAGGACGAACATTTGTCCCAACAGGGGTCTGGGAACTATTTTATGTCAACATTACCCAGCTATTTCCATTCGGTAATTGCAAGCCAATTTAAGAATATGACAATGGCATCAAAATCAAAGAGGGATATACTATAGGACCAACTTTTTAAAACTTAGTCGTTTGGTAGCTCGATACAGAATTAGACAGGTATTAGTAATGTGAGTACAAGTTATATAGGTATTAGTTATATATATATATATATATATATATATATATATATATATATATATATATATATATATATATATATATATATATATATATATATATATTTAATTATGTAAAATTTAATTATACATATATTAATTATGCAGAATTTAGTTGCACCGAGTTTAAATATAATACTGAGCCAATTTTTATTTCTTAATTCCAAAAAGTAGTTAATAAGCTAGTATTTATTATAATCATTAAAATAACCAATTATATAAATAACACATTAAAGTTAAATAAATATCAACAGCTAAAAACAATAAAGTAAATAACAAATAGTAAAAGTAATTAAGTAATTTGTATTACATAATATGTAAGTAATTAAGTAATGGGTAATTTATAAAATAAAATAAACTAAAATAATTAAAATTTTATATTGGCAGCGCGTGGTATAGAGAAACTATGCGAAGAAATTAATTACAATTTATAGAGAACGGTCAATAAAAATTTAAGCAAAGAAACTGAAAGTAATTAAGCCATAGGAATTAGGAAGACCAAATACCCAAAACAAAATAATGCATAGTGGTTTTTTACATGCATAATGTATTAATTAGTTGATTTATTATAAATTAATATATATATGCATATAAGTAAATTGATAGGGGTAAATATGTAATTTTCTGCTTTGATATATGCATAATTAATATATTCATATAACTTATTCCACTTTTTATCCTGTATAAATTATCCATAGATTCTCTCATAAGTTATAGAAGTATTAATTACTTGGGATTATTAAAAAAATACAATCAAATACTGTATAAAGTTAATACATGACTAACTTGTATACGATACTTGAAAAGCTACCGACTAAATGTTATTTTAAATTAATATATATACAACTTTTATACGATATTTAAAAACTTACCAACCAAATATTGTTTAAAATTAATACGTAAATTAGAGGGTAATTTAGAGTACAATTGACAAGTCGTAAGTCCCTCAAAGCCAGCTAGCTACTATCATATATTAAAAACTTCTACTACCTTGTATAATTGTGTATTCATAGGACATTTACGAGTTGTGTCCAAGCAGCTAAAAAATATGAAAATTTGATTGGTTCGATCTTTAAAGTACTTGGCGGTTAAAGCTAATTTGTTGTACTTTTCAAATTATGAGTTCAAAATTTATTCGAAATATGGTAATTCAATACATATGTAAAAATGGACCAAAAACACTATGATTTCTATTAAACTCGTAGCTCAAAATACCATTAGTAAGTTTGATCATGAGACGAGATTTACTTATCAGGAATAGTGTGAAGTTTACCCCGTGGTTACCTTGTTTATCAATAATTAAACATAAAAACCCTAAATTTCATGTATAAAATGTATATATCAGGAATAATTTAATTTATAAGGGATAATGTTTTTGAGGCCAAACTAGGCTATGTGAGCCCAATAATTAAGAATAATTGATTACAGGGAAACTTTACATATATTCATTGAACTTATTAATACTTCACCAATATTGATAATTATGATTCATAGTATAGAAAGGAGAATGACAAGTGAGTTTGGGAGAGTGAAGGGAATGTGAGAGACGTGAATTATACTAGTTAGATAATTGTATATATGTAACTGGTATACATATGTATTTGTATATTTGGCGAGCCAAATTGAGAGAGGGATGAGAGAGGCGAATGAGATTGGGAGAGGACAATAATTTGTATAATTAGCTTCGTTAGTATCATTTGGGGTATGTTTGTATAATTAGTGTGGGGTTGTATATTTGAGTAGTATAAAGTCTGAAATTATACAAATAAGATGAAACTCGAAATAATCAATTGATACAAACATAAACATATAAACTTTAAACAGTTAAACAAATTATACTATACAAATTACATCATATAAATTATACAAACTTTAAAAAGTTATACACAAAAAAAGATTGAATGTATATGGTGATAAAACTGAAAAATCAAAGGAAATCATCATAAAATACAAATACAAATCATCGTTTACAAATATAAATCAAACGAAGAATTGTTAGTCGCGAATTATACAAATAAGCCAAATTATATAAACGTGACTAATTATACAAACTCAATATCAGGCCATGTAAATAATGATTAGCGTTAGTAATGAGTGGTGATTATAGCAGAACTACTTGCACAACATTTGTCTCTTTATCAATTTGTATCTTTGTATGTGAAAGTTGTATAAGAAAAAACTAGAATAAACACAAACCTGAGGAGAGATTTGTAGCCCATTGGTGGGCGGCCATATGTAACCTGTTACTAGAGTAGGGTTCCTCGGCCCAATGTCATTTAATGGGCCATGACAATCGAGCCCATTAAATCATCATAAAACCCTAGAGTTTTTTGCTTCCTATTAATACAGCTGAAAAATCCTAACTTCAAACACAACTATGCTATATTCTCTTCCCTTCTCTGCTGCAACAACTAAACTTAATTTTTTCAATTTTGTTCCTCATGATCGATGTTTATTCATGTTTGTGTTTTGTTTTTTTTCCTTAAATCATGATATGCCTAGTATTGAAATTCCTTGATCGTAAGATCATGGATCTATCATTGGGCAATATGCAAACAATGCATATATATATATATATATATATATATATTCGAATCTCCATTTTCTTTAGGGTTAGATACATTTTTTCTTGAAATAATTTGTTTTATTGAGTTATGGTGTGTAAGGATGATGAAGAAATCATTCGGATTCCCACTGATTGATCTGTGATTACTACAACCAGCTACTTCTGACTTCACATCATAATCTAACCTTCTTTTCATTTTTTTTCCTTGTTTTTTTGCCGACTTGGAATTGAGATTTTGAAAATAAATGGCCAGTGATGTAATTAGATATTTGCTACTCTTGATGGGAATTTATTTAATTTCCATCTGATGATTCCTTATCCACCAAGATCTCTGAGGCCTTGTTCTTCAATTTTATTATCTAAAATAATTAAAGGTTTTCTATTTGCTTATTAGTTTTGATATTTGCTATTTATGATATAAATATAAACTTGTGTGTTTAACAGATTTATATGATGAGTATTAGAACTTACACGAATTACGAGAAGTTTATTATATGCAACGATATTGTGAAAATTAGAAATGATTTATACCAAAAAAAATAATTAGGTTCACCATTTTATATAAATAAAATAAAAAATAAATAAAGTATAATCGTAAATAACCAGAAAAATTTGAATAGAAAGCGGTAAAATCGCGAAGATGATATTAATAATCATATTACAGTAGACGGAAACTTTTTGTGAAGACCATTTTTCGAGTAGAACAATAGGTCAGACGGAACTAGGATTTCAGAAATGTTAAAACCCAATCTGAGAATCTCATGATCTAACCCTAGTAATTAATAAAATGAGTAAAATTTTCTTACAAACAATTACTGTCAAATGGTGTCATTTATTACACATAATAAACCTTATACATAATATTAATATACAGTAAAATTTTCCAAAGTCACTTGACACCTTTTTGCCTAACGTGGCTGCACCTCAGGGAGCCATTTTACATAAAACTACCAAGCTATTGCCGATGGGCCAATTTAAGAATGACATTGGCATCAACATCAAATAGGGAAATATACTGCAGGACCAACAATCTTGAACTCCTTAGGGTATATAGAGGGGGTGGAAAGATTCTCAAGCTGAAACACCATGACATTCTTGAATTTTCATCAAAATAGCATACATGGCATATCCATAATTAACATACAAATAAATGATACTACCTGTGACAAATAAATGATACTACCTGTGACAACATGGTGAACTATCATAGCAGCACTCCAGCTTCATCTCTCAACCTTTGCCTCTGTTTTTCTCTTATTTGATCTCTATGGCTGAAGCTAAACTTCAAAGAGGGACCTCAATCACTCAACAAAAGTACGTAGGTGCATACCATCCTAAGAAGATTTAAATTTGTCAACTTGAACATGCCAAGGATGATCATTTCTCCCAACAGGGATCAGGGAGCCATTTTACATGAAAAGTACCAAGCTATTACCGTTCGGCTGGCCAGTTTAAGAATGACACTGGAATCAACATCAAAGAGGGAAATATACTACAGGCCCAATTTGTATGTAGAGGCATCTAGAATCGGTGGAAAGATTCTCATGCTGAAACACCATGACATTTGAATTTTCATCAAGATAGCAACATGTTAACACTGAAATAAATGATCCTACCTGTGACATGTTAAACTACTAATAGCGGCCAATCTACATTAACTCTCCAGCTTCATCTCTCAGCCTTTACCCTCTGTGTTTCTCTTATTTGACCTCTATGGTTGAAGCTACACTTCAAAGAGGGACTTCCATTATTTCACTTGCTCTTATGTGTATATGCCTCCTACAGACCCATGCAATTTGGCCACTGTCTCGGTATCTAACTCTCCATAATCCAAACTTTTCAGCAATATCTCTTCCACCAGAGCACCTTTGATCTCTCAAGAAATCAACAACCCATTGCTGTGCTGCCTTAAGATCTTGTTGGATGTCCCTTGATCCCCTATTTCTCTCCACACGCCCTGCTGCTGCAACCCCAACAACACCAGCAGCAGCCACCCCTGCTGCACTATATGCGGTGGGGGATTTGAGTAGATGTGCAACTTCTCTACTCAAATCTGGTATCATTTCTCCCATCCCTGCTGCTAAATGAGCTCCAATCTTGAGGGCAAATGTCACCAATTTCATGAACTTCGTCATGTACGGAGCCAGGCATTTTACTGCCCTGTTATCAACCTGCATTACTTCACAACCTATCTGATCTTCAACCACATGCATTTCTCCCCGATACTCGCATAACATGTGCAGCCGGAGAGCATTGATTCCTGAAATCATGGTGGTGATCAATCTCCTCGAGTAGTTTTCTGTCCTTACAAAGTAGAACATGTTTGGCACTTTTCTTTCTTCAACTTGGACATTGTAGTTCACAAGATAGTTCACTTTGCGGTTTAGCTCCATTAGAAGCCTGTATTCATAGTATCTGAGACCTTGGATTTCTTGCTTTATATCCCTAAGTTCTTGATGTATAATTGTAAGTCTCTGCAAGACTTCTTCAACACCCTTAGCTATTCCAGCAAATGTTGGTTCAATTTTTCCTTCAGTTTCTTCACTGTTAATAGAAGCATGATTCTGTCCATCCTGGCTGTTATCCAAAGGAATTTGGAGCTCCCCAGCAAGGTTATGTAGATCATGGTACCTGTGCTGGAGAACTTCCCGAAAATCATCATCGGACAACAGATCCCGAGCATAGTCAAAACCAGCTCCAATGATAGTCCTTCCAGAATCTGCTACCAAATCCCAAGTATGCTGATAGTCATACATATTGTCTGCAGAGACAGAGAGCAATGCCTGCTTTAATAGCTGGAGAGGCAGAATCTGGTTTCTCCTGTACCTTGGTGGTATTAGATTTCTTACACATTCTGGTCGAATAATGCTTTCAGTCAGTGTGACCCCATGGCAAAGGCTCTGGATTGCTGGTAGGATAAGCTGCTGGAATAGCCTTAGAGTTTCTGTCAGGTGCTTTGTGGAACAGGCAAGCACATCAACATAATAGCCTAATTGACCCCCAAGTTCTACACGGACATAGATTCCATTGATGCTCAGTGCAATGACGTACTTTTCAAGGCTGTATGTCGCTCCATATTGATTTTTCAACCCCATTACTTTGTTGTGCAAATGTACCTAAACAAACATAGTGAACTATATTCTTATCCGAGATGATGAAAAAAATAAAAACAAAAGGGATGCTGTTTCATTTGCACAGTCATATGCTTCTGCAATATAGAATAGAGCATAAAACTAAAAGGTCTTGCCTGTAAGCGGGGGAAGAATCCCGGTGTTAGAAACATGTGGCTTGAATCATCACACTGAAGGTGCCTTCCTGCATAAATGCAATCACTTGAGTTTATCTGCCACTTTGGCTGTTTCCCCTTACCTTCTTCAAGAAAGCTGGGTATCAACATTAGAGAATTGGTGTCGGAAGGATCTTGTTCATAACATAATTCAAGTTTCAGCATCATTCCCACAAGGTCACTTGCATCCAAGTTATCAAAAACTCTTGAGCCCATCCCTGGAATCTGGCTATCAAGACTACTTCTCAGAACTTTTTCCAGGTCTTTTCTACTTATGAATCCATCCCCAGCAGAAGTCTGCTTTTTGAAATCTAATCTCAAAAGCTGACCAAGTACTTCACCGCAAAACCATTCACAATCTAGGATTAGGAAACCAAGTTCATCAAAATAGATCACCTCGCCAATGTGATGAAGGCACGTAGCAACAGCCCTTCTCCTCGCTTCCACCTTCTCTTTATTGTCGAGTCTAGAACGAACCCTGAGCAATGGAGCCTTGACTTGGCATAGATCACCAAAGTCCTTCCACTTTATTGCTGGCTTATTATGGTTTTCCAATCTCCAGTCTGACAGAATTTGCATGAGATCGTTGCAAAGCTCATACACTCTAGGAACCCTTTGGAGAACCGTCTTGTTTGTCTTTTGGAGGTGATGGGCAATCTTACTTACTGATGCAGAAGATCTGGCATCAACTGTAAATACAGTTGGGTAGAATTCAACAAAGCCTTGAAATTTGTCTCGTAGCCTTCGGATTGAGTCAACAATAAGCTGTAAGTTCTGTGATGATTGATTGATTTTGTCATAGTGTGTAAGCACCACAGTTACATTAGGCAGCATGCACTGCTGAAGAGCTCTTTTTGAATTTGAAACAATGAACCTCAACCAGTACTGCAGATCTTCTTCAACTTCATCGGGGGTTTTCAGTTCTCGGTTATTTGGTTTCCTGAACAAACTGCTGATGATCAGGAAAATGGAGGCACTTCCATGTCCTGGAAACATTAGATCATGGAGGGCATAAAATTCTTGCTGCCCTGCAAGATTCCAAATTGAGATCTTTGTATCTTCATCTTTGAAAGTTTTTATCTTCATGCCTATAGGTCTAACAGCTAGCTCAATTGGGTTTACAAGAGTTCTCACTTGATCAATATATGGCAATTTCGGAGAAGAAAAGTGTTGGTGTATAGAATTGCTTAGTGTAGTTTTTCCTGCAGTTAAAAGAAGAAAAAAGAACATACCAAATCAATCAATGTAGCTACTCAGTGATATAGATAAACTAACATTGTTTTAGTGGCTCACCAGCATTTTCTTGCCCACAGAGGAAGACCCTACAGCTCTTTGGCTCTGTCATTGGCATGTCTTTGAGCAAATCAATCTCTGGTTCGGCCTTGTCGTTCTGACCCAATCTCTGATATATCGCTTCTGTTTTCCCTGCATTGTGTAATGGAGTTCTTGAAAGATCAATGTCTTCAATCCAAGGATTTACCTGTAAAATATCCATGATAGTTTGGAGGACTGCTTCACCATCCACCCCTTTACAACCTTGTAAAGATAAGCATCTTAATGTCGCATTCTTCTCCAAACTCCTAAAGATTCTGATTATCTCATCCGGTTTTAAACTCTCATCATTATATATTCCGAAGCTGGTAAGGCTTTCGTTACTAGTCAACATCTGCAAGATTGCTGCTAGCCCATCCCTACCAATTTTGTTTTTTTTTCCTCCAAAAGTAAGTGATTTGAGAGAGATATTTGCTTGATATTGCAGCGCAGAAAACCGGCTCAGAGGGCAAAGTAAATGTTCTACACCAACACCTCCAAACCAGTTTCCTTTAAGATACAGCTTCTGCAAGCTGTGGTTCTTGAAAAGGCCAGCTGCAACATAAACAACTCCTTTGTCTTTCAAGCAAGTGTTTGACAAATTTACCTCTTTGAGGGTCCTATTCTGTTCCAAAACCCATCGGAATTCCTTTGCCCAACGGGACTTCAACCGTACTCCTGTCAGATCGAGTGTCTTCACAGTTGAATTCATCCCTAAAGCACAAGCAACTCTACAAGCACCTGAGACATTAAGGCGATATATCCGAAGGGTGCTGTTTTCAGGTACAAATTCAACCACCTTTGAAATTTTCTCATTGTTCTCTCCATTCCAAATATGCACTTCCATTGACCTGTTCCTCGCAAGAACTGCTGAAATCAAAGGTGTGGCAGTAATAGACTTGGAATCGAAAATGGTGAGTAGCTTCAATGTTGAATTAACTTCTATCATTTTGGATAGGTCCTCTGCACCCTTTGAGCCAATGGAGTCTTCCCATATCTGCAACTCTTCTAAGCTTCCATTCACCTTAAGTGCTGAGGCAAGAAGAGAAGCTCCAACTGGACCAATATTTGATTCCGACAGCATAATTTCCTTGATCACTCCGTTCTTCTTTAGGACTTCTGATAGCTCAGATAAGCATTCTGCAGTAAACCTGTTTCTCTTAAATACTAATTGCTTAATGCTGGAGCTACTTCCAAGCAAAACTCCAAGATTTCTCAGTTGCTGCAACTCCCATTCAACTTGGTGAAACTCCAAGTCTCTCAAGGAAGATTGAGTACTTACTGATGTTTTCAAGAGCACAAGGAGGTCAGAGAAATGCGAGAAACTCCCCTTTGATATGTTTATAGTAATGGAGTTTTCCGTTTCTTGATGACAACATGTTGTTGGCTGAGAAAGATAGAAGGAGATACTATGCAGGTCGAGACTCGAGGACTTGATTACTTGATATCCCCATTGAAGATCTCTTAGTTTCTGGTTTGCTTCCATTTTCTTCACCTGAGAAACCATTTGAAATTCCCTTAGTTTGTAGTATGCTACCATTATACTACTAGCATGCAATTCACCAGCTTTGCTACAACAGCAAAAGGATATTTGAAATTTTACTAAGCAAATTATAAACAGGGAATTTATCCATTGACATGAACAACATGCAATTCATATTTAATATAATCTAATAACAAATATTACAAAAGCAAATGTTAAATTTCAGCTCCTTAAAAAAACACAGGATAGCATACAAAATAAACTCCTACAAATTTGTTCAATATCTTTGTTAACACAATTCCAACGTGCAAACACATAGTAATTGCAATAAATGTTACTCCATCCAATTTCATTTTATTTTCCTTTTTAGTCGATTTCAAACCAATATACTCCATCTTTTTAACTTTTCATGTTCATTTGCTTTGATACATTCTTATAAGTCAATTTATGTCAAGTCAAAATCAGACGAATAAATTGAAATTAAGGGAATATATACTTTCCAATGAGTTATTTACAAACCTGAGCTGAACTAGAAGAACAACCGTCGGAGGATGAATCACCGGGAAGTGGAGATTGTTGGCATTCCTCGATCTCCGGTGCATTACTGGACTCCTGTTGACAAATAATACCCCTTAAGTGCCTATTATCTCTTTTCTCTCCAATTGCAAATGCAAATAGAGAAGCAAAAAATACTCACCGGAAAAAATGGCGGCGTCTCCATTGAAACTGGACCTCTACAATTTTCACTACTCCCAAGGCTAGAATCTGGGCGGTTGTTCAACGTTTTTTTCGAACTCAGTTGGATTCTACTACACAAATGGCCAATTAGTTTCATGCTAACTCAAAATCCAATTCATCCAAAACCTTTTTTTGGTTAAAACACTTTCTCACACAAATTGAAGATATACAATGCATATTGCTTTACTTAAAAGGAGAAAATTGAACAAGAAGTTATGGTTTAATGCTTATGTTATACTCCTTAGTCCTTCCTCACATTTTATGTTCAGGAATTTTAAAAACTAGACAAAAATGGTAACATATTAGGGTCGTTTTATTTTATATGTCATATTTTTAATTTATATTAAAAAATAATATAATCTTACTTTTTTTTTCCACTTATTTGAAAAGATATTAGATAAATAATATCGTTAGAGCAGATAGGTTAAATTATATATAGATGGTGGGAAATGGAAAGAGAGTTTTTTGACAAATTGTATACAGGTTTTGCCTTTTTGACTTGTCTTTCGGCGATTTGATTAAGACAGTTGAAGAATATTATTTACTTGTACCCTTTAAAGAAGCCAAGAATTTTTATTTCTTCAACAATCTTTCTACTCCTACTTGGTATTACTGGGGAGGGAATTTGTAATTCATCCCATTATTTGGTTAAAAGTTTATTGACTATGTGTATCACTTGTTTCTTCCAAATGTATACAACATAAATACGTACTCTTAATAAAGTTTCATTGTGTTACGTAAAGACATTAAAAATAACTATAAATATAACATGAGATTTTATATTTAATAAAATACATAAAAATTCCTTTAAATTGGGTCGGATAACTTATTTTAATATTTAAATTTCACTAGTGTTTAATATTTTTGAAGTGATTTAAACACTCCTAAGGGATGATGTGACAGAGAAAGTGAATGCACTCTCTTAAAAGTGCGTGAAAATAGAGAAAAAAATATGAATTTTTAAAACCCTACCTTTGTTTATTGCTCTATATATAACAAGTTATTTAAATGGTTTTTTTTATATATATATATATATTAAATCTTTAAAATATGTAAATTTTCTTAATAAGAGAGAAATGAAATTAGTGGGTTCCCTTTTTAATGTTTTATTCCTTTCATTCCTCCATATACATCTTTCTCCATTGAAACATTTCCTCCTTCGTCTTCATTTCCACGTCTATCACTATTTTCATTTTACTAGTCTTTTACTAATTCGTAAAATTCAATACCAATGTCATTTTATTGACGTTGATTTCACTCTATATTATTTGGTGTCAATTTAGTAAATGTAACCTTTCTTAAATTTTGAGTGACCTATTTTGATTTATAGACCCATTCAAACATTATTCTCATAAAATTTATATTTTCTTTTGGATCGACTTTCTTATGCAATCTTCATTTCTTATTTGAGTTGTCAAGAAAATATTAGCTTTCACAAAAATCCATTCTCCAAGTGGATAAATTCATTAGGAGGGTTCAAAAAAAATAATGTGAATATTATATTGAATTTTCTTCTGTAAAGTGACTTAAAAAATTGCTGAATAGTGACGAAGAAGAAAAGAAAATTTCGAAGGTTAATGGTGAACAACAAGGAAGAAGAAAGAGAGAGGTGGGTATACATTTACAAATTAATCAATTGGTATAATTAATTAAAAATGTTGAAGAAGAAATAGTGAATAAGTAAAAAAGAAATAAAAATTAATGACATGGTGCCTATATGGTCATGATGTGGCAGTGACACTTACGTGGCTATGATGTGGACAGTGAAAGTAGTGTTATAGTCTCAAGATGAAAAAGAATCACTTTAAAAATATTAAAATACTCGTATAATTTAAATACTTAAATAAATTATCCGACCAAATTTATATGAATTTTTATGTATTTTTTCTTCTATATTTGATAATATATATATATATATATTCCGACACAATGGGCGAGTAGCAAACGGGTTTAGAAAGTGTTCCCACTATGAAATTAAGAATGGTAAAGTTCATTAAGGAACATCAAAAGTAATGCTTAAAATCAGAGGGAAGCATTAAACAAACTACTTGCTAGGAATTGTTGCCAATAATTTGATTGTAATACAATAAAATATGATGAAACTGAGATTTTATTGAAAATTATTTGAGAATTTAACTTTATTCCTTCATTGACTTTTTTTACCTAAATATTCTTTGCGATTCAAAGATTTTTTTTATAACATATATTTTTTTAATATAAGAATGATGTAGACCTTTTTCTGATATATTTGACCGCAAAGAACATAGGACAATACTTTGTTTTGAAAAATATAATAATCTTCATGTCTTGATTCTTTTGTCGATATCAAGATTTCAATTGAAATGCTTCTTATTTAAAGGAATACGTCTCCTTTTATAAATACAATAAGGTAGTCAAGAAATTTAGAACTTAGAATATGAAGAAGTAAATATATGAAAAAAATCAATATATATATATATATATATATATATATATATATATATATATATATATATATATATATATATATTATTTTAACTTTATATAAACAATATAAGTTTTCATCAAAAAATCAAATTCTCTCGTCACCCGAAAAATTTCCTCGAATCTAGTCGTAGTCATATGTTCAAATGCGTTATATATATGTTCAATATTTGTTATTGCTTGCAATCTGTTATTATTTATTTTTAGTGACTAACGGAACCAATGCATAAATCAGTTATATATGTTGATAAAATTTTTTGTTAGGGGTTTGATACATTCATTAAAATTAACTAATATTTAAAATATTATGTAAAATAATTAATTATTTATATTTCAAATTAAAAGGCAATAGTAGGTTTTTACATAAAAGATGAGTAATTTTATCTTTTTTGGTATTTTATTCATGCATATATTATAACATAAAATATCAAATTATATTGTTATGTATATTTTATATATATACATACTTCACTTACACGTACCCCTTCTAGTTTTTATCTCTAAAAGCTTTCAAATTGTAACAATCAACATGCTTTTTTTTTTTTTTTTAACCAAGTAGTAATTCATTAAAATAGTAGTTCGACCGGAGATATATCTATAACTCTTATTCTCTTTATCTTCTTGCTTAATTACTTTCGGTTGTTTATTCGACGGAGTTAGGTAGAGGTTCGTAGGTTCAAACAAACATACTAGTTTTTTTTTGTAAATTTTATATTTGTATTAGAAAATTAAATAAATATATATGTATATTAATTTGTGAACCTCGTAAAAAATTAATTGACAACTCAATAATAAAGAAGGAGCGATAAAATATTTTCACACTATTATGGATTCTAAGTTCTAACCTCACTATCAAAATTAAATAAATGAAGGAAAGATGATAACTTTCCTCATTTGAATAAAAATCATCTTACGTGAATATCATACTCTCTTTTAGACTGCAGCAGCTTGCTTCAACTTGTGATAAATATTCTTATCAATCGTCTGTATACAAAAGTACATATCATTCTCACAAAAAATAAATAATTATACAAAAGGAGCTATTAATATTTTTAAGGATGATTCTTATTTAATACTCTATCTCTAATTACTTGTTTAATTTTAAATTGATAC
The DNA here is from genome assembly GCA_032847665.1 of Solanum chilense. Classification (NCBI taxonomy): domain Eukaryota; kingdom Viridiplantae; phylum Streptophyta; class Magnoliopsida; order Solanales; family Solanaceae; genus Solanum; species Solanum chilense. The sequence continues at coordinate 64,624,185 of CM064965.1, read as the reverse complement.
ATTTATTAAAAAATAATAATTGACATAGTGAGTTCATCATTTTAACCTATTAATTATGAAGTAAATAAATTAAAACTTTTAAAATTTGAAGAAGTTATATATTTTCAAAATTATTTAATTAAGAGAATAATATGTTTAAATTTTTTAAGACAAATGATTAGAAACAGATGGACGAATAATTAGGAACAAATAAAAAAGGGACAATTATTAAGGACAGAGGGAGTACATTGACAACCCTTTAAACTTGTATACACTTCCATTTGGACACAAACTCTCACTTTTTACAATTAAGGGAAAAGAATATTTGTACCCTATTTACAAGCGGCTATTCATTCTTTCATACGTCCCATATTTTTAATTAATAATGTGTGTTTATTGCTTGATATAATAAAACAATTATAAATATTTTGATGATATCAAAGAGGAAGAAATATCTATTCTTTGAAAACACTCTTCAGTTACTCATTTATAACATTAGAATATATGTAGACACACACATTTTAATGGCATTAGGCAGTGCTTCAGTGAAAAGACTGCTCAATTACTGTTCGATACCATTAGAGTATATATATACTCTCATGTTGGGAATCAAGAATGAAGAAATAGTGGTTCAATTAATAGAACAATGGGTAGTAGCGTAAAGTTGTATTTGGATCGTGAATTCAATAAATATAAATATATTGAGTTGGATCCAATTTGGGTATATACTTTTTTTTTGGGTTCAATTTATATAGTTTTTCCTACAATTAATCGAGCATCTGAACATATAATTGAATGTTTGTATACATTTGATCAAATTCTAAAAAAACTTTTACGCATATTCTCAAATGTCTATTAGGTAGTTATATTAACATCTATTAAATAATGAAGTTAACTACATAAACTATAGTATCTTCTTTAATTACAGATACTAACTTCATTTAGAAAGCACATGATGTTTTTTTTTTTTTGGTTTATTGAGGTCAACACGAATACATATTATTATTAAATAATGAGATACATATTAAGTGGTAAACTTATTTTCATGATGTCTATTAGAAAACTTGCGCCAAAGTATTTTTTTAACCTACTTCTTCTTCATTATATGATAGTTAAACTTCTTCTATTCTTTTATCAATTATGGAAATTAATGATTGACTTTATCTATAAAGATTAATTCATTTTCCTTTTTATTTTTTCCGCAAAAAATGTTTTTTTTTCAATTAGAAACAAATTAAGATTTGTTTTGCACCATTGTTTTTTTTTTTTTAAAAAAAGTAATGTTCTCTTAAATTTAAGTCTAACCAAATAATGTCATGAGAGGAAGATAGTATTTATCAATAAAATTTGAATGACAGAATAAGTTTTCCATATAATTCAATTGCAATTAGAAAAATAATATAAAGATGACAGAAGTAGTAGCTCCTTTTTCTGATCACCAGGTGCTGCGGCTTATTATAAAACATTTGTTTAATACACACAAAAAAGATTCTCTCTTCTTTTCGCCTCTCTTATTGTTAATTTACAAACCTTTGTGTTATAACTTGAATTTGAAGAAAATATAGTAAGAATTAAATTATTAAGAATAATGGAGGAAATTATGTACGAATTTGGTGGTTACTCCGACAATCATGATTTGGAGGCGCCGGAATATTTTGAATGTCCGCCGGAGGCGTTTTCCGATGAGGAATTATTTGGATCGGCCGGAAACACTAGGTCGTTGGAAGTAATTTCAGCTACTAATTCATCAATAGTAGAAGAAGAAAATATTCAAGCAAAGATCTCTTCTCATCCTTTGTATACTAAACTTCTTCTGACTTATCTCGATTGCCGCAAGGTAACTTCATTTAATTTATTTTTTTCATTTAGAAAAATCGATAGATTGAGGGTTCGAGTTAGTCATGTTAGAGAGTGAGTCAAAGCACTGTTGAATGGAAAATCTTCAAGAAATTTATCTTTGATTTAGGGTTTTGAAGTGGGCAACTTTCTAGGGTTAATAAGAAATGGAGTAGTAATTAATATTATTTGACAGTTTTTACTGATAATTATAAGTTTATAGTAAGATTTTATTTACTTAATTATATATTCTTTGTAGGTGGGTGCACCACATGAGATTGTGGATATGTTGGACAATATTGTCCAAGAAAATGATCTTCATAGGAGATCAATCAGCAGCACTGCTTTAAATCAACCAATCAGTGACGATTCTGAGCTAGATGATTTCATGGTAAAAAATAATTTAAATTCATCCCTTTAATTATCATTTTTTTGTATGGTTTAGGGGTTTTTGGGGATATATATGTGTAATTTCATAACTGGAGTCTGGAGAGGATAGTGCACTGTTACCTCTACTCTGAGAAAATTAAATATTATTTCGATAGACCTAATAACAAATCAAGTATGTATTGAAAATACAGAGACCTACCACAAAAGCAAAGTAATTTGTAAATGTGTTTGTTTATATCTTTTTGAGTGATTAATGTTGATGTACGACACAGGTAACTTATTGTGATGTTTTGGCTAAGTTGAAGTTGGATCTTGGAAGGTCTTTCAATGAAGCAACTACTTTTCTTAACGATATTCAAACTCAACTTACCAATCTCTCCACTACAACAAATATCTCAGGTATCTCTCTCTATTTCTCTCCATACACTACTACATAACTAGTACTCTAACCGTTTCAATTTATGTGATATTTTTTACTTTTTCGTGATTTAAACTATGTGAACTTAGATCAACATTATTCTAAAATGTATTATTTCACATCCAGTATAATCACACAAAGTGAGGTACTCTCAGTGTACCGAGACTTTATCTCTAAGAGGTTATTTCTGAAACACCCTCGACTGATATAATAGTGCAAAAGCAGTCAAAAAAACAAAAGCAATAAAAGTACAAAAAATAAAGGATAATGACCAAAATTATATATATTTCATTATATTAACATGGGATGAATTTCAACTAATGATATTTTCGTATAATTTTTGAATATATCTAACACCCACAATTAGATCACAGACAATATACACCATGGAGCCCAACACCGGGGAAAACCAAGAAATATGCGTCTAATTTAGATGTCATGTTAAGGAAATGGACTTTGGAACTTACTCAATCTCAAAAGCTTGTTTAAGATATGAGAATGGTCAAAGACTCGAATAGAAACTAAGATTAGAAGAGCGTGTTTGGTATTATTATGCACCTTTAGTTTAAGTTAAGTAGTACAAGATTCAAAAGTTCTTTTGATTTTCTTACACTTTAGGTCAAATCAAATTAATTAAGACACATAAAATAATAAATAGATGGAAGTAATCCAAGTATTTGACTTTAATTTGCTTTATTGCTCAAAATGCTTCTATATAACTGTACTTTTTTGTTCTCTGGCTTTATTATTGTACTTTTTTTTTCTCTGGCTTTATTGTTGTTTCTAATAGTAGTAGTAGTAATGGTGAAAAAAGTGAAATGCAGAAGGTGAATCCTAAATTTACTATAGAAATAACAAACATTTTGAATATGGTACAATAAATTATAATAACTTAATTTATGATGAGTTATGATCTATGATGAGTTGCATGTATATAATAAGGTAGCTTTGTTAGGTTCTTTTTAGTTTTATGAATACTTGATAGTTAATTCCTTGAACTATATGCATAGATTGGGTAAAAAATAAACACAATTACTATCTCACAAGGCTAGCTGACATTACATAGGTACATATAAAATATAGCCGTCGTAATTGTTTCTTTTAACTTGGTCTTAGCTGATATGTATACTCTCTAACTTTTGAGTATGCATAAGTAGACATTTCAAATGAGGTATCATACGCTCCACTTTCTGCAAACTTCACTTATAAAATTAGACACAAATATTATTATCTCTCATATGATTTTATCTCACTCTTCAATATGATACTCAATATCAAAATTAGGAATTATAATTAGTTAGGGGATGGATTCAAACAAATACAAGAATATCACATTTGAAATTAAACCAACAATGAAAGTAATTTTTGAAGTCCCTTTACTACAAAAATGGTGAGAAATCTTATAGAGTAATTAATTAGTTTAGAAGGAATATTAGGTTATTAATTAAATATAGTAAGCATGTGATACGGTGGCAGAATGAAGTACAATAAAAAAGTTAAGTTTCCAATACATATCTCCATGATCTTGTCAAACATCCAATAGTTTGAAACTTCGATTCATCATTGTCTCTAAATCTCAACTTTAAACTGATTTATGGAGTAATTAATAGTATAAAAGTCATGGCCGTATACATTATATATTCAGTTAGTACACAAAGAAGTTACGTTCCTCAATGTTTAGATATTTTAGTTTAAATTTGCTTTTGTTGCTTAATTAATCAAAAGAAATTAAGTGTGTGGTCTTTTGGTTATTTTAACTACTTATAATCCAGTCTAGAAAAGCTGTTATTCCATGCATTAATGTTGGAGATAATTTGTAGTGACAGATTTATGACATTAAAAGCTTATTATATTAACAGATTATATGTGAAACTTTACCCATTTCAATGAGTCAAATGAATTTATTTTTTGTTACGATCTTTTTAAATATTTTGAAAAATATTATTATTGTAACTTATGACTCTTTTTAGTAGGTCTTCAAATATACAAATTTTATTATATAAAAACCTACCGATCATTTCATATTAGGATTCAGCATTAAAATTTACAATTTGATTCTCAAAACTTCAAATTACTATACCAAAAATATATACTATTATATTTCTATATTTTTCTTGCATTTGTCTATCGGAGTACTATATATATATATATATATATATATATATATACGCGCGTGACAATTTATCACTAAAAATACATATGTAGCGGCTAAATTGCCGCTAATAATCATTTTTGTTGTAATGTAAGTCTACTATTTATAACAAGAACAAAAAAATACTGTATTAAATATTATCATTTTATAATCATAAAATTTAAATTCAAATAAAGCCGATATAAGCTGTTCGAGCAATAAAAGAAATACCAAAAGATATATAGAGAGAGTGTACCATACCTATTTGATTCTCTGACTCTGAAACGACATAACGAACCTACGCCTTTATCACGTAACCTGGTCTTGTCCTTTACTTCATATTTTATCGATTTACTTTTTACTTTTATCATATTTCATTTTACGAAAATAAATCGATTATTTTAAACGTTTGAATTGAATTAGAGTAATACAATATTTTAAATTTATATGAAAAATAGTATAAGTTGTATTCCTTCCGTATGTAATTAATATGATAAAACATATATTTTATGATATTGATTAAAGTTCATATAATTCAACTCTCAAACTATTATTACTACGAACAAAACCATATATACTAGTGATGAAGTATAATTTGTAGCTAATTTTAATTTAATTTTTTTCTGTTGAATACTTTGAAAGAAGGAGGAGCGGAGGCGAAGGCGAAGGCGGAGGAGGAGGAGGGTGATAGAATGGGTGGTGAGGTTAATAATGTGCAGCAGCAGAAGAGTATTAGTAGTATTGATGAATCAGGGAGTGAAGTAAATTTTTTAAAGGATAAATTAATGGAGAAGTACAGTGGATATATAACAAGTTTAAAGCATGATTTTTGCAACAAGAATTATAACAAGGGAAAGCTACCAAAAGAAGCAACACAAATTTTGCTCAACTGGTGGACTACTCACTATAATTGGCCTTATCCTACGGTAGATAAAAGTGATTTTAGTAATTCAGATGAATTTTTAAATTTTAGAATTCATTTTTTGTTTGTTTGGTGAATGCAGGATGGAGAGAAAAAAAGTCTAGCAGAATTCACAGGTTTAGATCCAAAGCAGATTAACAACTGGTTCATAAATCAACGGAAACGACACTGGAAATTACCTTCACAAAACATGCAATTTGCTCTTATGGAAACCACCATATATGGTCACTTTTCTCAATAATTTTTGTGTATATACTACCAAACTAAATATCTTTCCACCAATTTATGTGGTTTAATTTCTAACAAAATTATGGTTCTAACTCCAAGTTTCAAGATTTTATTGAGGATTTACAAATTTTATGTAATTTCATCTGTGAGCTTGTTTATATTGTCGGTTCTAAATTTAAATAAGTGAAAAGAGGTGTCGATGCTTAATTGGAAACAACATCTTTATAGGGTAGCGTGCATCTTACCTTCTCCATATTCCACTTGTGGGTACAAGCAGTGGTTTAGCCACATAGTATACTTCGTCCAATTGGTCATCCTTCGTTCGAATAATAGCATATATACAAGTATAATGGTATTCGAAATGTTTAAATAACATATTTTGAATTCTCTTAACATAACAAGCTGCTATTTCTGAAAACCATTTATAAAATTTTTGACTCCGCTACTAAATATTAGATAATATTTTATAGGGTTAAATTGAGGTATGTCATATGTGATTATGTGCTCTTCAGGTAAAATAAAATATTTTATGTACATATATGTTCTTAAACTTATACTGTGAATGTGCTCCTAAAATATTTTATGTAAAATTTATATTGCAAATAACATATTATCACCTTCAAATCTATTGGTATTTACTGAAACATTTTTTTTTTTTTAATCATTTTTATGATAGAAAGTATGTATATCTTTCTAACAAAAAGAATATATTCTTAACTAAAAATTGATTAAAAGTGCATTAAGTAAAAATTGTACAAATATAATATTTTAACAAGGATACTAAAATTTTATATGCTAAGCTAATGTATACAAAATAACAAATTACTATACATTCTCAATAATAATAACAACAAAATAATAAAAAGTTGTATAATAACAACACATAAGAAACATAAACACTAAACAAAACAAACAAAAAGAGACAAGATAAGAGACCATTGAAATTTTCTCCTTTTTTTCCAATGTTTTTAAGTGTGTATAGTGCTGTATCAAATGTCGCTATTTATAAGATATGATTTGAACACAAAGAGTTAGCATAAATATGATATTAATTCATTTGAGATCATAGATGAATATGAGAGCTGTGATTAAAAAAATATAACAAATATAATCCATGTGAGTTATATATATTCATATTATGGAGAGTTAATGATAATAAAATTTTATGTAATATACTTCACAGGAATACAAATATTTTTATATAAAAAAGAATATAATATAGAGTAAATATAACCATTCATATTTACTGTTAGAATTTGAACTAATGGAAAATTCATTAATTTACTAAAACATGATATTAATAGAAAGAATACATATTCAAGAGACTTTTTGGTAATTGATTTATATATTAATATGATGATTTGTTATTTAATATTTACTTTATTAAATAATTTATAACATTTAAATTTAATGTAAGAGTTTGATCTTTATCTAACCTTTGTCTGAAAATCTTGTCATTATTAATATAATATAATGATGATTAGTAGCACCATATTATTTAATTTGCTCCCACCTTAAATGGTGATCATTTCTCACATTTGTCCTGCCTTTTTTTTTTTGGCACACCCATATTCTTGGATTACACCAGGTCTTTTTACCCCTCACTTAAATTTTTTATCTTTTTGCTTTTTTGGTGACTCAAACTCTTAACGTTGAAAATGAAGAATGCTTATCATCTGAACAACTCCCTCTCCTCTGGAATTACACCAGTTTGTTATTGTTATTGACAAATTTTATGTTTGATCTTCACCCTATCGGCTATCCCAAGCCACTCTTTTGTTCCGCTAGACTGTAGACCGATAATGTAAGTAAGCTCATACTCACTATTCATTTGTTATAACGGATGATAAACATAAACATAAACATAAATAAAAATTCTACTATAAATACATATATATAAAAATCGAGATGAAAACAACGGTCACCCTACATCTGCTGCTAAAAATGTGCATATTAATGATACAGATTAATACAAAAGTATAAAAATTATCTAAAAAAAAAAAAAAGCCAACATCTTAAATGATTTAATTACCGTACACCATTATGATTTAAGAGCAAATAAGCTGAGATGGAACTTAAAAATTAATATTAGCCATTTATATTATTATGATCTCAACTCCACTTTGGAACAAAATCGAATCGAAAATCATTAAGATTACATTCAATTTTCCCCAAACGGGGTAGTCCCGTTATTTTCTTCTCTCTTCCTCAGCGAAAAAAATTAATTTTTCACAACACATTTATGCATTCTCATGTGTGTTTGCATAAAATAAAAAGAGAAAGGAAGAAGAAGAAGGAAAGGTGGAGAAAATTGAAAATAAACTCCAATTTTAGATATTTTTCCATAAACATCTTTTTTTCAATCCTTTACAAATATGTTTTTTATTTGTTACAGAAATACCAAATTGTTCATTGTACAAATGGAACATATAGAGTAGCTTAGCATCAATCAATCTTTGTCCTGTTCGTTACGAAGAAAAATTCAATGCCTTTTGCACCAATATACCTTGAACATGTTACGTTCATCTCTTCGATTATCTTCATATTTATGATTTCTCCGTCTCTTTGTGATCCGAGAGCTTCTGTTGCGAATATTTCTTGCAAGCCTCGAGCAAATGTGGCGATTAATGTTGATTTAACGCCAAAATTTACACAACTTATGGAGACTCTCCATGATTTCATTGTGCAAAACAAGTCTGCAACGTATGATATGAATACGAATGCACCTGATATTTATGGAATGGTGAAATGCCATAATGATCTTTCTCACGATGATTGCAAGCTCTGTTTTGAAGAAGCTAAAATTAAGCTAACAAAATGTATTCCTGCTCCTGGTGGCTCTGTTCATCTAGACGGTTGTTTTCTAAGATATGAAGATTATAATTTTTTCGATGAGAGTATACAGAATAATTCGTCTGTTTATGTTTGTGGTGCTCCCACGGATATAACGAATGATCAGTACATGAAGAGGGATTTTGCTGCAAGAGTTGATCGTGCAATTGTGAATGTTACAAGCACGTCGATAGTCAATGGTGGATTCGGGGCAACGATTGTGAAAAGTGGATTGCTTGCTATTTATGCATTAGGACAATGTTGGGATTATTTGCAACCCGAAATATGCACAAAGTGTTTGAACGATGCTGGAGATATGCTAAGGAAATGTTTGCCTGCTGCAGACGGAAAAGCAATGAATGCTGGTTGCTATTTGAGATACTCTTCTAATAAATTCTTCGATGATGGAGCACTAGTCCTCGCTGATAAAGGTAACGCCAAAGAATTTCTTGTTAATTAGTCTCTGGAACACTAAGCTCCCACTATGCACGGGTTTAGAGAAGGAAATATTTGTTACTTGTATACGTATTTTTTTAGCTAACATTTGGTCTGGTGTTCAATATTTTTTTTCAGGACCAACAAAGTGTAAGAATGTATGGATAATTGCAGCGATTGTATTATCGTCTATCTTGGGAATATTTGCTATTTTAGGGGCCTTTTTAGGCTATAGAAGATATTCTCAGGATAAAGAAGGTATACTTTCAAATCTTGAATTTCATAAATCAGTTTCTGTTTGTTCATGTTCTGATGGATCTTCTGCTTATCGCGATATATATAGGTGCAAATAGGATTCATAAGATTCCACTGGCTCTTGAGACGTCGAAACTAAATTTCAAGTATGAAATGCTAGAAGAAGCAACAGGGGGTTTTGATCCTTTAAACAAGTTAGGCCAAGGTGGATCTGGTTCAGTATATAAAGGGATTCTTCCTGATGGCAAAACAATTGCTGTGAAAAAGTTATTGTACAATACGCGTCAATGGGCAGAGGAGTTCTTCAATGAGGTCAATTTGATCAGTGGTATTCAGCACAAGAACGTTGTGAAACTATTGGGATGTAGCATAGAAGGACCCGAGAGTCTTCTGGTTTTCGATCATGTATCTAACAGGAACCTTGATCAATTGCTTTTCGGTAACTATTCTACAAGTTTAATCTAACTAGTAGTAGTATTTTACTGTACCTTTTTAGGGACGGATTCAATGATTTGATTGCTTTTTCTTGAAGATAAGAACAAACGTCAATTTTTAAGCTGGAAAGAGCGATTTGATATTATATTGGGAATAGCAGAAGGGATAGCACATCTTCATGAAGGAAGCAAAGCAACGATCATCCATAGAGATATTAAAAACAGTAATATTCTAGTTGATGATGAACTCGTCCCAAAAATAGCTGATTTTGGACTTGCTCGACGTTTTGCTCCCAATAAAACTCATGTCAGCACCGGAGTTGCAGGAACGTTGTAAGTTATCAATGTTTGAAATTGGTTCTTCTCCAAGAATACTTCTAGACTATAATATGATTAACTCTGTTGTAGGGGATATCTAGCTCCTGAATATCTTCTTCAAGGATGTTTAACAGAGAAAGCAGATGTTTATTCATTTGGAGTGGTGGCCATAGAGGTTGCGTGTTGTATAAAGAGCAACGTCTTTGTGAGTGATAGCGGATCAGTTCTACAATCTGTAAGTCTCAAAACCATCTTTATTCAGTAACAAACTTAAGCTTTTAGACGATCAGTTGGTCATATAGTTTGTGTTTTCTTAACTATTGTAATAGGTGTGGAGAAATTACAAGTTGAATAAGATTACGGAGTTAATTGACAGTAGGCTGATGAGTGACTTTCAAGAACAGGAGGCATCGCGTGTGCTTCAGATAGGACTATTGTGCACACAAACCAGAAGATTTTCGCGACCATCTATGTCTCAAGTGGTAAGGATCCTAAGAAACGAAGAAATTGAAATTCCAACGCCAACGCAACCTCCATTCCAGAACTCAAGTTTACTAGCTCCTCCAGATACAAGTAGTTCATCCGTAACCAAAGATAGTCTCTGCTCAGAATGGTATTCCACAGATGGAATTTCTATTCATTCTTCTGAGTTTACCAGCATTTCTAGCTCTCAATCAGGTGATTTTTCGACGTGTGAAAACAGTAGACTTTTGAAAAATGCTTGAGGATTTTGGTTGCTTGCAATTAGTCCTCTTCAGGGCAATGAACCAAAGATCAATGGATTTGGAACTGATCCTATTTGCACATATGTAAAATTTAATAGCAGAGTCATGACATGTAAATCACGGCATTGCTTTCATTGGTGTAACTGACTGTAACTATACAATTCAAGAGGATGAAATAGATTGAATCGATAGAGCTGTTTATGGAAATGTTACATTGAGAGTACTCGAAAATGTTAAACAGTTTCTTGTCCTGATATAATGGTCTCAGTAGTTGAGCTTCTCTGAAGCAAAAGACGAATATTGAATTCATGTGACAAGAGACAAAAGCAAAGTTGATTGCTGATATGGCGGCCACGTATCTAATAGTTATTATCTCAGAAAATCACATTCATTATTAAAGGAAATTGGAATCAAGAAAGACATCGTGACTTTTTTGAGATAATAACTAAAAATTAAATTCATTATTAAGGAAATTGGAATGAAGAAAGACATATGACTTTTCTGAGATATTAACTATAAGTTGAGTAACTATCTGAGAGAAATATTAGATGGTCGTTGTCTAACTTTTTCAATAACTATAAAATTATAGACCATGATTTAATGTTTGCTCATGCTCAAATTGGATCATTATCCATATTTCATAAGTTGCAATATGGAGGTCATTTTACTGATGAAAATTTGTGTATTAAATTGAAAACATAACAAATTACTCCATCTGTACCTTGCCTATTTGGGAAGTCTGTGTAACCCAATTTTGTCCATTAATAACTTAATAAGAACTTGTCGTATTGGTCTCTTATTTTTGAATATTTATGAATGCTGAATGGGTAGTTCAACATATTTTTTTAAAACCATAAAAAGAAAACACCAAATTTCCATTAAAAAATGATAGAAGCAGATTCTTATTTGGCAAAAATCCTTTGAAGGTGTACTTTTTAATGGTAACTTCAGAATGTTTGCAAAATATTCTCATATTTCTTAAATTTCGTGTCTAGTCAAACTATGTCACATATATTGAGACGACTATTATTTTATCTAAAACAACATATTAGCTAGCATCCAGTCAGCCTACCCAAAATGATGATATTTTTATATTGGAGTATTTAATTCCAACCATTTTGCTACAAAACTCTCTATATAAAACGCAAATATAAACCCTAGTAAAGCCTCATTTAAGTGTTCGCCTCCTTTGCTTTTTTCTTTCTTTTTTTTTCTGAAATATTTTTTTTCATTTTACAGTAATTTTTGTGTTTCACTTCATGGATTTTTATGTATATTTCTCATACAATATAAACATATTTTCATTTTGCCATCATTTTTTTTTTTGTACTAACAAAACATGTAGTTTTATTTGTGATGAAATAATGTGCAAAAACTTCCATCCGCTTGTAAAGCAATAATGAGCAAAGCGGCCATATTTTTGCACAAACGGAAATTAATGCTTTGAGGAATTAGGCACTCTTTATATGGTGTGCCTTTTTCTGGATCTAAAAGGTTCAACTTTACTTATAAGTTTGACCTTCCTAGATTCAAAGGGCAGACATTGAAGATTTTTCATGTCAACATTATAATCAAATATTTTTCGTAAGATTTTTGAGTTCAAATCCCGAATATAGAGAGAACTTCACCATTAAATATGAGACTTTCCAGTACAGACACCGGAAGGGAAACCAATTAAAAAAAGGGAAACTTTTATGCTCACTCCAAAAACAAGTTACATATAATGCTCAAGGTAGTTAAATATTGCCCTTAACATCCTACTGACATTGCTAAGACTCAAGAGAATTTAATTAGTTACATAAGTACTAGTTCTAAAGCAGCTAATTAATATTACAATAGAGCTGGATATTGGTTAGCTTGCGCCCTCACTCGTTTCCTGTACTCAGTTTTATCCTGCAAGAGTGATAATCGCAATATTATTATTCATAATGACAATTCAGATAAATTTGGGAAGACATTTCGATTAAGAATTCTTATAGAGGATGGTGGTTATGGAAAGATCCGACTCTATTGGGCAATATGCATAGATGATTCAAGTACAACAACTGACAACATTGTAAGGATTAGGTGTAAGAAAAGAAATCCGGGAAGTGATGAATGTGAAAGACAAAAAATGACTAAAAACGTGTCAAACTCAAGTACGATACCTTCTTCACATAGAGCTTATAGCACTCAGATTGAGCTGAAGAACTTGGATTTGGCTCGTCGAGTAGTTCTTGGATGCCCACCAAAATTTGTTTAACTGTAATGGCCGGACTCCACCCCTAGGAAAAGGTATTTGCAACAATTTAGAGGTGTAAATACAAATCAGCAACACAGGACACAATGCAATGGCAGCAATAAGTACTTACCAAGCCCGTGTTGAGGATAGACAAACATACATCTCCTGAAGGATAAACATTTATATGAAAGAAACCTGAAGGAAACTTGCACTTCGGGGGTTGACTAGGATAGTCTTCACTGAAGTGCATAGTCAGTGGATAGTGACCTCCCTCCCAGTCGGTCTGTAAAATTTGAACAATATTCTTCACGTCACACTCTCAAGAAATAAGATGAAAAAGAGGATTTCGATTACAGTAAACACAAGCGAAATATGTGTCAGTACTAGGAATATCTAGCCTTACCCAATCACTAAATTTCAAAAAAGAAAGTAAAAGACTTAAAAGTAAGAGCAAATGATTCAACAACTCAAAAGTCAGAAGGAGAAAGCACTTCTACACAAGCAATGTGCCACAGATTGATCAAGTAATCACGGAAAGTGTCTAGTGTGATCATTTCATCACTACATAATTTTATGCGAAGTGGTGACTCAGGCCTCCTACTAGTCAACGTGTCGGCAACTAACAGGGATCGCAAAATTAGGAAAATCCACTTGAATTTCTACTAGAAAGAATTTTGATCCAAGAGGGAAACACGAAAGCCAATTGGATGTAAGGGGACAAAAATATCACATTTTTTGTGTTATGTGCAGCTTGTTACTCAGACCTGTTACTTGTTTGAGGCAAACGACATGAACTGTGATTCAATCCAAATATTAGTGCCATTGAGATTCAAAGTCTATTTCAAGGACCTGGAGTCTATCACAGAACAACAACAAATTGATTCAGATATCATCACTATATATTTACACCTCTGAGATTGACAAAGTCATCTAGCACTATTCCCATAGCATCTAGTTCTTCGATTTCGCTTATCATATGTGCTTTTTCTTGTGCTTCTGTTATTGCATTATTTCATTGTCGTTACTGTTCTTTTTTGTCTACGTTGTGTACTGCTCTTCATTTAGCATTTTTTCGGTGTTGTTACTGCTCTCGTTTTTGTATTCCCTTTTTCAAACGGTTTGGAATTTTTTACTTAAGTCTAGGGCCTATCAAAAACAGCCCCTTTATTTTTACAAGGTAAAAGGATAAGGTCTGCGTACATTCTACCCTTCCTATACCCCACTTGTAGCATTACACAGTGTATGTTCACGTTGTTGTTAAGATTGATCAAAGAGATGAATACCAATTAGCAGACATCCTGCTTTTTCTCATAAATTTCAGTCATTCAGGTGTTTACTAGACTAGCTGAAACTGTTAGTGGACTCAACTTCATGATATCTATCTGGAATCAACAAGTACTAAACAATAACTATAATCAGTAAAGAGATATTAATTGCTAAGCGGAACACGAACATTATGAATGAATTTGTTACTTTTTCTTGAATTCCAGATATATTTTTGACTTTTTCTCCATTCTGCCTTTTTTCTACCAAAGTTCACAACTTTAACAGCAGAAAGCACTATATAAAGCTTTTCACCTCTAACAATATATATATATATATATATATATATACTTAACCAACTGTATTACTGTATTATATATTTTAGGCATATGACAAACATCAATACATATGTACATGAATACATACAAAGAAAAGATATCACAGTAACTTCAGAAAAATTCACAGTAAAAAACTTACCCCAGGTTTACCCGGGATAATACAACGCCACAACATCAAATTGGCAGACCCATCAGGACCAGTCTCCGGCCTTGCCACAAAACCCTAACCATAAAAACATTGACATAAACAAAAATTAATTTGGTTTTACCCACCAAAATTCCACATTGAGGTAAAAAAAAAAACAATTTCTTGTTGATATTAAATTAAGAATGAAAAAATATTTATCTCGATCCTGATTTTTTAATTAAAAATAAGAGTAAGATTATAAGGAACGCACATGTGGGTGATTCTTACGCCATGCTTTCCTCTCCTCAGTGAGACGACCACGCGCGATACCACCAGCCATGTTTTTTTCTGTCAAAATCAATGGAGTAATAAACTGAAGCTAAAAGGTTTTTATTTATTTATTTATTTTTGTGGGAAAACAAAGGGTCCTATTGCTTTTATACACTTGTTATATTTTGTAAAATCTTATTCCAACTTGTTTGCTTGATTTATATCATATGTGAGTTTATCTTTTTAAAATACAAAAAATATATTAGATATACTTCTATTAGATTAAAAAAATAAAAATACATGGGTACGTCCGTGACGACATGGATTTAATATGTATTCGTTTTGCTTTAAGTTATATGACGTAAATTTACAAAGTTAATTGAAAATTTTATAAGTTTTTTATTAAAAAAAATATTTTAAACTATTTATTATTGTGATTTATAGAATTTTTTGAGCTAATATATTATACTCGATCTGTCATAATTTATATGATATTGATAGGATTTTGAGAGTATTCAAATTTATCTACATATTTTTTTATATTTTAAGTTGTTCATCATTGTAATTTATATAATTTTTGTTACATAATTTTTAATAATATATGTTACTCTTTTTGTCTCAATTTATATGACAATGATAAAATTTTGAGAATTAATTTAAGAAAATCCTATGATTTTAAAATATAGTTAATTATTGTAAATTTTCATATTTTTTAATTTAAAAACCAGAAAAATAACGAACTAAAAATACTAAAATAAATATATTTAAACAGAAAAAGTATTAAAATTTTTTAGGAATATCATTGAGTAAAAGCAAATGTAACAAACAATTGCCGTTTTTTAACCGATTCCATAAAGTCAGTACTAACTAGTTTCATTACATCATAAAAATTGAACTAACTTAAGAGATTTTCGAGGGGTATATAAATTAAAATTATGAAAAAATTATTGAAATATACGTCAAAATGAAAAGTATCTAAATTTTTTTGTTTATTTAATGTTTTCGAGCTACATATTAATGTTAATGTATTTGAGTCACTATTTAATGTATCCGAGCTACATATTATATATCTAGTTTATGTTATAAATTATCTGAGATGCTCTTTAATATATTCGAGCTACATATTATGTATCCGGTTTGTGTTACTTTTTAAGAGATTAATGTACAAATTAATGAGGGATAAATTATATTTTATATTAAAACTATGAGATTTATGTAAATTATTTTTTTCTTAATTATGTATAGAAATATTTATTTGAATTAAATTAAAATAAAAAGGCTAAATGAACACCAAATTGAGTAGTATTTTTATTGAAAACTCACGTTATTAATCCCTGAGTATGACTCAAAAAGAGGTATTTATGTATTGATTGTAAAGAATATATTACGTTTTTGTTTTAATTTGAATGACATATTTTTATAATGCATAAAGTCAAAGAAGGGAAAAATGAACTCTTAAAATTTATAATTTAAAACTAATTTTAGACCTTTATCTGATTATAAATTATTTTATAAAAAAGGTAGAGAAATTTTTTTAAATTATGTTTGTTCAGAATTTTGGAGAGTAATAATTGATATTTAACAACACGGAATAACGCCTTTTTTTTTTTTCCAAAATCAAAGAACGATTTTATAAAAAGGAACAATAGAATATAAAATTACATAAAATAAAATAAGATATAGCTAACTAGACAGTTTTTAATCCTAAAATAATAAGAATAAATATTTAAAATAACTAAAAAATTATTCAAAAGCCCAAACATTCTCTTGGCGGATCTCCTCTTCTTCCTCTGGAGTAAAATCATTTTCGATATTAAATTCTTTACGTATTTCTTCTGGTGTTTTCCCTTTAATCCTATTGGCAACTTCTTGACATATCATATCCAACATCTCCTTATCGTTAAGAAAATTAGCAGCTAAGATAAGAGCATACAAAATCGACTGATCCACCTTCACAAAAGCCTTGTCAAAGTCCATCAATTTGTCTTTAGAGATGCCTTCTTCGGAATGTTTCTTCCAGTACTCAATCACTTTGATCATTGTTTTACTATCAACATTAGGCAGGGGAATGAAGTTTGAAACACAATCATCTTCGACCATATTCTTAATAGTTTGTGACCTTATGGCTATCGCCTCCTCCAATACAAATTCCTCCTTATCGTTAGTCTTCAAAGTTAAGAACTTTGTTGAAGAAGACATGATGATTGAAATATATTTGAATAAACTCTAAAGTTCTTGAATTTTAGTTCAAGTTTCTGTATTTTGAAAATAACTAACAACATCCCTATTTATAAAAAAAAAGATATCAAATTAAAATAGGATTAGGAATCACTTTATTTAACAAATTATAATTAAATATGAATAAGTAAATACCATAAATAATAAATTTTAAATACCTAGAATTCCTACTTCAACATTGAATTATTATTTCCTACGGAAGAAAACAAGCTATACATTTACTATAGTATTTAGTAGAATAGTAGTTGAATTACTATTAGCGCGTTACTTTACTATATAATTGACAAAATATTATTTTATTTTATGGAAGAATAAGTCGTAAAGCTATTAATTTCTTCCTATCTGGATTCTGGCCACACATGATATCTCAAAACTTTTAGAAAATATAAGTAAAAAAACAAATAACATAAAACACGTGAGGAAAAAGAGAATTCAAAATATTTATTTAAAGGACCTACGTGGCACTAGGTCCAACGTTGGTTGATTTTTTCTTTTAAGCTAATGCCACGTAGATTAAAAAAAGAGTAGAAAATTACTTATAAAGTAAGTTCAGAAGGATAACAAGACCTTAGTATAGTATAAGTGTGTCTCTGAAATTTCTGACATAGATTGAGGGATACTCGTACATTTTTCCTTTATTTAATAACATTACCCTCACCTTTTTGTAAATTTGATTTCTTGAGTCAAGTTGTCAATTAAAGCATTCATCTCCCTATTTTTCTTTAAATTGTATTCTAATAGTAATAATTATGGAGTGGAAAACATTGACTATGTATGTGGTCTTGTATTCTGCACTCGAGATCTTCTAGATTTGATATTTTTTTTAATTTATTTTTGTTTGAAATTGATGTATGCATGTCTGCGTCTAAGTAAAATGCAATTACAAAGACCACCACAGAAGATTATAAGTAATATTTTTATTTCAATATCAACGTAATTTAAATGGCTAACTATGTATAAGAAAATAAATGTTAAATATAGTTTAAAGAATAGATTAATTATTATTTAAACTCTTTCTATATAATGTAATTTTAACGGAAGTCACCACATCTTAAAATGCATAATTGTATTAGAATTTGGTTTGATACAATGATAATCTCTTAAGTTTATCATTAAGTTCATTTAGCCATTCAATTACGATATGATAAAAAGGTTATGTAGGTGTAAAATGTACACATGAACTCGTTATATAGTTCAGCGTACTCTGAACTTGATGCAAATCATTATATTAATTCTCAAACTATTGATAATTTTTTTTAAAAAAATTATATTAAATCAATTGTACTTAAATACAACTCTAATCTTCCAGTATAGGTGGAATATACCTTGATATTCTCGTCAAGTTTAGATCTGTTCTCAACACTTCTCTCAACATTTTATAAAGATCGAGCATCATGATTCTACAAGAGTTGAGACTGGTTTTTAGTACTTCTCTTGATCTCTTAAAATATTTCACTCTTGATATCATATGTATTCACCTTAATAACTTGAAAACCTCGTGAATATTTTGATTAATTATGACGTGCATACTTAAAATAAAAATTATATTTCAGATAAATTCAAGAGATTTGTGAATATACTATTACTAATTGTTTGGATGCTAAATTAATATATTTCACATTTCATCATATACTATCTAAAAATAAGACAAATTTATTACTTGTAGTTGTTAGGACGTTGCAGTCTAAATTGAAAAGTCCATAATAACAGACAGAAACCAAAGGCGGCTACAACTCTGTCTGCCATTCGTCAAATTCATCATCAATTTCCTTTCTCTTTCCATCTTCCTAACTACATTTATACTTAAATCAATCAATCAATCTTCTTCTTCACTTGATTTTTCTGAAACTGAGCTGAGTTTCCCTCATTCTCTCTTAACAGATTAGTTACATGGAGATATATGACAGTGCTTCTACTACTCCTTATATAAGTGCTTGTACAAGCCCTCAACATCGTTATGGCACGTTGTTTCTCAGTGCTCCAACTAGCCCTGCACGTGTCTCCGCTGCTCTCTCTGATGATTTCCATATGATTAGTGGTGGGGAAGGTGTAAAAGTACCCGGTGAAGTTCCGTTTAGTTGGGAGGAAAGGCCTGGAATTCCGAAATCAAGAGATGAGGGGGAGGAGGAGGATTTTGTTTTCGATTTTAGTGGACAGTTGGAAAGAAGCTCTGTTTCAGCTGCTGATGAGCTTTTTGATGGTGGAAAGATTAGGCCTTTAAAACCACCACCTAGAGTACAATATGAAGCTGATTACAAACCATTCGATTCGCCTAGATCGCCTAAGCAGAGATTCAAGCAAACTTTCTCTCCGCGAAATAAGAAGGAAATTGATCCATTTGCTGCAGCAATAGAACACACTGCTCGAATAGAAAAAATGGAAAAGCCTAAAAAGATGAGATCTTTATCTGTTCCTGATCTGGTGTTTGATCATGAAAGCAATCAGGAGACCACAAAGACTACTAGCCCATACTCTTTGTGTTCCGTTTCATCATCGATATCATTATGGTACAGAAAATGGAAACTGAAAGATTTGTTTCTATTCAGAAGTGCTTCAGAGGGTAGAGCAAGCAGTAAAGATCAATTAAACAAGTTTTTGAAGAAAACTCGTGAACAGGAGGAGGACGCGAAGACTTCAAGCTTCAGATCATCTGCTAGTAGTGTTGCATCATCATCGGTATCAACTTCCTTGATGAGGAGGAGGGAGATTTCGGCTCATGAGTTGCATTACACGTTGAATAGGGCATTCTCCGAAGAGATGAAGAGGAAAACATTTTTGCCATACAAGAAATTAGGGGTACTAGGTTGCTTAGGATTCATTCCGTCAATGGATGATACAAGTTTTAGAGGCGTTGCTCCTTCTATGTCCATGAATCGTCGTCAATAACATCTCATTTTCTCTTCAATTTGTTACTGTATAAGTGTATATCGTTGTTTATATGAGGACATAAAACATTTATGACCCCCAATCTTCTTGGAAGAATTAAATCTGTTTGTACAAGTATTGTTATTTGAGATATATATTGTCTATCTATGAAACATGTTAGCGCGAGGAAACGATGAAAAAGGAAAAACTTTCATTACTATACATGTCATGAAGTTATATAGATATTTGCATGTTAAAATCATAAACAAAAGAATCAAATTAACAGTAAATTGGAGTGTGGGTGGAGAACAAAAAATCCCCACAATCCTTTTAACAGTTAGGATGTGGAACAGTCAATAATCTATCTACCTATGCTATTCTAATTCATGAATTTGCTACAGTTGTGAGCTCCACAGTGACAGGGGACTTTAACCTCATCATTCTGATCAGGTTCAAATCTGTAATCAAAGGTTAACTCATTCCCTGCTGAAACATCCTTTTTAGCAAAAAGAACAATTCGTTCCTCGTTTTCTCCAAGACTCATGATCCTTGCAAAGCAATTTGGCATGCATGAGTGGTTGATTAATCTTGCTATGGATCCTTTCATGGTTGCATCAATCACTACTTCTTCAGTTATCCTGAAGAAGTAACAGTTCTTGCCTTGTGACTTGTATTTACGCTCTCTAAGGTCAGCGACACTGCCCCTTATCTTCTCACCCACATACTCAGCTACCATTTCTCCTTCTTGAAGCTTTCTCTTAGCAAAGAGACCCCATCCATGTATACCGGATTTTCCAAAACAAACTCGGTGGTTTATAGTTTTACTCAAATGATGCAATCTCTCTCTCAATGTTGGAAAATTCTTATCCTCTTGATGTTGTTCTGAGGTTAAACTCTGTATGACTGTTAGTGAGTGATGGTGAGGCATTGTTACCCTGTGGATTATTGGTTCTGGTTTGGCTTTCTTGTCAGTTGATGGTCTGAAAACTCGACATCTACCTGCAGAGAAAGCGTCTGGTTGGTTAGCTTCAGCAGATGATGTATCGGAAGGCATGAGCCTCAAACCTTTCAACACACGGCCTCCATTTCTTCTCTGAAGCAATTTTTGGTTCGAGTAAACTCCACCAGGAGTTCGCATGACTAAAATGTTATCCTCACTAGGGGCTTTATGAGAAGCACAATATGATAACCATTTAGTTGTTTGTGTTCCGTTCTTCTCTGAACACTGCATTTCCATGTAGTATCCAGCTCGGGAAGCACACGTGGAGTGATAAGGTATCGTGCATTTGCTGCATTGAATGCAAGAACCATGAGTCTGCTGGCATATACTGCACGCTTGATGAAAGGACTTTGATGGAATAGCGAGAAGTCCTATGGCTGGCTCCATCTTCTCATAATCAACAAAAGCAATCTCAGGTCTAAACCAACCACAAGTAACATGAACCCAAAAAGGATCAACATCAGTAGGTTTCATCGCGCCCCCTTTGACAGGACACAGACAACATTCCCTTTCAACTTCTGGAGTTTCACAAGCCCGGCAAACCCACGAAGCTAAATCTTGAACCTCTCTAGCACCATAACATTCTTGATGAACAGCTATCTGGCACCTACTGCATATAATAATCTTGTTGAAGTCCCAATCTTCAATCCATCTACAAATCGCGCAACGTTCTACAGTCCACTTTGCATTAACAGGATTATACTTTTCTTGCAAGACTGACGTCAATTGCTGCCGCCTATCTATTTTCAAAGGTGTAATAATTCCATGACCATTGTTATTAGCAACCCATTCCCCTAGTGGCTGCATCGTCATCATCACCTTAATACTGACCTTCCACTTTTTCGCTCTGGAACCAGCATGCCGTTCCCATTCACCAACTGTCAGCTTCTTAGCCCTGCAAGAACCACACCTGCACTCAACCATATGAAGTTCTGGAAAATAAATCCCTTCCATTCCATTGCAAATTACACCAATAAAATCGGAGTTTACTCCACAGTCGGGGCATAACGAATTTTCGTTAAGATCACTACAAACTTTCTTACATGCCGAGCAGCATATATTGATTTTCTTCAATTCAACTTTGACCTCACGATCAAGATGGGATCTTGGACTTTCTGCTGAAAAACAGTAATCTTGAACTTGGGGCTGAAATTTTGGCGATTTACTTTCTTCAACTTTAAATTGAAAGCTGAAATCTTTGAATCCAGCCCCAAATACTTCGTCAAATTTCTGTTTCTTGGATGTAAAAAACCAATTTTCTCTATAAATTTCGTCGTCAATCTCTTTCTTGTTTGTTTTCCGTTTCACCGCCATTAGAACTTTACTTCAATCAATATTTAAACTCAAAACAAAGACAATTTAATCTCTTCATCCACGTTGGCAATTAATAAACCCTAAACCCTAAAACACATAAATTCGATTGCAATTCCCAGTAAACCCCTATTTCTCAAGATTTAGGGAGAGTGGAATCCGATAAATCAAACAGAGTATTGCAAATTTATGTTCAACTATTTCTACAAATTCACTTTCACCGTTGCCGTTGCCGTCTACGTCGCCGGAGAAAGAGAAGCCTCCGAATAGAAATAAACGGCAAGACTCATAGAGAGAGTTTAAGGAACTACATGTTCCTATTCCCATTCGGACAAGGATTTTGTTATATTTATAGGTTTCGGTAAACAGTATATGGGCTTCTACTGGGCCTGAAATTTTCAGATAAAATAAGCCCATTGGGCCATTATTCTATAAGACTCAGCATCTTCTTGTTTAGTGAATTTAATTTCTTTTAGATAATAGAAAAATTTATATAATGTAATTAATTACTCAAAAGTTATAGCTGTAATTTATTCGAACCTTTTTTTTTTAAACAGATTTTGTTTCCAAATCTTGTAATAGAATTGAAGAAGCAGAAATACATTTGTATATAATATATTTTGAGCTTATAAATTGTTTAGGTCATTTATAATTCCGGAGTTGCGTTACTTTCTCACGAAATAAAATGGAAGATGCAAATTAGAAGACTTTAATAAAGAAAAAATGGTGGAGCGAAATCACACTAAACCCTTTTGTTTTTATTTTTAAATAAACGATATTTGTTAGTATTTTTGGTGAAAAACTAAGGTGTAAGTCTTGAAATTTATGATAACGAGATTGGATATAAACACATACATTTAAACTTTACTCGAATTTTTATTTCTGTGTACTTTATTTTTCACCATTTCTCAAATTTACACAACATCTTATACTTTATATAAAAAAAAAAAAAGCATTCAAACTAAAGCCAATTTAGAATTTAATTTTATAAGTTCAATCTTGAACATGTTTTAGAATAAATTCATTTTTTTTTTTAAATTGTGAATTCATATCTAGTAATTATAATAATTTTAATATATAATAAATTACACAAATATATATTTAGTTAACATTTTTGGCTCTGCCCTTACAACCCCACCTTCGACGCTGTCAACTTCCATATCTAATCAAATTTCAAAAAAGATGTTAAAAAGTATTATTTCGCCTGATATTTTGGCCAATGAACTGTTCACACCATCCCAAAAGTACCTTAAGAAAATGAAAAGAAAACAAACAAAATGGTTCGGTCGATTTGCTCTTCAATTTTCTTCACTATGTGGTAGACAATATAATTAACATATCTCACTACTCATAATCATGAGTCTCTCTTTGAATCGGATTTAATATTTTATAATACTAATAATTTGAAATGTGTGTTGTACGTTTGTTCCATACAATTATTATAAAGTTGAATTATTATATAGAAAATGTTGAAATTAGAAATATTAGTTTAACCAATTTATATTTTATTTTCTTAAATAAAATTTATAATAATCGAATAGTACATTGACCATCAAGCAAGAAATATGGAAAAATAATTATATTACTATAATATCTAATAATATGAATATATCTATATGACTTATCGTTAATAATCTCTCATTACGCTCCATATTAGTAAGTATACAAATATGTAGCTAGTTGAAGAAAGTATATTAGCAAGGAAAGATAAAAGTAAATAAATATTATAAAAGTACATTTAAATTATTAATTTCAGCACTAATAAAAATAAACTTATAACATTCATAATTTCATAGAAGATTATATTAAAGAAGTATAATCGGTTAAGAATACAAAAAAATTAAACAGATAAGAATAAATACAACATTTATATCTTTCTTAAGACTTTTATTATAACAATATATATAGTAAAAAGAAATACACAAGGAGTAGAGTTTTTTTCTCCCGTAACAAAAAAAAAATGATCTAAAATGATAAAGATAAAATTCATGATTCAAAATATCATTCTAATGAGGATCAACAAATATTAATATTTCAAAACAAAAAAAAAACCTGAAAATTGCTAATGATTCACATCAACACGAGTCAAGTGGATATATATATATATATATATATATATATATATATATATATATATATATATATATATATATATATATATATATATATATATATATATATAGCTAAAGATTCATTGGATAAGATGAAAAGGTGAAGAGTTGTTTAAGTTCATTTTCAGAAGTTAAGTGATCTTAGACATGGGTAGAGGAAATGTGATTGTTTTTACTAATAATTCAATACATTTAATGTTACTAACTAAAGAGAAAGGATAACAATTCAATACATTTAATTATACTAACTAAAGAGAGAGGATAACAAATTTAATCATTTAATCACATTATTATAGAGAAAGAATAGATAATTTTTATTTTTTTTAAAAAGTAATTCCTAACAATTTCCTATGAAATAATTTCTAACAATTTTCTATAAAATATTTTTGTCTTTCAAATTTTGACTTTACACCTTTTTATTTTTAGTATTTAGTATAATATATTATAATTATTACTTAGTATGTAAATAATTAGAATTTAAATCATTGTGTCTAGATGCATGTATTTAAATGTGATTATTTAATATTAAATTAATTATACATTAATATTTAATTTAATTTAGGGATAAAATAAGGGCAAAATAGTAATTCAACTTTTAAGTTAGGAGCTTCTCACTTATAATAATATATGATGAGTGCAACATTAAAAATTAAAGAAAAAAAAAATTATCTTCATTAATACGAGTATTCTATTATGATATATATATATATATATATATATATATATATATATATATATATATATATATATATATATATATATATATATATATATATATATATATATTGATTGATGTTTAGTTTTTTAAGGCAATTTTAGAAATTATTTAAAAAATAACAGTTAAGGTTGAGGATAAAATAGAAAAAACAAATATTTGATATAATAAAAGTATAGCATATTGGATAAATAGAAGTTAACGAAGGAGTAAGTATTACGTTAAATAACTCCAAATTCAATCAACTATATTATTTAGTTTTATTTAGCCTTTTGGAATGATAAGTGTCAACAGATAATATTATATCAATTCTAAGAAATATATGCATAAAATATCTAATTTAACAGAATCCTTGAATTGAATGAGAGTTTTTTTCATAAGGTAATTTTTCTTTACATGTAAACTCCCCACATAGACAAATTATCTCAACGAATCACAAAAAAAAATTTACAAAGTAAATTGACAAAAACAAAAAAAAAATAAATTAAACTAGAGGTTTTACTGTGCTATCTGATGAACTTACACTAAGATTAAACATGCATGTCCCTTTAGATATTTGCTTCTCTTTTGCTGAAACTAATGATGTTGTATTCCAACATTGTCCACTATTGATCTCTTCTCCATAAACCCAATTTTCCCCTTGTTTACTTTTACTCTCAATTCCACCATTCTCTGAGCAAGAAATTGTAACTTTTCTCCAATTGCACCAAATCCTCAGCATGATATAAAGCAGAACCATGCATATAACTGTTGCTGTTAACACAATAGCCACTGTTATCCCTACAACACTTGCTTTTGACAACTCCCATATTCTGTCATGTCCCTTTAATTCAGAACAAGATAGTAATGGTGGGCCACATAGGTTATGATTGTTTCCCATGAATGAACTTAGTGGGAATCCTGAAAATGTGGAAGGGATTTGGCCTTCAAGATGATTATATGAAAGATTCAGTCTATGTAAACTTGATAGTCTTCCAAGTGATTGTGGGACTTTTCCTTGAAGTTGATTGAATGAAAGATTCAATCTTTCTAACTTAACAAGGTTTCCAAGTGATGAAGGGATTTCACCTGAAATGTGATTCTTGCTGAGGTCTAGTATTACTTGTAATTCAGATAAGGAGCCGAGTTCGTAAGGGATTGACCCTGTTAAGTTGTTTTCAGAGAGCCTTAGTTCATAGAGCTTTTGGCATTTTGAAAGAGTTGAAGGGATGGAACCAGAGAGATTGTTTCTTCGAAGATTCAAGACATTTAGACTTGTGAGATTGCCTAATTCTGGTGGTATGGGGCCTGATAATCTGTTGTAACTCAGAGAAAGTTTGAGTAGTTTTGGAGAGTTTCCAAGTTCTGTTGGAACTGTTCCACTGAAGTTGTTGAACGAAAGATCGAGTTCACCAAGATCTTCTATGCCTCCTAACCATGTGGGAATTTCACCTGAGAATTGGTTAGAGCTAAGGAGAAAATGACCAAGGTTTTTTAGACCAGCAAGGGATGGTGGTAGATTTCCTGTCAAATTGTTGAATGATAAATCTAGAAACCTGAGATCTTTAAGTTGTCCGAATTCAGAAGGGAGTTGTCCAGTGAAAAAATTATTAGCAAGGCGAAGACGGGTTAGATTTTTTGACAAAGCTAGCTTAGAGGGAATAGGACCAGAGAAACTGTTGTTTGTTAAGTCAAGAGCTGTTAGAGAATCTAAACCAGCTAAAGGGGAAATGTTTCCACTGAATTTATTGTGAGAAAAGTTAATTTTGCTGAGATTTTTCAGAAGGGAAAGAGATTCAGGAAGTGGACCTTCAAGGGAATTGTTGTAAAGAGTAATCAGGTCCATCTCTGAGAGAAATCGAAACGTTGGTGGCAATGATCCTGAAAGTTTGTTATCAGCCAAAGCCAGTTTTTGAAGCTTCCTGCAGTAGCCTAAACTTGATGGAATCGGACCGGACAACTCATTCTGCCTTAGCTGAAGAATAACAAGATTCTTAAGCCTCCCAATGTTATCAGGAATAGGTCCTGAAAGTTGGTTACCGAAGAAATCAACGCTTGTTAAGCAGGAGCAGTTTGTCAACTCTCTTGGAATACTTCCTGACAACTGGTTTTCGTAGAGGTATAGTTCACGCAGCCTTTGAAGCTTTCCTATTTCAACTGGGATTCCGCCAGAGAGCATGTTTTGAAACAGGTACAAGTCTTCCAAGTTAGTTAAGTTTCCTATTTCAGGAGGTATAGTTCCAGTAAAGCTGTTATTGTTGAGCAAGAGGTCTGTGAGACTTTTTAGCCTGTCGAGCCCTCGTGGCAGCATTCCTCCAAAGCTGTTACCGGAGAGATCCAGTTGTCGTATGGACGTGCAGTTCAATAACTCCAGCGGAAAGTTCCCAGACAGCTTATTGTCAGCCAGAATGAGCAGGCTTAAACTTGAATCACGGAGACAGAAATTACTCGGGATGCTTCCGGTTAACAAGTTGCCAGAGAGTGATAAAGTCTCAAGATTCTTCAGCTGAGTGTTGAGAAGCCTTATGGTACCTGAAAGTTTGTTGTTTGATAAATCCAATGTTTCAAGCTGAACCAACTTGTTAAGCTCGAAAGGGATTTCGCCTTCCAATTCATTGCCAAACAAGTTCAAGTACTTCAAATTGGAAAGATGGCTCAGCTCAACAGGAATCAAACCAGAAAAACTGTTGTTTGCCAGGTTCAAGATTTCGAGTGATTCGAGCTGACCAATTGAGGCAGGAATCTTTCCCTCAATCCTGTTATTTGATGCTGCAAAATTTTGAAGATTTTTGCAGCCGCCAATTGCTTCTGGTATGGGGCCACTAAGACTGTTTTGCTGCAAGTCAAGATTTATCAGCTGCTTCAAATTACCAATCTCATTCGGTATCTTTCCACTGAGTTGACAATAAGCAACAGCCAACACTCTCAACTCAGAAAGTTTACCAATTTCTGGTATCACTTGTCCTGTCAGCATATTGGCTCCAATTCTAAGAACTTGCAACTTCCTCAAACGACTGATCTCCAAAGGAATCTCGCCACTGAGAAAATTAGAGAACAGAAGCAATTCCTCCAAGTTATGAAGCTCTCCAAATGCAGGAGGGATTGTTCCATTAAGAAAATTATCCGAAAGATCAATCACTCGAAGAGAAGTAAGATGCGCGAATTCTTGAGATATTTGACCTTCTAGTCCTGAACTAGTAAGATTGAGCCTCACAATATGAGATTTATCATCTGAACATGCCACTCCATTCCAGGTACACATGTTACTCCCTTCAGACCAGTTTTCAAGAACTCCATATGGATCAACAAGCTCTGACTTTATTCTCAAAAGGCGATACGAATCAGATGAACCATCTGCTGAAGAAACAGCAAGAACAACACTCACTGTTGTCAAGAAAAACAATAGATAAGAAAAAAGAACACTTCCCATGTTAATATTTGTGAATGGAACACAACCTTGTGAACTTAAATTGACAAATGCATAATTTATGAAAGAAATTTTGTGGGACTGTTTATACTTCAAATGGGAAACTATTGAGATTTGCTAAGAGAGATAGGAGGAATGTTAACAGTATCCTAAGTTGACAAGGCAAAAAGGAATTTGGAGTTTAAATAGTTTGTTCTGCCTAATCATCTTTCCAATAAAGTTGATGACAATCAGCATGAAAAGTTTTCTGAGTTTAATAATAGTTTTTTAGTGTTACCATATGACTATTTCCACAACTAGAAACAAAGTTATTTCTCTATCCCGGATCAGTAGAAAATTTGTGCTATAAAAAATGACTTTTTCATCGAATAAACTCGCTATAAAATGCATAGCGGGAAACTTCCTTATTTTTTCCATATGAAATAATTACTATCTTTTTTTAATCTTATAACATTGATTTAATCAAAATATCTATGAAAATAGCCACCAAATATTTTTGAGTGGAAAAACAATGATTTTTAGTAGTGTTCCTTCACTTTCCAAGTTCTAGGTAAAATGTGTGATGTTATTGTAACCTTATTTTATTTTATTTTTACTTTTTGGTTTGAGGGCAGGGCAATCATAGAATTATGGAGCATGTGTTAGTAGCTTTAAAGATGATGAAATGTATGAAGATAAGATGTTGTGATTGCTAAGTTGAAAAAATATTAACAAAAAAGCTATGGGAAAGAGTCCCACTTGCTCCTGCAAAAACAATCAAGAAAAGTGGACCTTACTCTATTTAAAAAAATAAAAATGGGCCTTTCCCTAGAGCTCTAACTCTTGAGGGCCCTCTTAAGTCAAGTTGATGAAATTCTTGAATCAGATAACATCTTCGTTTAAAAAAGAATGATTTTTTTTAATTTTAATTTATTTTTAAAAGAATTATTTTTTAAAAAAATAAATTGATAATCTTTTAATTTTAATTTTTCATATTGCATATTTAAAATCATAAAATTAAATGATATTTTGATATATTTAACATAAATTTAATTTAAAATAACAAAATTAATAAATCTTCTTTATTTTTTTAAACTACGCATCAAATAACTTCATTCATTTTAAATGAAAGGAGTAAATAGAAAAAATGTTATGAAAAATGAAAATATTTTGGAATTTATTGCAAAAAGATCAGATCATGTTTGACTTCTCTTTTTTTTTTTTTTTATGAAGAGATGTGGTCATTTTAGCTTCACCTTTTTGTCAACTCAATTGGTATAACTCCATTATATAATTTGCAATACACCATCTAGCTTGTTGTTCTTTATCTCCTCTAATTATGTTTGAAATTAAATATCTAGGCATAGTGATAAAAATGAATATTCTATCTGACGTCCTACATGTATTATGTACTCAGCCACATTGTTGTTGATATTTCTACGATGATCTCAAAATGTTGAGAGCGTACCTCACACGATATCGAAGGCGAGTCCTTACTAGTGAAAAGAAAATAAATTTTAACAATTCTAAAGTTCCATAACCGCGTGATACTATAGTACCTAGACAAAACAACTTTCAAGTTGTTCTATTTAACTTGAGCCTATCAATTTTTCATAATTTGGTATAATTATGTGTTAACTTATGATTGGAAATTTGCATGAAATTATTCTCAACCCTTTAACCAAATCTGACCTAATACCACATTTAAAAACAACTAGAAAACAGAAGAGCAGAGCAACCACATTTGAATTATCTCATAAGAGGGAGCAGTTTGATTTTAATGCTTTTAAAATTCAGAACAACCAAATGACCATGTGAACTATTTTTGGTTGTATTATGATCAAAGAATGTTAATATTTGTTTATTTTCTAATTAGGCCTATTATTAAGGGTTAAACTTGAAGAAAATATAAAATATTTAGTGGATTATTCTTGACTAAGAAGAACACAAGCATATGAAGACAAGTGATTAGTTAACTTTACATCCCAACGGGGATGTCTCGTTGACAATAACAATTAGCTTTGAGGTTTTTGCTTACGCAGTGCCAGAGTCAGAAAATTTTAAATTTATGGATTTTGGATTTTAGAACATGACTTCAAAGACTAGATTTTAAACTTAACACAACTTTACTGTTTGAACAAAATTATTGAGTTCGATCGAACCTGTATCTGAGCTTTCTAGCCAACGGTTGTCCTATCGAAACTAGTAAACAAAGCAAAAATTTACTTTGCTTGATCATATAACCGAAGTGTTTAATCACATATTTTCAGAAAAGACACATCCATTGTTTCCTCCAATTAATTGCATAATATTTGGTAATAGTGAGGTAGGGAAACATAGAAGGGAAAAATCTTTTGATAGGGACTGAAATCTTGTACATGAATTAAAAGAATATATAATATTTTTGTTGATATAGAATTAATTAATGTAGATATTTGTACTTAGTTAAAGTAAAAGCTCTTTAATTTTAGATAGTAAAAAAAAAAATTAATACTTCTAATCTTATACCTAAAGTTGGGAAAATTACTACATCATAACCTTTTTGGAATTATTTTAACGCAAAGTAACAAAGTTCGAATCAAACTATTGAATGTATAGCTAAAAGCCTAAAACAATGTCTCCCCGACCAAAATTGTACAGATGATAGAATTTAGGGGAAATGGTATAAAATAGTAAATTATTTAATAAAATTAGATGTTATAATCACAGTTTCATTTAATTTTATTTCGTAGCAAACACTTTGTCATTCATCACTTTCTCTCGCCTCTTTCACTTTATACAAACATACATGTATAAAATATGCTTGTGTTTGTATAAAGTGAGAGAAAATATTATATATATATATATATATATATATATATATATATGCATATCTTTTCGTTCGACTCTCTTCTCAGATATCTCGCTCGCCACGCTCATTTTATATAAACACAAAGGTATAAATTATGTTTGTGTTTGTATAAAGCGAGACGAAATTGTAGATACAATACAAATACATATATTTTTGTTCCATGCACTTATACTTATACAATACAATTCCCCACGTCCAGTTCTCTTTTGTCTTTCTCTCTTTCTCGCTTTATACAAACAAAAATTATACAGATTCTAAATATATACTAATATAATTGATTCTTTTGTATGAGTATACCAAACATAAAATTTGTTAGCGCATTTATGAAAACTATAACTATAGCATACAAATATAATTTTTATATTTGTTAAACAAAAAATTATACTCTAAAATTTATCTATAGCCAATATTTACCTATAATATAGTTTAGTGATAACATGTATATTAAAAAAAAACATGACCATTTTTTTATGCAAATATCAAGAATTTTATCGCGTGAAGAGCAAGGTAAAAGATTAAAAAAAAGGGTGTGATCCAACCACCTTTGGACATTAGAGTATAATATGGTTTTATTTACTTGTCTTTATTCAATTTGTGTATTTTTTTGTGCAAGGTTCCACCTGAAGAGAAACAAATAGAATGAAGCCACACCACCTCTAGAATTAAGAATGAATGAAGGGATAATTGACATTGACTTATAAAGACTATGGTTCACAAATCAAAGGAT
This sequence comes from Solanum chilense, assembly GCA_032847665.1. Lineage (NCBI taxonomy): Eukaryota > Viridiplantae > Streptophyta > Magnoliopsida > Solanales > Solanaceae > Solanum > Solanum chilense. The sequence continues at coordinate 64,591,860 of CM064965.1, read as the reverse complement.
ATAAATCCAACAGAGAAGGTGCAATACATTGATTAATTTAAAAGCAAAATAGTCACTACTCACTCTATTAGGGAGATAACAACAACCTAATTATTATTTTTTGTTCAAAATGGTAGACTTTTTTTCATGATGGAGAAAGAAAATATTATTTGTGATTCATTGACATTTGAGGGAATATCTCATGTATTATTACAAATAAATCAATCCACTCCATGGAATTTGTAGATTTGAATTTCACTTATATATATTGACAATATAAATAATATATAATACTTTCTCTATTTTAATTTGTGGCCTGATTTGAATTATAAATATTATATAATACTTTCTCTATTTTAATTTGGAGTCCGAAACTCAAAGGGTAGAAATTTTTTACAAAAATTCCAAAACGGTATATAAAATTTTATATGTTACCAAAACGGTAAAATCGCAGTAGGAGCAGCGATTTACAAAGTAAAATCGCTGCTCCGGCAGCGATTTAGCAAAATTTTTTTTTTTTAATAAAAAAATGAAATCGCTGCCCGAGCAGCGATTTCAAAAAAAAAAAAAAAATTCAAAATAAATCGCTGCCGGGGCAGCGATTTATAAAAAAATTTTTTTTTTTTTTTAAATCGCTGCCCGAGCAGCGATTTATTAAAAAAAAAATATAAAAAAAAAATTACATAAATCGCTGCTACGGGCAGCGATTTATTTTTTTAAAAAATTTTTTTTTTTATTAAAACGCTGCTAGGGCCACGATTTATTTAAAGAAAAAAAATTTCCTTATTAAATCGCTACACGAAGCTTTTTTTTAAAAAAAAAATATTAAAATTTTTTAATACAGCGATTTTATATTTAAAAAAATTATAATATTTTTTAAAATTTAAATATATAACTTATAAGAAAATTTTATTAAATCGCAAAAATGTTAATACCGTTTTGATTAATATAAAATTAAAAAAAAATTATTAAATCGCAAAAATGTTAATACAGCGATTTTATATATATAAAAAAATTATAATAATTTTTCTTATAAGTTATATATTCAAATTTTAAAAAATATTATAATAATCGCAAAAATGTTAATACAGCGATTTTATATATATAAAAAAATTATAATAATTTTTCTTATAAGTTATATATTTAAATTTTAAAAAATATTATAATTTTTTTATATATATAAAATCGTTGTATTAACATTTTTGCGATTTAATAATTTTTTTTTTTATTTTTATATTAATCAAAACGGTATTAACATTTTTGCGATTTAATAAAAATTTTCTTATAAGTTATATATTTAAATTTTAAAAAATATTATAATTTTTTTTAATATAAAATCGCTGTATTAAAAAAATTTAATATTTTTTTTTTAAAAAAAGCTTCGTGCAGCGATTTAATAAGGAAATTTTTTTTCTTTAAATAAATCGTGGCCCTAGCAGCGTTTTAATAAAAAAAAAATTTAAAAAAAATAAATCGCTGCCCGTAGCAGCGATTTATGTAATTTTTTTTTTTTTTTTAAATCGCTGCTCGGGCAGCGATTTCATTTTTTTATTAAAAAAAAAATTTTGCTAAATCACTGCTCCTGCAGCGATTTTACCGTTTTGGTAACATATAAAATTTTATATACCGTTTTGGAATTTTTGTAAAAAATTTCTACCCTTTGAGTTTCGGACTCTTTTAATTTGTGTGGCCTGATTTGAATTTCAAAAATCAACTAATTTAATTTTGATCGTCAAATTTTGAATATATGGAACTTTTAATTTTTTAAAAATAAGATTTACATATCTGAAAGCTAAATAAAAGAGTATTATAAATCATAATAATTGATAGTTTAAAATGTTTTTAAAGATACGTGAAAAACTTATAGTAAAAAAAAACTTGCTTAAATTTCAAATTTCGAGAAATATCACATAGATGGAGACAATTGACAAACGAGTGTGTTCTAGCATGAAATCAAACTTAACTAGTGATTTTCTCTTTTGTTATAAGTGGTCACATGTAGTATTTTAAGTGTTTAATGGTTCGACAATTTTAATTTATTATCGCAGTAAAGAAATTGAACTCAATAAACTTAGAGCTTTTTATGTTGAATAAAGTACAATAATGGAACTGCATATCAATTCGGCTAGTCAATTGGTGAAACTAGTATATGAAGTTTATTAATTTTAAACACCTTTTAATTTTAAGTTTTTGAGTTCAACATTTTATATTTATTGTCGCGATATAGAAATCAAACTCAATAAGTTTTGAGCTTTTTGTGTCGAATAAGGTACATTAATGTAACCAAGGATACTCCGTCTTAACCAAGAGATTTCGGATTCGCACCTCTTTGGCTACGAAGTCGCTCGCTATTTCTTTTGTTAGGAAGCACTTATCCCCACTGTGCGACTTCTTGGCGCGAATTCAAATTTCGTCAGACTCTAATGTGAGGTATCAAATAAAACGGATAGAAAACTAAAAATGTAATCGCATATCAATTTGGCTAGTCAATATGTAGATTTAGAATTTGAAATATGTTAATCTTGGAAAAAAAATTAATTTTATGTTCTTGAGTAATATCAAATATCTTTTTTAAAAAATTAAATATAAAATTTGAATCAAAACTAAAAACTATTAAATTTAACGATTCCATAACCAAAACCCTAGTTCTGTCCCTGATCAACATGAGGTGTTGAATTTTAAGAGCTAGCCTTCCCCTTAATCAAGGAGTTGACTTTATGTTGCAGAATAATCACTAGGTGGGACCGATCAAAGAAAGATACTGAATTTAGGGTACAATAGCATATATATTTCTTAACTAATATTTTCGTAAGAGACGTGTAAAAAGTAAACGCCATAAATAATTTGATACAGTAGAAAAGTATTAGGTAATATGTTTCATTATGCTAATTAGCTACCAATTTGGTCGTTGCTTTTTTCTTTTTTCGTGCAGCTAGTTAGCTAAGTTGTATCTTAGTGCGTGAATTGAGCAAAACGCAGTTTCATAAGTTTCAAATTCAAACTTTCACAATATTTTTGGTATTATAAGTCGATTTTAGAATATGTACTAAACACTATGTGAAGCGTAATACACATTACAAAAGAGAATAGTGGAATAAATGAGATTGATTCACTCTTAATTAAAAATCTTGAGTTTGAATTTTGTGAATGAAAATATTTTTTAGAAAGTATTTCCCCCTTAAATTGGAAATTTAGATTTCAACCGGTAATTTATATAAAGTTGCTTTTTAGTTCATTAATTATGATTATTCTAAAGAAAAAATAGAAATAGAAAGTAGTTGGTACCTTCAAGAAAGAGAATTCAGCTGCCAACATTTCATCTGGAAAATTAACAAATCAAAGTGTGCCACTTCAACACAAAATGCGGCTGGAAAAGTGAAAATTACGACATTTGACATTTTAGACATTATAAGTTATGATAATCTCATTCATTTTTTGTCCACATACGATGTTTCTCACAATGGCTTTCGTGTTACATGTTACTCTTATGTGACTTTGAACAAACTCATTTGATAATATCTACAAGAGAAAATTGAATAAATGACATATTTAAGACTTGATATAACTAATCCTGTATACTCTTGAATACATAGATCGGATAATTTTACCTGACATACACAAAAGACTATATTGGCCCAAAGAATAATTTGATATTGGGGCTAGCTAATTGTTTCTTACCACTAAGAGTCTTCATTTTTATTGAAATTGGATGGGGAGTATGAATGTGATTTGGTGTTGGATGTTTAATGAAAAGAAAAAAAAACAACTATGAGATTATGCAATCAACTAACCACTTCAATGTCGCAGCTGAATCTGTCAATCTGGGAGAACTGAGGAAGTAGCTGCAGACTCGGACTCGACGAGTTATAAGACCAAAATACGACGTCCACAACAAAAACGCATGCAACTGACTTCACATGTCAACTAAGTTTTACATAAAAATGTCTTTCTGCTCTCAAAGGAGAACCCCAGCCCAAACTGGGGATTCTCAACAGACAATTCCTAAGACGCTGCTTACAAAAAATTATACAAAAAGAAGTAAAGGAGAATACTAAAACAAAAAAATATTCCGCATTTGAATGTGCTTTTCCGTTGACAGAATATTTTGCAAAATTATAATAGTCTTAGACCTAGATTAGATTTGCCCTCTTCAGAAACCTGATGGTTCTGCAGTAATATGGCCATATCGATTCAACAAAGTCCAGGTACTTCTCCACCAAGTACACTTCTATATCCTTTGCCTTTCTTTTTGCTGCCTCTTTGTAGTCCAAGTTCTTTATATCTATGAATGGTTGCAGTAAACGCATTCTAAAATATTCTTTAAGCTTCCCACGAACAATATAGTCATAAGCTAATAAGGAATACGTAGGCAAGTTCTTGACCACATTAACGGTCTGCTTGAAGCTGAATACATAGAGTGCACAAATGCCCCGTAGCATCTTAACATACAAAGCAACAATCAATGGTCCAAGAATCCACAGAGGGGTCAATTCTTTAGATACTTCCGCTCCATATACTAAAGTAACAGCAAGATACAGGGGAACACTGCAAAGTGAGAGAATATGCAGTATAAATATCTAATATGCAGGATCACAATGAAAGCTATAAAAGAAAAGAGCCATTCTATTCCTTAAATTTTACTATAAAAAAAAATTGTAACTTTTAAATAAATAACAACAGACATAATAGCAAAGCAACAATTTTCTATTCACAGACATAAAGTCCAGAATGCTCAAAGCTCCATTTTTTGAATGGAAGAGACATTCTTTTACTTTTAAAAAACAAAATGTTCAGGAGCTCGGCTGTAAACAAAAGGGAACTTCCCTTCCACCATCAACATACCCCTTCCTATTGTAGCCCCATCCACTATTAATAAACATCACCAGAACAAAAGGCAGATTGCAGAAGACATGTGGAATGTCCATGTAACATCTCAAACCCAAAAATAAATGGGCGAACAAACATATCAAGTAGAATGAAACACCACATAACAGGGAGAAACTCCCCCAACTCAAGATAATAAAGATCTGACAGACAAAAACATATAAACATAGAGAGAGAGAGGACGGGCAAAACAGGTAGTAAAGGGACACAAGTAACAAGATATTGAGACTAACGATACTTACAATGTCAATACAGGTATCTTTATTGTTGCATCCAAACTCAGAAAGAAGCACCAGACAGCCTTCAAGACATGAACTCTTTCTTTCTCTTGTATCGTCTTTTGTGTTTCTGAAGTTTCCATGGTATATGGCTCTTCCACAGTTTGATTTGTAACTTGGTTCGGTGAAGGTGTACGCAACAATGTTAACCAGCTCTTAAATATATTTTTGGCAAAATAATTTGTAGTCTCATCTGCTCCCGCAGAGTAAGAAATGGGAACATTCTGTGCCCTTGGAGATTCCACAGAGGTTTCTTCACTCTCATGTGGCACATACGAAAGTTTTACTGAGCTCTTCAGCGATTTTGACCCACTAGCTCTGCCTCCAGACTCATTTTGGCTGTTGCTCTTGAAAGCAGAGATCTTCAAGGATTTTCCTTTAGGTTTAAGGATGAAAGGAGCCCCTATTCTGGAATCAAATTACTTGATCAATCACATATGCAGCACCATGCGTGGAATAGGCTTAATACAATCTAGAATAACTAATGTGAACTCATAAAACACAATCAGTAATCCAGATTTCATAATGCACACGTGCAATATGTACACTAGGGCAGCATCTTTCCGGTCAATTGAACACGTAGAAGTGGCCCTCAGTAGAAACGGCCATTCTTTTTTTAAGAAGAAAAATTACATTATTATTTTAGAGGTTGTTGCTTGGCAGAAACCTACAGTGAGAAATTCCATAAGGAATGGATCAACCTATCTCCAGGCTAAACGCAGAGACCTCTGATTTTCTTTAAGCCCTACAATGGCCTGACAGAAAACTTGAAGGCAACTCCTAATTTGCTAGCACAGATGAAGACCTACCTTCAGCATGTAGGCGTTTTCCAGCTACTTATCTGAAGGCCGCCATGTTTTTTGTTATCGATCAGGTTGCTTGGTACCATTGACATTCAAGTGTAGATGGTAAATAAGCATCTGATATGTCAGATCAGAGTTAAGTATGACAGTAAGAGAAAGCAAACTCAAGTTTTGTATTAAGGAATGATGAAAAGGTTGCTCTTTCAGAGTTTGTTGGGTAATTTTTTTTAATATTAATGGAAATATGTGGAAGTGAAAATAAGGAAAACTTTATCTGAAAAGCTGAGAACACACACGTATCTATAAGCAAATGAAATTTAAAAAACTGATTAGAAGTTCAATTAAGAAAGTCTGCAGGTCCATAGCCATGGGGAAGAATTTGAGGAACCAATTATGGAGTAGCTGAGAAGGGGTCATCCAAATCGAGACTGAAGAAGTGATCAAAAGTACTACCATATTCTTTCCCACAAAAACAAACTCCATCAGCCCCCTCTCCCTTTCTCAATTTTATCACACTACAACCAAGAGATATGTACAGTAAGAAGGGTGGAAACGGAATCAGCACAGGCATATTGATCAATTATATTCTAAATCTATAGTGCTGTCCTTCTCATATACAAGATGATTGCATGACAATAATCAAAGAACAATAGATCATCTCCGTTATTGCTGCATAGGTGACTGCTGCTTGGATAGAGCAGGTTGGATCTTTTTTTCAAAATCAACGCAATTAGTTTGGGGAAGAATTTGTACTCTGATCTTCAATCCATTCTCAGTGCCTTAGAACATGTATTAATTAACACCAGGAGAAACAAAAAAAATTTATAGCAACTGCACAAGCCCCTAGGACTTGGGACTGATAAGATGTATGGGTTAGATGCGTTCAAACTCTTCAACATAAAAATGTGTAATATTTAGGTGGAGAAGGGTAGAGGGATAAGTCATCAGTTCGTTATCCATTAAGTTTCGAACCGTGAGCCACTGTCCCTCAGGGATTTCTCAGTCATTAAAATAAATAAATAGCAACTCCACAAGATTACTAATATGTGATAATGAAAACTAAAGCTCTTCCAGTTCACCATCATTTCCTATCCCATGGGAAAGAACGCTAGTTTCAGCAGTGAGATTTATATTTTCTTCATCCAGGATTTCATCAGATTTGGGTATGAGCTCTCCGATTTGGACTCATATCAGTATACAATCTTTTATAATTTAAGAAGAGAAATCTACAAAGTCTTTCCTATCTCTCATTTTTCTACATGCTTTGTGTAACTCTATCCATTACACCCTCCAGCCAACAAGGAAAAGCAAGAAGCAAGAATTTCTTCATGGAGTAATTAGTTGACCAAGATTTATTATATATTTACACTGTTATCTAGTTTCTTATTCCCTTAGCCAGGGTCGATCGGAAACAGCCATTCCGAGGGAGGGGCAAGGTTTGTGTACGCTCTACCCTCCCAGGCCCCACTTTACGAGACTACATTGTATGCTGTTGTCGGTTTTATTATATATTTACATCTGACAGGAACTATACAGACCAAAAGTTTTACTATGTTCATTTCTTTAGCAAAACCATAGAAAAGCTAAATATTTGTTTTATTACTTCTAAAAAAATCTTTCTATTGTAGACTCCTCCTTTTTTGGTATACCATTTGTATACGGCCAAGTTGGCCTTTTGCCTTTATCAATGAAACCTTATACTTAATCAAAAAAGAATCTTCATATAACTGCTCATTCAAAAGAGAAGACTAGTCCATCATCACCAACTCCTTGAATTTAGTCGCTTCTTTTTTTGTGTTGTCATTATTAAAAGCTGGAAAGGACTGCAAAAGTTAAGACCATAAATGCGAACATAAATTGCACACCAAGAACAAAAGGTCAATGGAGGATACAAGATTATACCTCAAACAGGATTTGCACTTCAGTGAGATAAAATTATCTTTCTGGCCAACGAAAATTTTTGTTACAGAATGTCTCAATTTGTTCCCAGTAGTCCAAGAAGATGGACTCGAAGGACATGTTCTATAAGAACCCTACAAGTAAAAACATGTCTACTTAATACAATTGAGGAAATTGTAGGCTTCAATGGAGACACTTCTTCAGCAAACAGAAAAAGAAGGTAAGATGATATTTCTCCTATTAGCCACTATTAAAAATAATCACAATCATTATATGATAAAATATTGAACTCGGAAAATGGCAGCAAAGAAATTGTATGACCCAACTTTTCTAATATGAAGTACATCTGACATCCTCAACGCGGACAGGAAACTAGATGTAGATGAAGCACTTGAGTAAATAAGTCAGACAAAAAATGAAATCATGTTTATGAACTTATCAACACTCTGAATCTCGTTACATACATGAATGTTAAAATTTAAAAGAACATGATTTAAGCAGAGTACAACAGCTAATCACCAAGGCAGCGCACTAACATCAAATGACAGAAAGCTTTATCTACAGGAAGAAACATCAATTAATCTCCTGTGTGACAATTAAATTACAATGATTGCATTCCGAACAAACAAAGCCAGCTGCTCTACAGGATTGTCATGCCATTAAAAACAAAGAAACGATTCATATGTTTCATCATCTAATTAGGGAACAATTCCTAGAGGGTAGGGGCAATTCATAGGAACATTTGTTTTATAAAGTTAGATATTTTCATTGCAGGAGATCAAGAAGATGCCAAATTACAAAAGATACCAAATATGTTAGCTCCAACACAAAAGACAATGAAAATACATTTTTAGCACCAGTACATGTATGCCTATGCTAAAACTAAGGAGTTAACATAGTCCAAAGACAAGTTAACACTATTAACAGTTGTAAGAGAATTCCACTGAACAAGCTCACAAAAATCTAGCTTCAGAGAATGTGTAGTAGGCAATGCGTAGAAACTTCTTTCTTTAATATAGAAAAGATTGCACCATATAAATATGATATGGACTTGACTTCAAGTCCAATAAATCAAATAGAAATTTCCTACTTCAAGCTTACAAAGCATGCCATGGAAATTTGACAATGGAATTGGACATTGTCCATTTACCTGCAATTGATGGGTTGCCAATGCCATTATCTCCACCTTGCACGTGCAATCATCTAGCAAGCAAGATCATTACTTCCCCTAGAGCTACAATAACAACATAGTATAGGTACACATCACAACACAAAGATATAATCTCAATTATTAGTAGAAGAGAAAACCACTCACAAATTCAACCCGATTTACATGAAGTATCATAGAGAGCAAGACAATCAAAGATAATGGACGCCACACAGCACCCACCCACAAAGACATACTCTTTTTTAAGAAACACGAAATAAAATGACAAGCAATTATACGAATACCAAGATAATCCATAAATTAAAGTATAGATTAAATCCTTGCATAACATAAATAAGAAACATACTTCCCCTTTCCCAAGAAACATATTAAAGAGGTTACAATTCATTCCCTAAAAGGAAATACTAAAGTGGCTTTATACATATCCATCTAGCTCAACGTAATTCCAACTTCAAAACAAAAGTTTAAGGCTCAATAAGAAAATATAAACACAAATTTGCAATAGCATTGAAGAAGATGACTGCTTACAGCGCAAGACAAATACGTGTAACCTATAGAAGGGTTTCTCCGGCGACTTTGGCGGTGACGAATTGATTTTCCGAGGAGAAAAGAAAAGCTTTATCTGTTTCTTCAGATAACAATGCTTTCCGAAAGGGAGAGATAGAAGGTGAGATTTCGGATAGGGGAAATAGTAGAAGAGAAAGGGTCAGAATGGTGAAATTAGGGTTCTTTCAGGGACCATTTCGATTTTTCAATAAATCATTTTACAGGTATTATTTTAAATTTAAAAAGTACTATATAGTCGGTTCTGTTATTTAAGAATTAAATATTTGTCATTTTTATAACCAGGAAAAAAATATTGGTAAATATTCAGACTCACTTCATTACAATTTTTTCATTCATTTTGTTCTAATCAAAAGATGAAAAAAATAGAAAAAGTTAAGCAGACATTTGTTACCCCTCGACTCTAATCTCTTTGTAATTTTCACTTCATTAAGTCAACCTTTAAAAACATATTTATAAATAAATTTTTTATATATTTTTGTATTCATATATAACATAATAAAATATGACAAATAATCAGAAACTCTGAACATGAAAATCTTAATAAAGAGGCTAGAAAAGGATTGAAACTCGAAAGCACCTCTAAATCTACTTAAATTTAGAAGTATGTTTCGCTCGTATTATAAAATTATCAATATATTTAAATTTCTTAACCAAGTAAAATATATTTTTAAAATTTTTAATAGTTTGAAAATAAAATTAAGGATAATGCACAGGTACCTTTACACTTATGCCTGAAATCTCAAAGACACACTTACACTAGTAAATAGTATTGTTACACGGGGGATTGTTGTTATTTATGGTGTATTATGTCATATTGTATTGTTTTAATAAATACATTATTTAGATTGATCATATCGCTCTTCATCATTATATAGTTTTAACCCATAATTTAAAGGATAAACCTACCAAAAATGTAAGATACGTAGCAAAACTATAGTTGAAAAGGTAAGTTAAGAAATTGAAATATTATTAAATAATATATAAATTCAAAATTAAAAGAAAATATCAAGGTAACGACGCGATCACACTAAATCAGGCATCACGTAGGTTTTTTCGTTGTTACCTAACTATGAATTTGAGCAATACAATACAAACACCAATCAAAACAAGCATCGTACTTAAAACTAACAATATGATGCAATAGGTAGCCAATCATCCTAACAAGGACAATGATTAAACGATGGGATTGCATATTTCATTTCACCAAACTAGCGTTTTGCACATGTTGCTAATGATAATAGAGTAGCAGAGAAAATTACCTAAATGTATGGTGTATTTTACTTTAAATAGTCAAAGAGTTTAAAATGCATAACTAGAGGATTTTCTGTTTTGTTATGGGAGCTTTTTTTATTTATTTTCTTTACCATGTTTTTCAACATGCAAGTACAACTGTACAAGTTTCAAGAGTGGATGTGTATTGGATTCAAAGGTATTTGCGCCAGCTAAATAAAAGAGCAAAGGGGATGGGAGGCAAAACCAGCTACTCTTTGGTCAGAATTCGTAATTTTCGACCAGGAGAATAAGCTTCACATCTAGATTCTGATAATACAAAAATATAATAGCAACTTACAATGCTCCATATGCATAGACATTCATTCCTCTGCTGAGAAAATGGGCCACAATTTAAATGTTCTTCAAATTAATTACACCTCTCATAACATCCATAGCACTTAGAGTTGCACCAAACACACTACTTTTACCAAAACCATGCGGCCACACCAGGCCTTACTACAGCTCACCCGCGTCGCATTGGCCAACAACTTCTCTCTTCTACCATGACAAAAGCTATCACCTAAGACTGGACCACCAGATATCCTGTCAAACAAAGACAAGACTATCTGGTAAGGTTGCGGTTCATCACAAGCTAAAAGACCTAAAACCGCATTTTGGCCCTCTCCATCAATCATAATTGGCATTCACTCTGCCAGATCCAGCTTGCCTACCGTGGAAATTTCCACCTCCGCGCCTTGACTGAACCTGACCCCTCTCTCTGTATCTTTTTTGGTCGACACTGTGAGAACCATCAGCTGCCTCTTCAAAATTACTTGGTTTGCTATTATTGTATTGCCCAACTGGCTGGTACTCATAATGCATGTTGTTCCTCTGCCTTTCTCGACCGCTGGAGGTGTTGTGCTGCCGATTATCTTTAACCGAGAATAAATTTTCATGAGATTCCTGGGTCCGGCCAGAACGATTGTTTTGGTTTACATTCCTCCTTAAGCCTGAGTTGCTCCGCTCTTGCACAGCTTCGGCACTTTCAGCAGGAGCAGATTCAGCTTTGACAACAGGACCTTGGTTAGGGGAGTAGGGGCGTCCCCTAAATGAAGCAGGCTTCCTCTCTCTTCTTGGATCCGGATTTCGAACGTTTGGCACCTCTGAAACAATTTTATCTTCAGATGAAAATGAATCTGCTTGACCTGCACCTATATCACGGCTCTCCTTCTCACTGCGTAAAGGGATACTCACTTTATCATGATGATAATCTCTCTTATTTCCCCGATCGCCTTCCATAGTAATATGTTGGGATCCACTAGACACACCTTCATGTTGATTATGAACTGCAAGCATGTGGGACTTTGGCTGCCAATGTGGTGGAGTGTGATTGCCCATGCCACGGCTTTCCTTTGCTGCAACTCTTCTGTCCATCTGGTTTATTTCAGTTGCTCCTGACAGAGTGTGATTTTGCTGAGGCCCCACACTGTTGTTTTTGTATTCATACCCAAAATTTCCTGTGCTTCTGTGACCCTTGGAAGGGTACCGTTTTCCTTTACCCCTAGTTCCCTCATCTGGTACAACAGGAATGGTGGTACGTTGACCATCAAAATCATCTGGCATGTTCCAACCATCTGATACATCAAACTCACTGGAACACTTGGACTCATATCTCAGAGAATCTCCATCAGGCTTCAAAGACTGAGTCTGATCCAAAGACTTGCAATCGTTCTTGCTGGTGTCCAATGCCAATTCAGTTGAACCCCTTTGCCTCCACACTCCATGAGCTTTTCCCTGCTTATTATTGTGTTTTCCATCACCATCCCTGGACTCTATGGAGAAACTCTCAGTTGCAGATCCAGTTGGTACAGAACATCCAGCGTTTTCAGGCCTAGATTCTGCCCTGCCAGTTGTCCCATCTGGACCGGGAGAATTGCCTGACAACAAAAGTGGCTGTTGACTACTACCATGCTGGGCAAGTTCTTTGGCCACCGGTTTGGGAACGTATCTCTCCATTTCAGCTCTCTTGCTTTTTGAATTACTCTGCACCACGTTATCACTCTTCAGAGGACCAATGGAATTAGATCCAGTTTTCTGACTTGCTTCAGCAACATCTTCAGTTTTGCTTTGAGATCGCACAGGTGCCCACACAACCGTATCACCTCCCTGAAACTTATCAGTATGAATATTAGAGTGCTGATTTCTCTGTGTCCTCCGAGGGTGCTGAGGTTTCCATTGATTAACTACTCGACCATGACCTTCTTCTGTAGGCAAAGGGGGACTCTGGTCAGAAGGTTGCACAACAATGTCACCACTTGCTGCCTGATTTGAGCTCACATCCAGAACCTGAGAAGAATTCAACTTCTCCTGTTGAGTACGAACTTTAACAGGATTACTATCATTTGGCACTGGTGATGGAGAGGCAGGGCGAGGCAGCACAGCATCAAGCTTCTGCTTGTTCTTGTTGGTCCTATTACCTTTCCTTCTCGGCTGCACGGAAGAGTCGACCGCAACCTTGGCATTATTGACCATGTTTAATTCAGCATTTAAACCAACTTCATGAGCCTCGGTAGATTGAACTTTATTAATAATAACATCAGTAGGGCCCTTAGATACCTCAGTAATGCAAACAGGGACTGATTTTTCATTGATATTCTTAGGTGTCATATTTGGCCTTTGCTTGAAGCTAGTACGCTTATGCCTGATGAGACCCCCATCACTCGACTGACAAGTCTCTTTTCCATGAGAGGCAGAAACCCTATTAGCATCTTGCTTGGATAGAAAAGCCTGGGGTTGTGGGATGGCTATTTCTGACTGGACCATAATAGAAGTGCCGAATTCTAACACAACAGGTGGATTAATATACTGACTGTCCTTGTTGAGCATGCGCCCACTAGCATCAATTACGTCACCGTGAGCTGCTAAAGTTGCAGTGCGTGCTTGAGGTTTGACAGTGGACACCACTGTTTCAGGAGCTGAGGAGACTTGTAGATCTTGTTTAATAACATCGGTGGGCGAATCCTTTTCAGTCTTCTGACACGAAGCATCACCTGCCTGCATACGACGATTCAATTCCTCTAATTTAGCAAGAGCTTTAGCTTTCTGTTGTTTAATTCGTTCTTCCTCTTCTTTCTGCAGCTGTAAGGCACGCTGCCTGGCCAACTCTTTCATCTTTGTGCGCTAATTGAAAACAAGTAGCATATATATACATAAGATAAAAGGGAATAAACAACTAAAGTTAAAGAGAAAAAGTAAGCGAACTACCTGAGCCTGGGTATCTGCTGAATCATGCAATTCTGACAAGGATTCTTTTTCAACACTTGCGCTTATATCAGTTAAAGCTTGCTCAACAGCCTCAACTTGTGGACCTGACTCACATGCATGAACATTAGAAGCAGGTTCTAAGCATGTTCCAGAAGCCACAGTAGATGAGCCAGCTGCAACAGGCTTCTTTCTCCAAACATCATCATGACTATCAACTTTGGGTTTACCAGGATGATCATTTCTGGTTTGCGCACCGTGATATGGCCTCCTGCAAGAAAGATGTTTTTAGTAAAGGAAATAGCAGATCCATGAAGTACCACACACAATATAAACAGCCACCTTGACATGGCAGCTATTGAATGACCACCCTTGTTCCCTGTGTTTACAGAAGTATGAGTTCTTTCCGATGACATAAGACCACCTCTAGCTTCATTTACTGAATTGGTAACCTTAGAATTCAGTTCTGACTTATTCATATCCTCTTCTGATGAAACATAAGGCGCTTCAAAACGTCCATCAGATGCTCGTGCTTTTGCATTTAGACCTTCAATCTTCTGCATCAAGGATGAATCTTTGGCAGTCACTGCAGGAGCTGAAACCTTTTCAGGAGCCAGGGAAGATGGAGGCACTCCACCAGATGATTCAACATACCCTGATTTCTTTGCCCAACTGCCATCAGCTACCTTCATTGTATTTACACTTTCAAGTGAATTCGCATTTGTGGTATCTGAAGAATCACCTCCTCGATCACCATAGCTACGCGGATAACAGTTCCCACTCCCTGTTGTTCTCCTCGACTGCGATTCCTTCTCACTGCCATGCTCACCTCCCCACTCATGTTTCTGCAATGATCTCTGAGAGCTTCTATCATGATATGGGCCATTGGTGGGTGCAGCATGTTCCCAAGTCTCTCTTTCATCTCTTGCATCATGCTTTAAAAGAACTTTAAATGGTCCTTTAGCATCATCAGGACGAGAAGACTCCAGTGCCTCTTGCATTGCTTTGGTATTAGAACCGTGGCTACCAATCCTGGCATGAGAATTGCTCGGATCAGGAGTCGTTGGGCCTGAATATCTATTATAGACTGGAGGACCAGGAGGCATGCCCATAAGAGGAATTTCCCGTTCATTGGAATTGCAATAACCCATTGGCGGTCCAAAATAGCCCTCATAGGCCACTGGACCAGAGTAAAAACCAGGTCTAAATGGCATATTTGGACGAATATAAGCATCAGCAATCTGGGGTCTATACATGTCTCCGCCTCTGGGATGATGCCCTCTGGATCCAGGCCCTGGAGGAGGACCTGGCTGTGAATTTGCAATAGCAGGAGGTGGCATCTGGGGTGGGAAGTAGGGGAATGGTTCAATTGGGAAACCACCGGGAGGAACTGGAGCTCCATAAGGTGGCCCTCCGGGTGGCCCTCTATACCAAAGAGCAGCTGGACTATTCATAGGAGGACCTCGCCATGCATCAAAATGCTGTGGTGGAACATTAGGACTGTGATACTGGTGGGGATCCCCTTGCCATTTCTCCATACCATGCTGAGGAGGATCCTCAGCACTTCGACCATCTCTTTTCCATGCATCAAATGATCCACCCTTCATATCTGCACTCGTAGAATTACCCTACCAGCATCAGAAAGCATATTCCACGAATTTTCTGTAGCAACTGACAAGAGTACCAAGTAATGATCACTTAAAAGTTTCAACAAAATAGACAAACCTGAGTGAGAAGCAAATG
The DNA here is from genome assembly GCA_032847665.1 of Solanum chilense. NCBI lineage: Eukaryota > Viridiplantae > Streptophyta > Magnoliopsida > Solanales > Solanaceae > Solanum > Solanum chilense. The sequence goes on along the minus strand of CM064965.1, from coordinate 64,576,066 downwards.
TCTTCTCTAGGGGCTGTGCTACTTTGCCAGAAGCTGAGCTAGGACGGCTACAAGAACCATGATCTATCAAAAGAAAATGAACAAGCAATCAGTTAAGAGAGCAATCCCAACAAAATAATCTGGCAAGGTTTCATTCCAGCAACAGGATAAACACTACTAAAATATTTTTTTTCCTTTTTTCTTCCTTTTCCTAGGGTTTAGGGGGAGACGGGATTCTTGGGATTGAGACGTAGGTGTTGTTGAAGGAGTGAGGGGATTGAACAAAGGAAAGAATTATAATGTTTTAACTACAGTTTATGGCATCATAGAAAGGGATGCTTTGAAGATTTAAACAAATATGGCCTGTTCTTAATAATTGCCAGCAAAACCATAAGTTCTAAACTCCAAGTACACAAACTGCCAAAGAAACCAGTAAAAGATGAAATGAAAAAATCTATACAAATTCATTTTAAAGAAAACATATCATTCCACAAAGCATAGTATAACAATGATATATGGGTTGGAAAATCTTAAGGCACCAGCAGTCACCTTGTGACTCGGTAGTCTTCCCAGAAGCATCTTTATCCGACCCAAGAGTTGGAAAATCCCCAGAAGCCAGAGAAAAGCCTTCATTCTTAGTTGACAGTACTCCCTGTATGTACAATTAAGCTCACCAATCAGCACAGTGACACAATTTTTATTTGGGGAAGAAAAGAGAGAACGAGCAGAATTACAGAATAGAGAGGAATAAAATAGAAGAAAAATATGAAGAGAACGTCAATAATTCATTATATAATTACAGAACAATCTTCTCAACACAAGCGCGGTGATCTTCTTGTAGACCTTCCTATTTGTTTACCTCAACTGATTATCTCATTCAACTATTAGATTGCAGAAATAAATTTTAAAATCAAGTGTGAGAAAAGGAAAACTCACTCCTCTTACTCTCACTCTGTGTCCCTTAAAAACAACATACAGAGGAAGCACAATAGGAATAAAAGATATTTGGCAAAATATGTGGGGCTTACTCGGCTAGGTCATTCACCACTTAAAGACCATTTCTTAGCTTTTTATAAACTATCAACACAGTCGCAGGCGGAATTAGAGTTTTAGAAGGAACACAAATGACGGAGAGGTCATGTGTTTCACTTCAAATGCTAACCAACATTGTTTTGGATAACAAGAAAATAGACGCTATCAGTTGGAAGGGTCATTGCAAGGGTATTTGTCAGTAAAAAATTGTTGCAGTATCCTGAATTTTAGCAACAACTACTGAGAGTTATGGCCTTGCGAAAAAAAGGTACAACATTGCACCTTTAAAGCAAGGGCTTATCTAGGGGGTTTCCCCATGTTGAACCCATGCTCCCCTACCGAGATCATATATAGTAGTATTATATGTTTTAAAAAAAAATACTTAAATAAAGATGTGTGAGCCCATGCTCAAAGTTATATTATGATGATTGGGTACATCGCTCTAAGTGAGGTTAGAAATTCAAAACTTATATATATCTTGTTTTTGTTCTTACTAAAATTGTGCAACACCTCTATAAGTGATTATCGGTAGCACTTTTGGCATTTGAATTAATAATTTTATCTTTTGCTTTGGTCTTTCAAAATTCTCAAGACTGTCATATTGGAAATTCGTCAACATTTTAGAACTGTAAACTTTTCGTATGATTAAACCAAATGTGCATTTAAAACTATTCGTATTTGATGATATAGCATACTGTGATGGGTTCAACCGATCTCAATGCCTTCGACACATAATATATATATATATATATATATATATATATATATATATATATATTAATTTTGGACCTATAAGTTTAAAAGGTTCAACTGGTCAGTGATAGAACCAAGGTAAAACCGGTAAAATTTATATAGTAGATCCACCTTTTTATAATAGTGCACCCATCCCCTCAAAATTCAGGATAGGCCTCTGCTTTAAGGTCTCTTGTTTCTCCTAGATAACGGCTAAGGAGGCATGCCTCAAACAAACCATCTCCAAAAGAACGGTTTTCAATTGTGCAGCAGATGTCCATTATGTGAAGAACAATCTGAAGTCACCCACATTTTTTTGCATTGCAAGGTTACAAGTCAGTTATGGAATTTCTTTTTGTCAATATTTGGTACATCATGGACCATGCCAAATTCCATTACAGAAATGTTGAAGTGTTGGACCAGGTAGGGTCTGTGCAGGAAAGCTCAAAAGACCTGGAAGACTATTCCTCAAGTTATATGGTGGTCAGTTTGGTTAGAAGGAAATACCAAAATTATTCAGGGCAATAAGAAAAAAACATACAGAGCCTTAGAACTTAGATGTCTTTTGTTGATTTCTTTTTGGTGCAAACTAGCTTTCAATCCAGAATTTAGAAACAATAGCTTATCTGCACAACTAGTAATTTTGTTGCAATAGCTTAGTACATTTCATACAATATATTGTCCTCCCCCCCCCCCCCCAAAAAAAAAAGAGACATTTGGTAAAAGAACAACTAAGAGATATTCATCACAAAGGGAACAGAGCATCAAATAGCAACAAACAACGTACCAAACGCTCTGCGGTGGTTGTTGCTCCCCATGCTACTGGATGTTCAGAAACAGGCTCAGCAAAGCGTGAAAGCTGCGAGCTGCCGGGCCTTGTCTCTGCACTGTGTGGGCGTGCCAATGTCGATGGTACTTTGTTTGATGATAATGGCCCAGAAGCTGACGAAGGCCTAGAACTGGTACCCCATGCACTAGTTGTAGGTTCTTGTGTTCTATCACTACCAGCAGTTGAAGGTCGAGTGCCACTCCCAGATGAAGGGCGTGATCTAAGATGACTTGGTGAGCTTGATCCACCATCAGCATTTGGAGAGTGTGTTGAGGAACCCCATGGATTTGACGTAGAGGAAGATGTACGGCTACCCCAGCTCAATGTACCCCTATGTCAAAAGAGGAGAGAGGGGCCTAGATCAAATCAACAAAGAAACAACACATACCAGACAGCTCTCACCAAGGCAGGAAACCGAAATAAGTATCGCACAGAAGTGCCAATGCCAGGGGCAGGCGGACACCAATATAAGAAGCGCTTGAAAAGAAAATAAGAATTGAAAAAGAACACAGGTACTCACTTGGGAACAATTTCAACATTTGGGTCCAAACCATGGTTCTCTAACCTTCAAGATTCAAGTACATACAAATTTAGAAACACATATAATTAGATCACAAAAACAAAAGTTCAAATCAGCCAATATTTCATACCGCTGACTGGGTAAGTTCAATGGTTTTGGGACAGCCACTTTTCCAAGGACAGTCATGCCACCTCTTCTTGCAGAAACCCACCTATAATGATGGAATTAAAGGGCAACTTAAGGAGATAACACAACCACACCAGTAAAACAATGTCCTCATGCCAACTTCATTGTATGTGACACAATCTAATAATAACTTAGCAATTTGATAACACCATAAACTATAACAAAATGCAAAAAGGTTAATATTTCGTAGAAATCAAAGCAAAATTTTAGAAACCTTCCACTTTGACCCCAAAAAAGGGCTTTACAATATATTCGTAAGTTTTAACGCCACACCATTGAAACATCACCATTTGAGAAATTTTTACAACAATTGTTCAATAAACTGAAAATGTCACACTGGGGCTCATTTCTAGCCCCTAACTAGAGAAATCCACAAGCATCATGGTTTTCCTAAAAACATGTAGAAGATTTGGAATTTAAGCAAACAACAATATTAAATTTTTTGGAGAGAACAGCTTATGCAGAGGAACCTTCGTAAAAGAGAATTATGACTTTTGGAACGCAAAACTTAACAAGGAAATTCGGATCACGAAAAGAAGAATATGAGATCCTCCTCAAATTGGTTGGTCTACATTGCTTTGCATTTCTGACCTCAATATATTCAATACTTGATCAAAAAAACCAATACTACCGGTCTGCACCATTAAACATGTTAACAAACATAAAAACCTTCTTCACAATATTTGGCCATTGAAGCGACATATTTCCAGTATATAAACCACTTTAGAAACTGACCTACTCCATCATTCTATTTATTTGATAGTATTTGACAAGGACGAATTTTAAGATGCCAATTTCACTTACATATAAGACTAGTGATTGTATAAGAGAATCTTAAATGTGATCATTGAAAAGTTACGGATCCTGAAAAGAAAAGTTATGGCCATGACAATTTTGTTCTTTCTTCCAGATCTTTTTCACTTTATTTGAAAATCAGTGGGCATGAAAAATGGATTTAGAGAACACCCAAAACCTTGTTTTCACATTTACTATATTTTCTTTTTCAAATTTCTCCCAACTTTTTTAATTTATAAAAATAGCCCCATTTAATAATATATTTCATTTTATTAGGAACAGTTCATTTAAACAATAAAATATTAATTGCAAAAACTATAACCAAATACAATTCCATCTTCAGCTCCAATTTCAAAAATTTCAAATGAAGTGAACTAACATTTCTAATATTATGTAGTAGCTCGTATATGGATTTAATCTATGACATTATGTAACTACCCATTATGAGACATTACTCTTTTAAAGAAAAATTGGGGTTTTCAAATAAATTAGTCAAGTTGGGCGATTTACTAGTTTTTACAAATTTAGGGGTATACACCATGTTTAGAAGGAAAAAAAAACTCAAATTCCAAATAGTCTTTGCAAAAAGTATGGTCAACAGAACTCCAACTTTTGAAAATTCAAAATAAAGTGAATATTCTTTTGTTTTCATGGTCGAACGACCACTTAATGAATTGAAAATTGTATAAAAATGGGATACTGTCAGTCTGTCAATCATCTTAGAACGTCACAAAATGAAAAGAGTATCACAGAAAGGACCATGGTCATAAAAAAAAAGTCATATAAAGGACTATCAAGAAATACTTTTATAGTCTAATTTTGTCCATAATCAGCATAACAGACAAAGAGGGCCAGAGAGAAAAAGATGGAAACATGTATAGTTCTGGATTTATAATGGTTTTTTAAAAACAAAATAACAGAGGGAGCCATGAAGTTAACTAGGAATGGAGAACAAAACTCAAATAAAGCAACATAAGGAGCACTTATGGAAAGTAAAAAAATTCTTGTGAGAGAAGGATCTCTTCATACCTTCTCTCCCCTGCCAACATATTTGAAGTCATTATCCAAATATTGATCTACGTTCATCCAAACAGCTTCACAACCTAATTCAGCTAGAATCTGGAAAATATTTGCAACAGCACCTCTTTCCATTAACAAGAGTCATCAAATTAGTAGAAATGATACCAAAATATTTTCAAGATGAAACGTTACACCATAAACTTCAGACACAATTTCTACTTCATGGAAAAAAGTGGACATATGATTTAGAGTGACAATGCCCAAATCAATTGGATTTGGGAAAGTGGTGACAAAATACACATATCGAATGTTTGTCCAGAACTTCAGAATCTGCTTATACTGAAAAGTGTTTTTCGGAATGTACTTCGTAAGTAGCAATTTGTTTGTTGCTAATCAATTTGAAAAGCACTTTTGTCAATATTAGAGCATCAATTTGTGTTTGGCCAAGCTACCGAAAAGAAAACTTTTTCAGCCTCTGCAACTAGTCAAAAGCACTTACTTTTTCCTCAAAAACTTGGCTAAGCACTTCAACTCACTAAAATAAGCACTTTTGATTCCCAGAAGCTTTGGCCAAACAGGCTAGACAGTTTCACTAAACAATTTCCTTCTATGGGATCTCCAAGAGAAACTTAACTTTTATTAAAACTACACTACTGTAAAATGGTGGCTACAAGAACGAACGAAAATGAAACATAATTAGATCCAGGTATGACAAGTGATGCATTCTGATTTGTGTGTACACGAGATCAAAG
>CM064965.1:64530121-64570121 GCA_032847665.1 Solanum chilense | reverse complement strand
AACAGCCCCCCCCACGCGACTTCTCGCGTCTCTCCCTCGTCTCCCACACACCCAAATCCAGCGGAAAACAGAAACAGACGCGCAGAAGCCCAGAAAATCGAAACCTCCCCTCGCGTCGCGACCTCTCTCTCTCACGCGACCTCTCTCTCGCGTCGCGTCTCTCTCTCTCCTACGCTCTCCCACGCTCTTTCTCTCCCTACCCCACACGAAAATTCCCCGACAGCCCCAAGTTCCCCTTTTCTCTTTCGGTCGAAAAGGGGTTTGACCAAATCATGAGGTCAATTTTTATTTTTTTTTTCGAATTTTCAAATTCGTTTTCCCCTTCTCCTCGAAAAATCGAGTGTGTCTTCCTATTTAAACCCCGTTTTGGATTAGAAATGGGGAGAGCAATTTTGGTCGAAAATTTTTGAGGTTAAAATTCCTTTCGTCTCACTGTTGGTTTTGAAGAACAGAAGGAACGGATAAAATCGAGATAAATATTCCGTTGCGTTGTGTGTGTTCGATTGCGGATTCTTGTTGAAACGTCTAGCCGTGGTTCGCGTGTAGAAGTCGTCGTCGTCCGCTGCTCGTCAGTTCCCGTCGCTGCTCCGAAAAGGGTAATATTCGTTTCAACTCTCGATTTTTTAATTGCATCTGTTGTTTACACTTCGTTGTTTAGGTTGGTTGTAGTTGTTGTTGACTCGATGTAGTGCAGAAATCGTTTGAAAATTCGTGGTTATGTTGTTCTGTTGCTTATTGTTTTCCCTTTCTGAACACTCCTTCTTCATGTTGTTTTTGATGGATGGCTCCTTGTTGTGACTGGAGCTTCTTTCGGGTTAATAGTTGAAACCGTTATGTATGATGTTGCTCATTCAGTATGTTGATCCCCTGTTTCGTTTTCTTTTTCTTTTGTCAAGCATGTTAAATGTTCGAGTATTGAGTATGTATGGTTTGTTTGTTGTAAATAAGAGGTTATGTTTGCCGCCTTAGCTCGAGTTTGTGTAAATAAAATCAATCAATGTTCTGTTCTAGTTGCTGCTACCTTCTCGTCTCTGTAATAGTTTTTTTTTTCACCATGACTGTATCATTGCTAGCTTAGTTTAGACTACAGTATGTTAGGCATTTGCGACTTACATGTGAGTTATTAGTCAACATCTTTACGGCTTGTTCGTTTCTCCCTTTAGTCTGTAACTAGATTTCATTACGAATCATGTAATTTTGGGTGCTCACGTGGTTTCCTTAGCAGACATCTTTTCCTAAATGAATTAATGTTCTCCTTTATGTTGCTCCGACTTCAAAATCGGCTGATAGTTTCTCTAATGCAATATGATGATCATGTTGTTATTTTGTTCATATTTGTCACCTTACCTTCATCGTTGGGAAAGTTTGAAAACCCATTTATTCCACAAAAGTATTGACTTAGTATGAGATCATTTTGAAATGAGTGTTTAATATGATTATATGACCGTTTGCTAACTATTTAGCTTCTCACTGCTCCTCCTCAGTAATTGTTCCCATTGATTTTCTCATTGGTTTCTAAAAGAAGTATCTGCCAAGCTGTTGTGTTTTTTGTTGTTTTCTTTTAAGAGCTAGCTTTCCTTGATTGTTGCCCAATGATTTGCAAGTTTGTTTTAGTTCAAAACATGTTTAGTTTGTTATTAGTTTATCACTTCAAATGCTAATTAATTTCTGTTTGGTTTACATGTGAAATTCCTTTCGAGTCCATTTTGGGACTCTACTCTGTTCTTGCATTTCGGGAGAGTCATGAAGACTTGGAACTTTTTTTTTATTTGAGTCAATCCGTCAAAACGAGAAGATGTAGAAAGACAAGGGTCATGGAGATTGAAGACGATGGACTAGAAGATTCTTCTTCCATTTTTATTTTTTACTTTGTATATTTTTGTAATGGGTCTAAGCCCTCTTGTCGCCTTTTCGTTTTCTATATTTTATTTTGTATGTTTAGATTAGGACAGGTACAAGATGGGTCAAACACCCAAAAGCAGGTGGGTCCAAGATTCGGTCAAGGCGAACAGAACCCGAATCCGGACCCAAAATCTCTCTCTCTCTCTCTCTCTATCTTTACTACCTGTTTGTGCGTTTTTTTTTAAATGTCGTTATCTTAGGATTAGAAGAATCCAAACCCCCATCGAGCGCCTTTTACTTTATCGAACTTAAAACGTAAAAAATTGAATCTTAAAGCAATAGACGTTTCAAAATCACTAGTTTGGTTAGTGTCAAAGTTTAAAAAGTTTAACTTTAATGGAATCCTAAAACAATAAGTGTTGCAAAGCTTATAACTAGTTTAGATAAAATTTTAAGAAGGTTTAATTTTGGAATAGACTCGCAAAATTGCAAGATAAATATTTTGAAACTTGTAAAATTGTCTTAAATATTATAATTTGTTTAAATGAACTTTAATAGATTCAACTTCTAAATCGCAAAAAATAGTCAAATAAGTTAATCGCCGGAAAACCGTGTTAAGCGGAGTGTCTTAGGTGCCTTACACCTTCCTAAGACACTAATAAGAATCCCGAACCCATTTAAATATTTCTAAAATAATCTTTTCTGTTTAAATTGTTTTGGAAATAAGTTTTCTTGATTTTTCTTAAAAATTAAGTGGCGACTCCTAAAGTCAAAAATAAAACAGAGCTCTTTTTGGAAAATCTAATTTTTTCGATAAAACAATATTACGTATTACATAACAACTTTGAAATAAATTACTATCTCAAAGAAAGAACCAAACTAATTCAAATTGATAATATGCATATCGATAAGGGTGGTTAGCACTTGGCAGTGAAAGACTTTAATAATATGGACATGAATTACATAATATTTGAGAAACTTTGTTTGTAAGGTTAAACAACTAATTAGTTGAGTCGATGATTTACCAGAAATAAAGATTAAAAGAGAAACGTTATTTGTACAAGCTGGTCCTTGAAATAGGCGGTAAACTACAAATTTTACTAAAGTGAAACGTATTTTAGATTGTTTGTTGCCTTTGGCATTTGTGCGGCGAGCTTAACGTTAATTAAGAGAACGTAGACATTGAAATTTTGTAGGACTCTAGCGTTCAGTTTTAGTTGGAACTCTACAAATTGTACCCACAATTTTTATCAATAAATTTATGTTTAAATTTGTTGCAAACAAATTGGCACACCCAGACTAAATCTCTCCTTCATCTGTTCTCTCTTAAATCAAATCTGAAAATCTAAAGCGGCAAAGGTGGAAGAATGAGTACTTCAATACTCGTCTTTGAGTTCATCAAATCTACACTCCGACAAGCCTTTGAAGCAGGGACATTTGTAGACATTGAAATTTAGTGAGACTCTACAAGATGCGTTCAATTCAACTCATATTAGGATTCTTGGAGGCTACTCAGTCCTAAACCCTACTTTATGTCTATGCCTATATAAAGTGTACTAAATTCTCTAAAAAGGCATATCGAAAATTCCATAAAGAGATCGATCTCGAATACTCTCTAAAAATCATCCTAATTTGAGAAATACGTTACTGACGACCCTCAAATCATGAATAAATTTTAGGAGAGGAGTTTGAGAAATATGCCACGTCCTCAAATCATGGATAAATTTAGGAGAGAAAAATCAAGGAAGAAACAGATTTATAGTCATAATCTTAATTAATAAAATCATATTTATTTATATTTTATATGTATGATTTATTTATTTTTCATATATTTAAAATTTGTTGCAAACAATAGGTATTATTGAGAGGGCACTAAGTAAATGAAGAGAACAATCACCATAATGATTCTCAGTTTGGAGGTCACCCATACAAGTCTAAGTGGTTCTTAATTTCTTATGATCAATTACAACTTAAATATACTGCATTCTAAAGAGACAAGTAGTCGTTTAATTGCTAGTTAAAAGTTATGCCAAACATATTAATAATACAAAGATTAGTTATTGCTCCTATTATTTCATAAATTAATCATTTGACAAAGTCAGAAAATATATAAGACGAAGTCAAAAGTTTCCATCTTTTCGAGTATTTTTAATTTTTTCGGATATACGGATTACTAAGTTTTCTCGGTGGGAGTTGTTGGTAATTATTAATTTGGACACTTAATTTATTTAGTCTTTTTTTGTTTCTTTTATGATTCAAAAATCGCACTCATAAAGTGTGTGTGTAATTTTATAAGCAGTATTTGTGGATAAGACACAACGTGGTTGGTCAAGAAATTATATATATTTATTAACGATTATATCTTTGTTTATTATATTACATATATTATTAGAACCCGACTTTTTAAGAAGTCTCTGTGACTATGTTTGTCGTCTTAAAACTGTTGGACAAAATAATTGTGTACAGAAACAGAGAAATTTCATTTGAGTACATATATGTCTAGACAAAATAAAGCTAGTAGACAAACTAATAAATTAATATCAATAGTAGCAGTTAGAAAATGTAGGGTATTCTTAGACCATTTCTTCAGATAATTTTTAAGTTAATTAAACACAATTAGCTAATTTAATATTTTGTGTAATCTTCTCTTTCTTTTGTTTTGAGGTGCACTCTTGCATAGATGTATACTGTATCAAATATGAAGGAATTCAATACGTTACACTTCACAATTTGATTGACAAGTAGAGCTTATGAAATATTGCTATTAAATATAACATATTTTTAAAAGCACTTCTTTTGAAATGGTCAAAAGTGCATTTCAAAAATTAATAATAATTGTGTTTGAGTAACTCATTTGAAAAGTGTTTTTCATAAGTAAATTACAGTTGACTGATCTTTTCGAAAAAAATATTTTTTAGAGTTAAATTACGACTGTACTTTTATTAAGATTATTTTATTGGAAGAAACTATTTTAATATCTATAATAAAAGTTAATTAAACTTTTTTATTAATTAAAATGTATCTATTTAAATTTTCAATCAACATTATATCTTTTTTGGGAGGATTGAGATCTTATGAAAGTGACCATATATAGTTAAATAAAGGACAACTTTCACATATATCAAACACAAAATTTAAATTTGTATGCTATAGCAAAGTTTGCATAATTGCGTCACATAACAAACATATATATGTATAATTCGCTATACGTACATATACAACTGAAAGCTATGTCTATTTCGCTATACATATATACAAAGAAGCAATTGTATAATTCGTTGGTTCCTCTTTAGATTTGTATAATTTCGCTGACAGACCATATGTATAAATTGTTGTTAGCCTCTCGTTTCGTATAAATCGTTGTTAGCCTCTCAATTCAATTGTATGTGTTTGTATATCTGTATAAAAATTTGAATTTGTATACAATTGAATCGAATTGTATAAAACGAGAAAGAGAGAAATTATATACAATTTGAATTTGAATAAAACGAGAAAGAGAGAAAGACAAAAGAGACTTGGGCAGGTAATATACAATTGAATCAAATTGTATAAAACGAGAAAGAGAGAAAATTGTATACAATTTGAATTTGTATAAAATGAGAAAGAGAGAAAGGCAAAAGAGATTTGGACAGGGAAATTTTTGTATTGTATAATTATAAATGTATAGGACACACATATATATATTTGCATGAATTTATACAATTTTCTCTCGATTTATACAAACGGAAACACAATTTATACAATTCTATTGTATAAAGCGAGAGAGGCGAGCGAGAGAGGGAGAGTGGCGAGCGAGAATATGAGGGAGAGAGACGACTGACAAACAGTTTGTTATGGGACACTAATAAATCAAACGATAGCTACTGTATTTATTTTACATTTTTAATTTGTCATTCTATATAATTATCCCTTAAATAAATGATTTACATATACTCCTTCTGTTATAAAAGAAGTTCACATATATCGATCATAAACAGTTAAAGCTCAGATATACCCTTGTTATGACTTATGAAAGCTCACATATCTTTTTTTTACTTCTATCAGATGATCGATATAAATGAGTCACTTTCATAAGTCATAGCAAGAATATTTGAGCTATGACAGAGTTAAGAAGTATATCGCGTCATTTCCCCTCCCTGTTAAGTTTACAAGAACAATTAGACCTTTTTTCTTGCAATCTTTCGAAAAATCGAATATTTTACTTGAGACATCGGTTGATGAAAAGCTGGGGCTGGAATAGGAGAAGAGAGTCGGAGAAGAGAGTGACATAAGGTAGGAGAATAGGTAAAATAAAATGGGTCTATTATATTTTTAACGGGTCCGGTCAAGTGAGGCCGGTCATTAAATAGTTTAAATGATATTTTTTTTATTTTTTTAATTTTAAATAGAAAATCATATCAACAAAGTTTAATTAAAATATTAATTAAATATGCTAAATGACTTTATGAGAGAACCTTTGGTAGTTGATTAACTTTACTGTAAGAGTGGATACTTGAGTGACTCTTGAATTAAAATACAAAGTTGAGTGAGTTTCTAAAATAACAGTAGATAGTTGTGTGACTATCTCGGATATTAACTTCATAAATAAATTATTTCTCAAAGTTTGATAACATATTTGAGTCTTTTTTCCAATAGTACTGATGTTCGTTTGATAGCATATTTGAGTCTTTTTCCCAATAGTGCTGATTAACATGGCGCAAAATTAGTAGAAGATAAAATGATAACAATTAGAGGTAAATGAAAAAACGGAAGTGTTCGACATTTGTTTCATTATTTGTGGTATTGGATATGACAGTAAAAAAATGAGATGGAAAGAAAACTGATCCTAATTAATTAGAACATGGAGTGCAATTGCTAGCAAAGGTGATTTCCTACGAATAGTGATGCCAGTGTTTTCACTTCCTCTTTTGGGAATGCAAAATTGAACTTGTGTACAATCCTTGCTAATGCTAGCTCATTCACCATAATAACAAAAGTACTTCCAAACGGAATCAACAGTCCTTTCACATCAATATCACTATTCAAGAACCTCTTTGGTCGGAATTCCTCTGAATGACCAAGCATTGATAACCACTTGAGTTTTAGCAGGTATGTGATACCCTAGTAATTTTACATCTTTCTCGGGGAATTAATAGTGGAATCGGTTGATGAAGCCCAAGACTCTCCTTGATTGCTGCTTTCAGATACTGTATATTTCCCAAGTCATCCTCTTTTATCTCCGCTTTCCCTTGGACTAATCCCCTAACTTCATTTTGTAATGTTTCCATTGCTCTTGGATGCCTCAAAAGCTCTGTCATTGTCCATTCTAGAGCTGTATGTGTTGTGTCCGTACCAGCAGCAAATGAATCCTATCTATTTAAAGGGGAAAAAAATAGTAATAATATTGAGGAAAAGATTAATTAACCTAAGCTTTCAAGTATTTCTTTTGTACATATTGCAACGATGCTTACCACGAGGAGAACCTTCAATGAATCTCTATAAGATCAAACTCCTTTGTTGCTGAGAAGGTGAAGCACAGTGACACTTCTAATTTGTCTCCAATATTCACCATCAGGACTAAAAGCCACAAACGAGTTTATCTGACATTCTAGATTTAGGTCTGCTTGAGCATACAAGATGGTGAGTTTTTGTTAAAGAATGATAAAAGTTTCATATCGGCGGTTAATGAGATGGGTGGTCTCCTTATAAGATTTGGGCAATCCTCTACCTTTTGAGCTAGCTTTTGGAGTGTGAGTTAGGCCTAAGACCTAATTTCACATTGTATCAGAGCAGGGTTCATTTCAACCGATGTTGGGGTTTTCAAAATCAAAATTGTCCACGCACCAGATGTTAAGCACTGGCGGATTCCTTATAAGGCCTAGGCAATCCTCCTCCCTTTGAGCTAGCTTTTGGAATGTAAGTTAGACTTAAACCAAATTTCACAGTTTTCATGATATCACGAGCAACTTCAACAGAGGAAGCAACAAGCACTGGCTTACTGCCAAAGTAAAGTAGCATGACTGGAGCATATTTTTTTGATAGCTTATGGAGAGAACGGTGAGGATGCAGACCGAGTTGATGCGAATTCCCTACAATGGGAAACTTTATTGGAGATGGTGGTAACTTTTTTGAAATGTTGAAATTAGTAAAGAGCCATTTATGAAGAAAGAAAATGAAAACAAACAGAGGAAGTAAAAGAGAATAACAGGGGAGATCCATTTTGTTTTTGTTGCAGCTACCGAGAGCACCAAGATACAAATAAATCAAAATTTGGGGCTTCCAGTCTTATTATTGATCAACCATAGACGATAACTTGCAAGTTTTCACCATGACTATTTCAAAATGACAAGAGTTGTAAGGATTGAGATGTTTATATTATGTTTTGTGATGGTAAAATTGGGATGATGTTTTTTTCAATTTCAATCTCATTTTGTGATGGTAAAATTGGGATGATGTATTACCATTTCAATTATTTGAGGAAGGAAACCAATACGTCAAAATACCACGCGCAAGAAATATTGCATAAAACAACATACAAATTAACACCCAAAAAGGGAGTCACTTATTACATATTGTGAAATTATTAACTATTAGCAATACTGACTTAGTTTATTTGATAATATTGGCGAACAAGATCATGGAGAAAAAACTCTTAACTAAGTAGAGCATGGAATGGCCACAACTAGCAATGGTGATTTCCTACGAGTAGTGATGCCAGTGCATTCAGTCATGTCCAAATCTTCTTCTTTTGGTAACACAAAATTGAACTTGTGCACAAGCCTTGCTAATGCTAGCTCAATCACCGCAATAGCAAAAGTAGATCCTGGGCAGCCCCTTCTGCCTGCTCCAAACGGAATCAACTCAAAGTTTAGTCCTTTAAAATCAATATCACTATTTAAGAATCTCTCAGGCTGAAACTCCTCTGGATTTTCCCATAATAAGGGGTCTCTTCCAATCGCCCAAACATTAATAATAGCTTGAGTTCTAACAGGTATGTGATAACAGCCTAATAATTTCACGTCTTCCCTTGATTCTCGAGGAACTAATAGTGAATTCGGTGGATGTAGCCTGAAGCTCTCCTTGATAACAGCTCTCAGATACTCCATAATTTTTAAATCATCCTCTGTTACCTCTGATTTTCCTTGAGTTAATCCTCGCACTTCATTTTGTAATGTTTTCATGGCCCTTGGATGCCTCAAAAGCTCTGCCATTGTCCAATCTAGAGCTGTATATATTGTATCCGTCCCACCAGCAAACGAATCCTGTGTTAGAAAATAAAACACAAAACATAAAATAGATTGTTATGTGTAAAGATCATAATAGGAGACCAACTGTCCAAAACCCAACCAATATAGGACTTTTATCCGCTCTAACATTTATATAGGAAATACAAGATTCTTACCAAGAGGATAGCTTTCAATGAATCCCTTTGAAGAGGAAAGCCAGTTTCCTTTCCATTCTGAATTTCTTGCAAAACATCCAAAAAGTCTTTAGCTTCACCCGCGCTGTATTCTCTTTTAATAATGTGTTCTTCAATCACGCTGTCTAGAAATTCATCCAAATCTTTAGCTACTTTCTTCACTCTGTTGTCTAGACCGTTGATTTTATTTAGCCATTTAAGCCATGGAATATACTCCCCAATGTTAAAAGTACCTAAAAGTTCAAGAAGTTCTTCTAATAGAGCCTTAACAGCTCTTCCACTTTCCCTTTCATTATGTATCCTCCCTAATGCCACTCTGCTAATTATGTTCTTAGTCAGTGAACCTAAATGATCACCCAAATTTATCACTGAACTCGAAGAATCACATCCGTCCCTGATTTTTCCAATCATATTAGCTGTTTCTTCTTCTCTGACACAACGAAAAGATTGGACTGTTTTGTTGTTCAGAAGGTGAAGCACCACAATACTTTTAACTTGCCTCCAATATTCACCAAATGGACTAAAGCCCACGTCCTTAGAGCCATAAAAAAGTCTATCAACTATGCTGGATTTAGGTCTGGTTGCCCATACGAGATCGTGAGTTTTCATGATATCACGAGCAGCTTCGACAGAGGAAGCAATAATTACTGGCTTACTGCCCAAGTGAAGTAGCATGACTGGACCATATTTTTTCGATAGTTTATAGAGAGAACGATGAGGATGCAACCCAAGTTGGTGCAAATTTCCTATGATTGGAAGCTTTGTTGGAGATGGTGGTAATAGTACATTTTGGGTATTTGAAGTAGTAAAGAAGCAGTGATGAATTATGAGGAAAATGAAGACAAACAGGGGAATTAGAAGAGAATACCAGGAACAGGGGAGATCCATTTTTTGGTACTTGCTAGGAAAATGAAATCAAATTAATATCACCTACACGTTGATAAAATTATTCATTCCATTGCACCCACATATATAGAGACGTAGTGAATATTTTGTGTTTTAAAAAATAATAAAAATGTGCGTTTTGGTGGATTTTACTTTAACGTGGCAAGAGTTCATTTTACACGCTACAAAAATAAATAACTACAGGAGTAATTAGCTATGAAATTTGTCGATGACACGTGATTAACATGATTACTTGGTAATTCATTGCCTATCAATCGTTAAACTGTTTTAGCGACAAACCTTTGTTGGGAAAACGCGGACGAGCACAAAAATATATATGGTAAAAGTAATGGAAAAAAAATAGAAAAATGACGACATCAAAAATTTATATGAAAACCCTTCTGAATAAGGGAAAAAACCACGGACCAAGAGGAGCAATTGATATTACTATAGTAAGGAATTTTACACTGTGTAGTCACGAATACAATACTCAAAGTGACTACTACACACTCAAAAGGAACAACACTCTTTTGGTTTCCATCTTACTAAAATATCGCTCACACTCTATTTTTCTTCACGGACTGTTTTCTTGTATAGTCTATAATACCTCACTTTGCGAAAATATAACGGTATAATATGTGTGTATACAGCCGGTATATACTGTATATATATTCAACCCAACACCTCAAGTCTTTCAACCCAACATCCAGCCCATTTCCTGTCATTTATTCCCAGCCCAAACCATCAGCCCACATCAATTACCCCCTCCGTCCGGCCCACCTAAAATCGACCCAAACCCAGTTAACCCAGCCCACTCTCCTCTACCCGACCCATTCCCTCAAACCCGACCCGTCTGCCCCTCTTCTTCCCCTCCAAACAGATGCCAAACCCAGAAAAGAAAAAAAAATTCCCAGAAAGATCTCTCCCACACCCTCGCGTCTCCCTCACGTTCTCACCCTCTCTCCCGGCGTCTCTCTCCCACGCTCTCTCTCTCTCTTCCCTCACACCAGACCCACGCGACTCCCAGCTCTCTCCCCGTCGTCGCGTCGCTCATCTCCACGCTCGCGTCTCCCTCACGCGACCTCTCTCCGTCTCTCTCTCACACTCTCTCCTTCCCTCGCGCCTCTCCCTCTCTTCGCCATCTCCAGAAGCCCCCCCGCGAACCCAGCAAAGCAGAACAGCCCCCCCCACGCGACTTCTCGCGTCTCTCCCTCGTCTCCCACACACCCAAATCCAGCGGAAAACAGAAACAGACGCGCAGAAGCCCAGAAAATCGAAACCTCCCCTCGCGTCGCGACCTCTCTCTCTCACGCGACCTCTCTCTCGCGTCGCGTCTCTCTCTCTCCTACGCTCTCCCACGCTCTTTCTCTCCCTACCCCACACGAAAATTCCCCGACAGCCCCAAGTTCCCCTTTTCTCTTTCGGTCGAAAAGGGGTTTGACCAAATCATGAGGTCAATTTTTATTTTTTTTTTCGAATTTTCAAATTCGTTTTCCCCTTCTCCTCGAAAAATCGAGTGTGTCTTCCTATTTAAACCCCGTTTTGGATTAGAAATGGGGAGAGCAATTTTGGTCGAAAATTTTTGAGGTTAAAATTCCTTTCGTCTCACTGTTGGTTTTGAAGAACAGAAGGAACGGATAAAATCGAGATAAATATTCCGTTGCGTTGTGTGTGTTCGATTGCGGATTCTTGTTGAAACGTCTAGCCGTGGTTCGCGTGTAGAAGTCGTCGTCGTCCGCTGCTCGTCAGTTCCCGTCGCTGCTCCGAAAAGGGTAATATTCGTTTCAACTCTCGATTTTTTAATTGCATCTGTTGTTTACACTTCGTTGTTTAGGTTGGTTGTAGTTGTTGTTGACTCGATGTAGTGCAGAAATCGTTTGAAAATTCGTGGTTATGTTGTTCTGTTGCTTATTGTTTTCCCTTTCTGAACACTCCTTCTTCATGTTGTTTTTGATGGATGGCTCCTTGTTGTGACTGGAGCTTCTTTCGGGTTAATAGTTGAAACCGTTATGTATGATGTTGCTCATTCAGTATGTTGATCCCCTGTTTCGTTTTCTTTTTCTTTTGTCAAGCATGTTAAATGTTCGAGTATTGAGTATGTATGGTTTGTTTGTTGTAAATAAGAGGTTATGTTTGCCGCCTTAGCTCGAGTTTGTGTAAATAAAATCAATCAATGTTCTGTTCTAGTTGCTGCTACCTTCTCGTCTCTGTAATAGTTTTTTTTTTCACCATGACTGTATCATTGCTAGCTTAGTTTAGACTACAGTATGTTAGGCATTTGCGACTTACATGTGAGTTATTAGTCAACATCTTTACGGCTTGTTCGTTTCTCCCTTTAGTCTGTAACTAGATTTCATTACGAATCATGTAATTTTGGGTGCTCACGTGGTTTCCTTAGCAGACATCTTTTCCTAAATGAATTAATGTTCTCCTTTATGTTGCTCCGACTTCAAAATCGGCTGATAGTTTCTCTAATGCAATATGATGATCATGTTGTTATTTTGTTCATATTTGTCACCTTACCTTCATCGTTGGGAAAGTTTGAAAACCCATTTATTCCACAAAAGTATTGACTTAGTATGAGATCATTTTGAAATGAGTGTTTAATATGATTATATGACCGTTTGCTAACTATTTAGCTTCTCACTGCTCCTCCTCAGTAATTGTTCCCATTGATTTTCTCATTGGTTTCTAAAAGAAGTATCTGCCAAGCTGTTGTGTTTTTTGTTGTTTTCTTTTAAGAGCTAGCTTTCCTTGATTGTTGCCCAATGATTTGCAAGTTTGTTTTAGTTCAAAACATGTTTAGTTTGTTATTAGTTTATCACTTCAAATGCTAATTAATTTCTGTTTGGTTTACATGTGAAATTCCTTTCGAGTCCATTTTGGGACTCTACTCTGTTCTTGCATTTCGGGAGAGTCATGAAGACTTGGAACTTTTTTTTTATTTGAGTCAATCCGTCAAAACGAGAAGATGTAGAAAGACAAGGGTCATGGAGATTGAAGACGATGGACTAGAAGATTCTTCTTCCATTTTTATTTTTTACTTTGTATATTTTTGTAATGGGTCTAAGCCCTCTTGTCGCCTTTTCGTTTTCTATATTTTATTTTGTATGTTTAGATTAGGACAGGTACAAGATGGGTCAAACACCCAAAAGCAGGTGGGTCCAAGATTCGGTCAAGGCGAACAGAACCCGAATCCGGACCCAAAATCTCTCTCTCTCTCTCTCTCTATCTTTACTACCTGTTTGTGCGTTTTTTTTTAAATGTCGTTATCTTAGGATTAGAAGAATCCAAACCCCCATCGAGCGCCTTTTACTTTATCGAACTTAAAACGTAAAAAATTGAATCTTAAAGCAATAGACGTTTCAAAATCACTAGTTTGGTTAGTGTCAAAGTTTAAAAAGTTTAACTTTAATGGAATCCTAAAACAATAAGTGTTGCAAAGCTTATAACTAGTTTAGATAAAATTTTAAGAAGGTTTAATTTTGGAATAGACTCGCAAAATTGCAAGATAAATATTTTGAAACTTGTAAAATTGTCTTAAATATTATAATTTGTTTAAATGAACTTTAATAGATTCAACTTCTAAATCGCAAAAAATAGTCAAATAAGTTAATCGCCGGAAAACCGTGTTAAGCGGAGTGTCTTAGGTGCCTTACACCTTCCTAAGACACTAATAAGAATCCCGAACCCATTTAAATATTTCTAAAATAATCTTTTCTGTTTAAATTGTTTTGGAAATAAGTTTTCTTGATTTTTCTTAAAAATTAAGTGGCGACTCCTAAAGTCAAAAATAAAACAGAGCTCTTTTTGGAAAATCTAATTTTTTCGATAAAACAATATTACGTATTACATAACAACTTTGAAATAAATTACTATCTCAAAGAAAGAACCAAACTAATTCAAATTGATAATATGCATATCGATAAGGGTGGTTAGCACTTGGCAGTGAAAGACTTTAATAATATGGACATGAATTACATAATATTTGAGAAACTTTGTTTGTAAGGTTAAACAACTAATTAGTTGAGTCGATGATTTACCAGAAATAAAGATTAAAAGAGAAACGTTATTTGTACAAGCTGGTCCTTGAAATAGGCGGTAAACTACAAATTTTACTAAAGTGAAACGTATTTTAGATTGTTTGTTGCCTTTGGCATTTGTGCGGCGAGCTTAACGTTAATTAAGAGAACGTAGACATTGAAATTTTGTAGGACTCTAGCGTTCAGTTTTAGTTGGAACTCTACAAATTGTACCCACAATTTTTATCAATAAATTTATGTTTAAATTTGTTGCAAACAAATTGGCACACCCAGACTAAATCTCTCCTTCATCTGTTCTCTCTTAAATCAAATCTGAAAATCTAAAGCGGCAAAGGTGGAAGAATGAGTACTTCAATACTCGTCTTTGAGTTCATCAAATCTACACTCCGACAAGCCTTTGAAGCAGGGACATTTGTAGACATTGAAATTTAGTGAGACTCTACAAGATGCGTTCAATTCAACTCATATTAGGATTCTTGGAGGCTACTCAGTCCTAAACCCTACTTTATGTCTATGCCTATATAAAGTGTACTAAATTCTCTAAAAAGGCATATCGAAAATTCCATAAAGAGATCGATCTCGAATACTCTCTAAAAATCATCCTAATTTGAGAAATACGTTACTGACGACCCTCAAATCATGAATAAATTTTAGGAGAGGAGTTTGAGAAATATGCCACGTCCTCAAATCATGGATAAATTTAGGAGAGAAAAATCAAGGAAGAAACAGATTTATAGTCATAATCTTAATTAATAAAATCATATTTATTTATATTTTATATGTATGATTTATTTATTTTTCATATATTTAAAATTTGTTGCAAACAATAGGTATTATTGAGAGGGCACTAAGTAAATGAAGAGAACAATCACCATAATGATTCTCAGTTTGGAGGTCACCCATACAAGTCTAAGTGGTTCTTAATTTCTTATGATCAATTACAACTTAAATATACTGCATTCTAAAGAGACAAGTAGTCGTTTAATTGCTAGTTAAAAGTTATGCCAAACATATTAATAATACAAAGATTAGTTATTGCTCCTATTATTTCATAAATTAATCATTTGACAAAGTCAGAAAATATATAAGACGAAGTCAAAAGTTTCCATCTTTTCGAGTATTTTTAATTTTTTCGGATATACGGATTACTAAGTTTTCTCGGTGGGAGTTGTTGGTAATTATTAATTTGGACACTTAATTTATTTAGTCTTTTTTTGTTTCTTTTATGATTCAAAAATCGCACTCATAAAGTGTGTGTGTAATTTTATAAGCAGTATTTGTGGATAAGACACAACGTGGTTGGTCAAGAAATTATATATATTTATTAACGATTATATCTTTGTTTATTATATTACATATATTATTAGAACCCGACTTTTTAAGAAGTCTCTGTGACTATGTTTGTCGTCTTAAAACTGTTGGACAAAATAATTGTGTACAGAAACAGAGAAATTTCATTTGAGTACATATATGTCTAGACAAAATAAAGCTAGTAGACAAACTAATAAATTAATATCAATAGTAGCAGTTAGAAAATGTAGGGTATTCTTAGACCATTTCTTCAGATAATTTTTAAGTTAATTAAACACAATTAGCTAATTTAATATTTTGTGTAATCTTCTCTTTCTTTTGTTTTGAGGTGCACTCTTGCATAGATGTATACTGTATCAAATATGAAGGAATTCAATACGTTACACTTCACAATTTGATTGACAAGTAGAGCTTATGAAATATTGCTATTAAATATAACATATTTTTAAAAGCACTTCTTTTGAAATGGTCAAAAGTGCATTTCAAAAATTAATAATAATTGTGTTTGAGTAACTCATTTGAAAAGTGTTTTTCATAAGTAAATTACAGTTGACTGATCTTTTCGAAAAAAATATTTTTTAGAGTTAAATTACGACTGTACTTTTATTAAGATTATTTTATTGGAAGAAACTATTTTAATATCTATAATAAAAGTTAATTAAACTTTTTTATTAATTAAAATGTATCTATTTAAATTTTCAATCAACATTATATCTTTTTTGGGAGGATTGAGATCTTATGAAAGTGACCATATATAGTTAAATAAAGGACAACTTTCACATATATCAAACACAAAATTTAAATTTGTATGCTATAGCAAAGTTTGCATAATTGCGTCACATAACAAACATATATATGTATAATTCGCTATACGTACATATACAACTGAAAGCTATGTCTATTTCGCTATACATATATACAAAGAAGCAATTGTATAATTCGTTGGTTCCTCTTTAGATTTGTATAATTTCGCTGACAGACCATATGTATAAATTGTTGTTAGCCTCTCGTTTCGTATAAATCGTTGTTAGCCTCTCAATTCAATTGTATGTGTTTGTATATCTGTATAAAAATTTGAATTTGTATACAATTGAATCGAATTGTATAAAACGAGAAAGAGAGAAATTATATACAATTTGAATTTGAATAAAACGAGAAAGAGAGAAAGACAAAAGAGACTTGGGCAGGTAATATACAATTGAATCAAATTGTATAAAACGAGAAAGAGAGAAAATTGTATACAATTTGAATTTGTATAAAATGAGAAAGAGAGAAAGGCAAAAGAGATTTGGACAGGGAAATTTTTGTATTGTATAATTATAAATGTATAGGACACACATATATATATTTGCATGAATTTATACAATTTTCTCTCGATTTATACAAACGGAAACACAATTTATACAATTCTATTGTATAAAGCGAGAGAGGCGAGCGAGAGAGGGAGAGTGGCGAGCGAGAATATGAGGGAGAGAGACGACTGACAAACAGTTTGTTATGGGACACTAATAAATCAAACGATAGCTACTGTATTTATTTTACATTTTTAATTTGTCATTCTATATAATTATCCCTTAAATAAATGATTTACATATACTCCTTCTGTTATAAAAGAAGTTCACATATATCGATCATAAACAGTTAAAGCTCAGATATACCCTTGTTATGACTTATGAAAGCTCACATATCTTTTTTTTACTTCTATCAGATGATCGATATAAATGAGTCACTTTCATAAGTCATAGCAAGAATATTTGAGCTATGACAGAGTTAAGAAGTATATCGCGTCATTTCCCCTCCCTGTTAAGTTTACAAGAACAATTAGACCTTTTTTCTTGCAATCTTTCGAAAAATCGAATATTTTACTTGAGACATCGGTTGATGAAAAGCTGGGGCTGGAATAGGAGAAGAGAGTCGGAGAAGAGAGTGACATAAGGTAGGAGAATAGGTAAAATAAAATGGGTCTATTATATTTTTAACGGGTCCGGTCAAGTGAGGCCGGTCATTAAATAGTTTAAATGATATTTTTTTTATTTTTTTAATTTTAAATAGAAAATCATATCAACAAAGTTTAATTAAAATATTAATTAAATATGCTAAATGACTTTATGAGAGAACCTTTGGTAGTTGATTAACTTTACTGTAAGAGTGGATACTTGAGTGACTCTTGAATTAAAATACAAAGTTGAGTGAGTTTCTAAAATAACAGTAGATAGTTGTGTGACTATCTCGGATATTAACTTCATAAATAAATTATTTCTCAAAGTTTGATAACATATTTGAGTCTTTTTTCCAATAGTACTGATGTTCGTTTGATAGCATATTTGAGTCTTTTTCCCAATAGTGCTGATTAACATGGCGCAAAATTAGTAGAAGATAAAATGATAACAATTAGAGGTAAATGAAAAAACGGAAGTGTTCGACATTTGTTTCATTATTTGTGGTATTGGATATGACAGTAAAAAAATGAGATGGAAAGAAAACTGATCCTAATTAATTAGAACATGGAGTGCAATTGCTAGCAAAGGTGATTTCCTACGAATAGTGATGCCAGTGTTTTCACTTCCTCTTTTGGGAATGCAAAATTGAACTTGTGTACAATCCTTGCTAATGCTAGCTCATTCACCATAATAACAAAAGTACTTCCAAACGGAATCAACAGTCCTTTCACATCAATATCACTATTCAAGAACCTCTTTGGTCGGAATTCCTCTGAATGACCAAGCATTGATAACCACTTGAGTTTTAGCAGGTATGTGATACCCTAGTAATTTTACATCTTTCTCGGGGAATTAATAGTGGAATCGGTTGATGAAGCCCAAGACTCTCCTTGATTGCTGCTTTCAGATACTGTATATTTCCCAAGTCATCCTCTTTTATCTCCGCTTTCCCTTGGACTAATCCCCTAACTTCATTTTGTAATGTTTCCATTGCTCTTGGATGCCTCAAAAGCTCTGTCATTGTCCATTCTAGAGCTGTATGTGTTGTGTCCGTACCAGCAGCAAATGAATCCTATCTATTTAAAGGGGAAAAAAATAGTAATAATATTGAGGAAAAGATTAATTAACCTAAGCTTTCAAGTATTTCTTTTGTACATATTGCAACGATGCTTACCACGAGGAGAACCTTCAATGAATCTCTATAAGATCAAACTCCTTTGTTGCTGAGAAGGTGAAGCACAGTGACACTTCTAATTTGTCTCCAATATTCACCATCAGGACTAAAAGCCACAAACGAGTTTATCTGACATTCTAGATTTAGGTCTGCTTGAGCATACAAGATGGTGAGTTTTTGTTAAAGAATGATAAAAGTTTCATATCGGCGGTTAATGAGATGGGTGGTCTCCTTATAAGATTTGGGCAATCCTCTACCTTTTGAGCTAGCTTTTGGAGTGTGAGTTAGGCCTAAGACCTAATTTCACATTGTATCAGAGCAGGGTTCATTTCAACCGATGTTGGGGTTTTCAAAATCAAAATTGTCCACGCACCAGATGTTAAGCACTGGCGGATTCCTTATAAGGCCTAGGCAATCCTCCTCCCTTTGAGCTAGCTTTTGGAATGTAAGTTAGACTTAAACCAAATTTCACAGTTTTCATGATATCACGAGCAACTTCAACAGAGGAAGCAACAAGCACTGGCTTACTGCCAAAGTAAAGTAGCATGACTGGAGCATATTTTTTTGATAGCTTATGGAGAGAACGGTGAGGATGCAGACCGAGTTGATGCGAATTCCCTACAATGGGAAACTTTATTGGAGATGGTGGTAACTTTTTTGAAATGTTGAAATTAGTAAAGAGCCATTTATGAAGAAAGAAAATGAAAACAAACAGAGGAAGTAAAAGAGAATAACAGGGGAGATCCATTTTGTTTTTGTTGCAGCTACCGAGAGCACCAAGATACAAATAAATCAAAATTTGGGGCTTCCAGTCTTATTATTGATCAACCATAGACGATAACTTGCAAGTTTTCACCATGACTATTTCAAAATGACAAGAGTTGTAAGGATTGAGATGTTTATATTATGTTTTGTGATGGTAAAATTGGGATGATGTTTTTTTCAATTTCAATCTCATTTTGTGATGGTAAAATTGGGATGATGTATTACCATTTCAATTATTTGAGGAAGGAAACCAATACGTCAAAATACCACGCGCAAGAAATATTGCATAAAACAACATACAAATTAACACCCAAAAAGGGAGTCACTTATTACATATTGTGAAATTATTAACTATTAGCAATACTGACTTAGTTTATTTGATAATATTGGCGAACAAGATCATGGAGAAAAAACTCTTAACTAAGTAGAGCATGGAATGGCCACAACTAGCAATGGTGATTTCCTACGAGTAGTGATGCCAGTGCATTCAGTCATGTCCAAATCTTCTTCTTTTGGTAACACAAAATTGAACTTGTGCACAAGCCTTGCTAATGCTAGCTCAATCACCGCAATAGCAAAAGTAGATCCTGGGCAGCCCCTTCTGCCTGCTCCAAACGGAATCAACTCAAAGTTTAGTCCTTTAAAATCAATATCACTATTTAAGAATCTCTCAGGCTGAAACTCCTCTGGATTTTCCCATAATAAGGGGTCTCTTCCAATCGCCCAAACATTAATAATAGCTTGAGTTCTAACAGGTATGTGATAACAGCCTAATAATTTCACGTCTTCCCTTGATTCTCGAGGAACTAATAGTGAATTCGGTGGATGTAGCCTGAAGCTCTCCTTGATAACAGCTCTCAGATACTCCATAATTTTTAAATCATCCTCTGTTACCTCTGATTTTCCTTGAGTTAATCCTCGCACTTCATTTTGTAATGTTTTCATGGCCCTTGGATGCCTCAAAAGCTCTGCCATTGTCCAATCTAGAGCTGTATATATTGTATCCGTCCCACCAGCAAACGAATCCTGTGTTAGAAAATAAAACACAAAACATAAAATAGATTGTTATGTGTAAAGATCATAATAGGAGACCAACTGTCCAAAACCCAACCAATATAGGACTTTTATCCGCTCTAACATTTATATAGGAAATACAAGATTCTTACCAAGAGGATAGCTTTCAATGAATCCCTTTGAAGAGGAAAGCCAGTTTCCTTTCCATTCTGAATTTCTTGCAAAACATCCAAAAAGTCTTTAGCTTCACCCGCGCTGTATTCTCTTTTAATAATGTGTTCTTCAATCACGCTGTCTAGAAATTCATCCAAATCTTTAGCTACTTTCTTCACTCTGTTGTCTAGACCGTTGATTTTATTTAGCCATTTAAGCCATGGAATATACTCCCCAATGTTAAAAGTACCTAAAAGTTCAAGAAGTTCTTCTAATAGAGCCTTAACAGCTCTTCCACTTTCCCTTTCATTATGTATCCTCCCTAATGCCACTCTGCTAATTATGTTCTTAGTCAGTGAACCTAAATGATCACCCAAATTTATCACTGAACTCGAAGAATCACATCCGTCCCTGATTTTTCCAATCATATTAGCTGTTTCTTCTTCTCTGACACAACGAAAAGATTGGACTGTTTTGTTGTTAAGAAGGTGAAGCACCACAATACTCTTAACTTGCCTCCAATATTCACCAAATGGACTAAAGCCCACGTCCTTAGAGCCATAAAAAAGTCTATCGACTATGCTGGATTTAGGTCTGGTTGCCCATACGAGATCGTGAGTTTTCATGATATCACGAGCAGCTTCGACAGAGGAAGCAATAATTACTGGCTTACTGCCCAAGTGAAGTAGCATGACTGGACCATATTTTTTCGATAGTTTATAGAGAGAACGATGAGGATGCAACCCAAGTTGGTGCAAATTTCCTATGATTGGAAGCTTTGTTGGAGATGGTGGTAATAGTACATTTTGGGTATTTGAAGTAGTAAAGAAGCAGTGATGAATTATGAGGAAAATGAAGACAAACAAGGGAATTAGAAGAGAATACCAGGAACAGGGGAGATCCATTTTTTGGTACTTAGTAGGAAAATGAAAGCAAATTAATATCACCTACACGTTGATAAAATTATTCATTCCATTGCACCCACATATATAGAGACGTAGTGAATATTTGGTGTTTTAAAAAATAATAAAAATGTGCGTTTTGGTGGATTTTACTACTTTAACATGGCAAGAGTTCATTTTACACGCTACAAAAATAAATAACTACAGGAGTAATTAATTAGCTATGAAATTTGTCGATGACACGTGATTAACATTATTACTTGGTAATTCATTGCCAATCAATCGTTAAGCTGGTTTAGCGACAAACCTATGTTATATTTAGGATGAAGTTTTGCCCAAAGTCATCCATTTATTATTTAACTTTGGGTGTTGGTATGGAGGAAAATTTTTCCACGAAAAATGTTTTTCTACAAAATGTTTTTCCGAAAAACAAGTAGATTTTTGAACTTATTTTCTCATGTTTGGTTGGTGAATAGAAAATCTTTTTCGGAAATGATTTTTAGTATTTGATTTATGAATAAAAAATGTTTTTCAGAGACATCTTTTATATTTACTAGAGTTATAATTTATGACATTGAAAATATTTTTTAAAATCAAAATTATTATTTTTTTGGGGTGGTGGTGGAGGTAGTGGGTGGGGGCAGGGGGAGTGGGAGGGGAGGGGGTAGGAGTGAAAAAATAAAAATTTAAAGTTGATAGTATTTTAAAAAAACAAAATTAATTTTTTGGGAGACTGGGGTGGGTGGGGGCTGGCCGGGGGAAGGGGTAGGAGTTTAAAAATAAAAATTTGAAGTTGAAAATATTTTTAAAAAGCAAAAATTAATTTTTTGGAGAGGGGTTGGGGGGAGGGGCTGGCTGGTGGTGGAAGGTCAAAGATCAGGTGAAAAAATAAAAATTTTGAAATTGAAAATATTTTTTTTTTAAATTGATGTTTTTCCTAAAAAAAATGTAATTTAAAATTGGAGGAGAGTTATGGAAAATGTTTTCCTTAATTTTTGAAGGAAAATCATTTTCCTTAATTTTGAGGAAAATGTATTGATTTGGAAAAACATTTTCCAAAATTTTTGTCCCAACCAAACATGGAAAAATTGAAAAACATTTTCCAGAAAATGTTTTCCTTTGTACCAAACACACTCTTTATTCTCCGTTATTTACTTGATCAAATATACACTTACAGTAATTGATATTATCAAATATACCCTTCCATTAAAGATTTCCCCTAATCTGGCCAAAATTGTCTAATTTCACCCTAAGATACCAACTTCTGGAGAATCCCCAATCTAAAACGCAAGTCAGATTGTATAACTGTATATATTATATGTCGTGATTACCATCAAACATATCACTCATTTTTTTACTGTTTCAGAGATTAAAATATTCGTAAAAAACTTCAAAATATCTAGAGAAAAGATTTTATGATTTCGACAAGTTTCATTAACAAATTTTAAAATGATATCGACCACTTTCTTAAAGAAATTAGTGACATAGACCACTTCTTTATTATAGAAACAAAATATATTTTTTCAAAAGCTAAAAGTGTAGGTCTTCCCACTTAGACTTTTGAAATATTGGCCAATCAACAAACTACTGTTCTAATATTTGCAAAAAGATTTCAAATTGACTAATCAAACACAAACTATTAGTCTTAGTCGCTCCAGCAGTGTTCTCTCCATTACGTCTGGTCATGCATTTAGATTTTTGATAGGTATTTTATTAATATTTTAACGACCAAGATTTGATTTATTTTAAATGTGGTTAAGTTACTTCTCTCTAATATTTAATAACTAAATACTTTATATCATTTAACTGTGGTTAACAATACTTTTCATTTATTATCATTTTTAGTAACAAATAACAATACTATGGTAAATTTGCAATATACATTAAAAGTGATTTTATATGCAATATATATGTATTAAACTTGTATTATATATGTTTTATAAACTGTTTTCTGTAATATGAATTAAAACTGTATTATAGATGTATTAAAAGTGATCAAGTGAATTTTTTTTTTATTATTGCTATAAATGGTAAATATTTTCTTAATATTGTATATTTATGTAAGTTTCCCAAGATTTTATGTCGTTAAGCAAACTTATACTACTTAACTATAGTTTTCTATAATTATCACTCGTGACTAACGTTAATAATTAATTCTATGGGTTGATTTTAAGTTTGTATAATTCATCACGTTTATATAATTCACCACATTTGCATAATTCACAACTAACAATTTTTTAGTTGATTTGTATTTGTATACGATGATTTATACTTGTATTTGACGATCATTTCCTTTGATTTTTCAGTTTTATCACCATATACCTTCAAATCTTTTTTGTAACTTTTTAAGTTTGTATATACATGTACGTCTTCAAATTTTGTATAATTTAATTTAAATAATGTAATTTGCATCATACAATTTGTATAATTGTTTAAAGTTAATATGTTTCATATGTTTATGTTTGTATCAATTCGTTATTTTGAGTTTATCATACCTGTATAATTTCAGACTTTGTATTACTCAATTATATAAAAACGGGTGAATTATACAAACGAGATGTGAATTATACATTTTGTTGCCCTCTCTCGCTTGCCTTTCTCCTCCATCTCTCAATCTCGCTCGTCTCTCTCCTCCCTTTCTCAATCTCGCTCGCCAGATATACAAAGTATATCAGTTACATATATACATTATCTAACCGATATACATTTACCTCTCTCGCTCGCCTCTCTTCTTCCTCTCCCAATGTTACTCACCACTCTTTTTCCTATAACAAGTAGTTACAATTCGTAATTACCAAATTACAATTATACAGCGTAATTAAATTATTTTTGGGAGGCTATATGCGAAAGTCCCTTTTAAACAAATCTTTTAAGATATATATCCTATTATTTAGTTAGTTTATCTTTAAGATATATATCCTATTATTTAATTAGTTTTTGCTGTAATCTCTATACAATGTCAGACTTTTTGTGCTTGAATTGTCAAAATATATTCTTTGATTAGTTGGGAACTATATTTATGGGAAAATGCACAAGTATCCCCCTAAATTATGATCGAAATTCAGAGATACACCTTAACTAAACTAAGGTCCTATTACTGCATGAACTTTTTTATATAATTTTGTGCACCTTTTGTCTTACGTGGCACACTCTGTGACCCTACACGATTGAGGCGCGTGGAGATATTTGGATGTCACATAAGCCAAAAAGGTGTATAAAATTACAAAAAAAACAAACAAGTTCATGGGGGTAATAGGACCTTAGTTTAGTTAAGATGTGTCTCTGGGATTTCGATCATAGTATAGGGGGTACTTGTGCATTTCCATATATATATATATATATATATATATATATATATATATATATATATATATATATATATATATATATATATATATATATATATATATATATAATACATGTATCGATCAGTGGCGGACCCAAAAATTTCGTTCAGGAGGTTCAAAAAATAAAAATATAAACTATAATGGAAAGAGATTCGAACCTAAGACATGCGACTTAACATTCAAGGGTCTTACCATTGAGCCATCTATTTTTATTTCTTATTAAGAGGGTTTAAAATATATCCATCTATAGAGATACAGAAAATTTACCTTATATATATCGTGTATTTTTTTGCCGAAGGTGTTCGGGTAAACACCCTGGACCCAACGTGGGTCCGCCCCTAGTATCGATGCATCTAATTATGTGTATATAAACATTTTCAAATATATATATCGATACATCAATTTAGGAGCAAATCACGTATTCTTTCTTAAATTTCTTAAGTCCACTTATAAATTAAATAGAAAAAAATGACTTTTCAAATCTATTTTATGTAAAATAAAAATCTTTCGTAAAAATGACATAAAATTCTACTTGGTTTTTACATTTTGTTAGAATATTTGTTACCTATTGCTTCAAAATATATCGTATTAAATTGTATTGTGTTATATTATTATATTATACTATATTGCTTTGGTAAATACAATATTTAAATAGATAATATTATTTTTTATCATTACATAATTTTATATATCAATAATTTAAAAAATAAATCTAAATAGAAAGTAGAGTACGGGATAAAGCTGCTACAAAAGAAATTCCTTGTCGTGGAACTAACGGAGGAATTGGAGGATATAATCGCAATGTTTCCTTAATTACTGCTTTTAAATAATGCATTTTGTATAAGTCATCCTCACATACCATGTTGATATCTTGAAAAAATCACATGAGCGTTAAGGACTATTGAAATAAAATATAGTTCATGATCTGTTAATTTCTTTTTTTATTAAACGTGATTACTGCATGGAATTGGTAACAAGTGAGCAAAATTTTAATAATTGATAAAACTGGAGCCACCAAGAATATATCTGGCCTCTTTTGTTTATACTAGGATATACTAATTTATGTTAAGATCTAAAACTTTCATTATTGAACAACTAAACTTTGGGTAAGTCAACCACCAAAGCAGTGACGTAGTCAGAAATTTTACGAAAAGTGTCCAAAAATCGCATAGATAAATAAAATTAATTTAATACGTAATTTTTTAAAAATTAAACTATGTTACTTTAAAGATAATTTATTTTAAATAAAAAAAATATACTAAAATTTTAAAATTAAACTACATTGTACTAATTAGCTTTGAAAAAGAGAAAATTCATTTAGAATGATGCTTCAAGATTTCACTAATTTCTTAAGACTAATAACGAGACATAAAAAATTAATAGTAGAATAGAACGAGTTTTCTTATAAAAAGAAATTCTATACGAAACCATTTCCACTTTTAGTAGTTTTATAAAAAAAAAAAAATAGAATTTACTAATTAACTTTAAATTAAATAATCACTTTTATAAATTTTCTTAAAAGTTTCAATGAAAAGAAAAAAAATCGGAAGTCAAATTGATTAAAAGATCAATTGACTACTAAAATTATATGTTTTCCTTAAATTTTTAAGTTATAGCCTTGGTCTCTAATTTAATATTAAATATTAATTTAATTGATAATATATTATATTAATAAATTAGGTGTAATAATAATTGATAATATTGTACTAATAAATTAGGTATAGTAATAATTGATAATATTGTATTAATAAATTAGGTAAAACAAAAAGTTATATGTTTTCCTTATATTTTGAAGTTGTAGCCTTGGTCTCTAATTTAATATTAAATATTACTTTAATTGATAATATATTATATTAATAAATTAGGTAAAATAAAAAGTGCGGCCACAGGGAATTGAACCCTCATGCACGCCGGCCATCAAACCTTTCGCTGGGCATTTGAAACCAATTAGCCAAGACATAGGATATCACGTAGGGTCATTCTTTTTTAAACGGAGAGTATATAGAATGTCATGTAATATGTGTTTATTTATTCAACTTATATAAGTTTGAGTGTCTATTTGTAAACGCCCAAAGTGAAACGAATAAATTTGCATGTATTATGCCATTTAGATATTTGACAGGTATTAAGATTTGATTTATCTTAACTTTGGTTAAGTTAATTCTCTCCCAAAGCTACTTAAACTAGTTAGTCTTAAGGTTGGTTCATAATTTGTAAAAAAAAATGGAGTATTTTCTTCTTGTTCCACTGCTTCTCTTAATTTACTTTCTTCATCAGTGGTTCTTTAGCCCTTCAAACACCCAACAGAGGTTATCACCACCCTCTCCAACAAAGCTTCCGATCATAGGCAATCTCCATCAACTCGGATCGCTTCCTCATCGTTCTCTCCATAAACTATCCAAAAAATATGGTCCAGTCATGCTACTTCACTTTGGCAGTAAGCCAGTGATTGTTGCTTCCTCTGTTGATGCTGCTCGTGATATCATGAAAACCAACGATCTCGTTTGGTCAGGTAGACCTAAATGTAGCATGACTGATGTACTCTTTTATGGCTCTAAAGATGTGGCCTTTAGTCCGTACGGTGAATACTGGAGACAAATTAGAAGCATTACCGTACTTCACCTTCTCAGCAACAAAAGAGTCCAATCTTATCGTCGTGTGAGAGAAGAAGAAATATCAAACATGATTGATAAAGTTAGGCAAAAGTGTGATTCAGTGATAGATTTGAGAGACGTTTTTAGTTGTCTTACTAATAACATAATCAGCAGAGTGAACATAGGAAGGACATACAATGAAGGGGAATGTGGAATTGCTGTTAAGTCTCTCATAGAAGAACTTCTTATACTTATAGGTACTTTTAACATTGGTGATTATATTCCATGGCTTAAATGGCTCAATAAAATCAATGGTCTGGACAGCAGAGTGAAGAAAGTAGCTAAAGATTTGGATGCATTCATAGAGAGCCTGATTGAAGAACGCGTGATTAGGAACAAGAAAGTAGAATGCAGTGCGGGTGAAGCTAAAGATTTCTTGGGTGTTTTGCTGGAAATTCAGGATGGAAAGTAGACTGGTTTTCCTCTTCAAAGAGATTCATTGAAAGCTCTCCTTTTGGTAAATTGTCCCTCCTTGGTGTGTGTCTTTGTAACGACCTGTTTAGTCGTTTTGAGCAGCAGATTTTATTTCTGGAAAAACTGGCTGAGACGACGGTCACCACGACGGACCGTCATGGGCACGACGGACCGTCGAGGGTGTCTCGTCCCAGAACACTTAGAATTCTGAAAATTGTGTTCTAAAATTGACTCTCTGTAAATTGTGACGGACCTGCAGGACGGACCGTCACAGGTACGACGGACCGTCGTGAGTCTTCCGTTGCAAAACACTTCAACTCTTGAGAATTTGGTACGGGGAACGAGTTTCTGATCGTCATGATGGAAGTGCAGGACGGACCGTCACAGGTGTGACGGACCGTCACAGATTACTTAGTGAAAAATGAGTTTTAAGATGCTACGACGACCTTCGTGACGGACCGTCGCAGGCACGACGGGCCGTCACAGGTTGCGCAAATCCCAGGCAGAATCGGATTTCTTTACACGTTTTAAGGGACGTTTTGGACTATTCTTTCCTTAATTACAAAGATTGAGGGTTAATATTAATAAGTCTAATTACTTGGGGGTTAAAAGAGGTAACCTTAAGTTAATTAGTGGGTTCTATTGTCCTCTTTTATTCTTAATTATATGATAATTAGGGTAAAGGAAAGAGGATTTGAATAAAACAAAACAGAAAGAAACAAGAGAAAGGGAGGAATTGATCGAGAGGCTAAGGAGAAAACAAAGCTTTGGAAATTCTTGCTTGATCATTAGTCTTCGGTGGAGGTAGGTTATGGTTGTTTTACGATATTTGTATGAACTCTTAATAGTGAATAATATGTATTGATTGTATTGTAAACCCTGCTATATGCTTAATTTATGCTTGCATGAATATGATTGTATGATTTTGATAAAGCAAGCATGATGAAAACTATTGAATCCCAAAACTTGAAAGAAACTCTAATATACTTCATTAATGATGATGCCTTGGTATAAAAGAAGGCTTGACGAATTAAAGTAATGGGATTGATGATGCCTTGGTATAGAGAAGGCTTGATGAACGGATAGAATGAAATTAGTGGATCGGAGTGTCACGTTCCGACACATAGAATTAGTGAATCGGAGTGTCACGTTCCGACACATAGAATTAGTGGATCGGAGTGTCACGTACCGACACATAGAATTAGTGGATCGGAGTGTCACGTTCCGACACATAGAATTAGTGGATCGGAGTGTCACGTTCCGACACATGTAGGGGATCGGAGTGTCACGTTCCGACACATATAGGGGATCGGAGTGTCACGTACCGACACATATAAGGGATCGGAGTGTCACGTTCCGACACATATAGGGGATCGGAGTGTCACGTACCGACACATATAGGGGATCGGAGTGCCACGTTCCGGCCCCAGGATAGAATATGGATCGGAGTGTCACGTACCGACACAAGAGGAAGAAAGATAATGAATCTTGAAAGACGATAAATATACTCAATCTAATGAACTTAATTCCCAAATAAGTGTGGTAATGAGGCTTGAGCCCTCATGGATGAACTTGATAGTACTTCTTGATGATTATAGTACTTGTTGTTGCTACATGTTGAGTTTTATAGTTGATTTATGATATTATTGATATATATTTGTTTTCTATTTTGAGTTGGCCGATGATACTTACTCAGTACCCGTGGTTTGTACTGACCCCTACTTTTATGTTTTCTTCTTTGTTATTTGTGGAGTGCAGCAAACATTCCGTCATCTTCAACTCAGCAGTAATTCAAGCCAGTCTTCGTCACACCGGATCTTCAGGGTGAGCTAATGCTTCTAGCTTGGACTGGAATCTTCTTCTTCAAGTCTTGATGCCTTGAATTTCTGGCATGGACTAGCTTTTATGTATTTTAGTTTCTTAGACATTTTTAGTTTAGTAATTTGAGGATAGATGTTCTTGTGATGATGACTTCCAGATTTTGGGGAAATAATAGATGTTGAATTTTAGTAATTATTGAATTGGTTTTTATTAATAAGTTAAGTCTTCCGCATTATTTTCTGTTGTTATACATTGAAATGTTAAGGTTAGATTGGTTGGTTCGCTCACATAGGAGGGTAAATGTGGGTGCCAGTCGCGGCCCCGGTTTTGGGTCGTGACAGTCTTGTTTTAATTTTCTTTTACGTATCTGTCTTACACTGGAAGATAACATCATTCTATGAGTTCTGTGACTGTTAGGAAACACAAGTGTTACGTTATCACTTATGTGAACCTCTTTTCAATCTGACTTAATTTAGTGAGGTTATTCTTCTTGATATTTCTGTATAATCGAGGCATAATTGACAATAGTTCTATCAATTCTACTGTAGACATGGTTATTTATCCATGTATAGGCTCTAGTTCAGTTAATCCACAATCAACATGATATTCAATCAATGTCCCTAGTTTCAATATCCTCAACAGTACATCCATTCTGCATATTATCAACCTTCAACTTTGTATTATAGTCTATATATAAATTTCTAAGTTTGCTCCATAACCTACTTCTTTCTTGGACGGTATGTAATCCATAAATATCAGCTCCATTTGTAATTATATATTCTGACTAGTCCATATATGTAGTATGGAATAGTTTAAAACTTTGTCAATCAAAATATTTTGTCTATAACATTCATATATATATATATATATATATATATATATATATATATATATATATATATATATATATATATATATATATATATATATATATATATATATATATATATATATATATATATATATTTTTGTTAATTCATATTATTATTTTTTAAACTAGTAAACTTTGTTCTTCTGTTTCTTTATAATGCGCAGGATGCGTTTGTTGCTGCCACAGAATCAACGTATTCAGCTTTGGAGTGGATAATGACAGAGCTTTGAGGCATCCAAGAGTTATGAAAAAATTAGAGGAGGAAGTTCGAGAATTAGGCCGAGGGATAACAGAGATAACAGAGGATGACTTAAGAAATATGCAGTATCTCAAAGCAGTGATCAAAGAGAGTCTCAGGCTTCATCCACCGGCTCCACTACTAATTCCTCGAGAATCAATGGAAGACGTAAAATTACTAGATTATCACATACCTGCAAAAACTCAAGTCATTATTAATGCTTGGGCAATCGGCAGAGACCCATTATTGTGGGACGATCCAGAGGAGTACCGACCAGAGAGGTTCTTGAATAGTGATATTGATGTGAAAGGGCTAAACTTTGAGTTGATTCCATTTGGAGCAGGGAGAAGGGGCTGCCCAGGAACTGCATTTGCTATTGTGGTAATTGAGCTGGCATTAGCAAGGATTGTGCACAAGTTAGATTTTGCATTACCAAATGAAGAAGAATTGGACATGACTGAATGCAATGGGCTCACTGTTTGTAGGAA
Source organism: Solanum chilense (assembly GCA_032847665.1). Taxonomy (NCBI): domain Eukaryota; kingdom Viridiplantae; phylum Streptophyta; class Magnoliopsida; order Solanales; family Solanaceae; genus Solanum; species Solanum chilense. The sequence goes on along the minus strand of CM064965.1, from coordinate 64,538,860 downwards.
ATCACCTTTGTTTGCGGTGGCTACTCCATCGTCTAGCTAGTCGTTAATAATTTCACAATCTGCTTCCTTTTTGGGTGTTCTGTGTTGGGTTATCCCACATCGGAATTGGAAGGGGCTGGTGGTCAATTTATAAGTGTGAGGGAAAGCCTCAACCTTTGAGCTAGCTTTTGGGTTGAGAAGGCCCAAGACCACCCAACATTGGTATCAGAGCCCAGGTTGTCAACAAATCTCAGCCAACCGGGAGAAACTGGGTTGTCGTTTGTTTGTTGGGAAAACGCGGACAAACACAAAAGTATATATGGTAAAAGTAATGAAAATAAAATGGGAAATAACGACATCAAGAATTTTACGTGGAAACCCTTCTGAATAAGGGAAAAAACCACGGACCAAGAGGAGCAATTGATATTACTATAGTAAGGAATTTTACACTGTGCAGTCACGAATACAATACTCAAAGTGACTACTACACACTCAAAAGGAACAATACTCTTTTGGTTTCCGTCTTACTAAAATATCGCTCACACTCTATTTTTCTTCACAGACTATTTTCTTGTATAGTCTATGGAATACCTCACTTTGCTCTCAAAATGGTTTTTATCTCTAACTTGGTGTGTTCTACAAATGAGCAAGAATGCTCTATTTATAGAACGATAAAACCATGCCTATGTCACTAATGACATATGTAAACATAGCAAAGTCAAGAATGGTTGCAAATCTTACCAATTTGCCAACTACCAAATCTTTTCTTTTCAACTCCAATTACTATTCCTTTTTAACAATTGCTTGTACCAATTGAATAGCTAAAGTTGACTAAAACAATGGGATGGATTCAACAAATCTCCCCCTCCAGTCCCATTTACTGGAAGAAGGTATCTTCAACTTCTTTAGAGAGAGCTCATACCCACAAGTTCTTTGCATAACTCGAACTTGTCTTTCGGTATCATCTTGGTCAGCATAACTGCAGGATTTTCACTTGTGTGAATCTTTTTGACGTGAAATGATTCATTCTCCACTTTCTCACGAATCCAATGATATCTGACGTCAATGTGTTTTGTTCTTGCATGGTACATGGAGTTCTTGCTCAAGTCTATTGCACTCTGGCTGTCACAATAGATAATATACTCCATCTGATTCAAACCAAGCTCTTGAAGAAATTGTTTTAGCCATATCATCTCCTTGCTGGCTTCAGTAGCCGCAATATACTCAGCTTCAGTTGTAGATAGTGCAACACACTTCTGCAACTTTGACTGCCATGATATAGCTCCCCCTGAAAAAGTAAACAAATATCCAGTAGTGGATTTTCTGTTATCAAGGTCACCTGCCATATCAGAATCTGTATAGCCTTTCAAGATTGGATTTGATGCTCCAAAACACAAGCATTCATCCGAGCTTCCTCTAAGATACCTGAGTATCCATTTCACAGCTTCCCAATGCTCTTTTCCCGGATTTTCAAGAAATCTACTGACAACACCAACTGCGTGAGCAATATCAGGTCTAGTGCACACCATTGCATACATTAGACTTCCGACGACGGAGGAATATGGAACTTTGGCCATGTTCTCTTTTTCCTCCCTAGCTGTAGGACACATCTTCTTTCTCAACTTCATATGACCAGCAAGAGGTATACTCACAGGCTTCGCATTCTTCATATTGAAGCGCTCCAGTACGCGTTCAATGTACTTCTTTTGGGACAAATAAATCTTCCTTTCATCTCTAAGACGAGTAATTCTCATGCCCAAAATTTGTTTGGCATGACCCAAGTCTTTCATAGAAAAAGACTTACACAACTCTTTCTTCAGCTCGTCAATCTTGGAAGTATTCTTGCCCACAATCAACATATCATCCACATACAACAAAAGGATGATGAAATCATTGTTAGAAAATTTTTGTACAAATACGCAATGATCTGAAGAAGTCTTCTTATAGCCTTGCTCCCCCATGACAGATTCAAACTTTTTGTACCACTGTCTGGGAGCTTGTTTTAGGCCATAGAGACTCTTTTTGAGTTTGCATACAAAATTTTCTTTACCATCTACTTTGAAGCCCTCAGGTTGTTCCATATAAATCTCTTCTTCTAGGTCACCGTGAAGGAAAGCCGTCTTCACATCCATCTGCTCAATCTTTAAATTAAGACTAGCAGCCAAACCTAGAACTGTGCGAATCGAGGACATTTTCACAACAGGAGAAAATATCCCTTAACAACCAATCTATCTTTGTACCTGGGCTTCAAGTTGTGTTCTTCAACTTTAACTTTGAACACCCACTTGTTCTTGAAAGCTCTCATGCCCTTGGGCAATTTTACCAACTCATAAGTGTGGTTCTCATGCAAAGACTTCATCTCGTCTTGCATGACTTCAATCCATTGATTCTTGTGCTCATCTTCCATGACCTCCTCATAACATTCAGGTTCTCCCCCGTCAGTGAGTAACACATACTCATTGGGTGAATAACGGGAGGAAGGAAACCGCTGTCTTGTGGACCTCCTAAGCGGAATATTTGATTCGTCCACAACTTCATGAGCAACAGGATCATCAATAACAATATCATTGTTATTATCAACATCAACATGTTGATTCGATACATGATTCTGGGCGTCACCATCATTATCAAACCCAACAACATCATGCACACTTGTGTGAGGAACTTCATTATGATGAACTATACCATCAAAACTTGAAGATTCTACCTTATCCGCTTTGTCAATATCTTCAATTGTTTGATTCTCTATGAAAATAATATCACGGCTTCTCACAAGTTTCTTTTCAATTGGATCATATAGCCTGTAACCAAATTCATCTAGGCCATATCCAATGAAGATGCATTGCCTTGTCTTGGCATCTAACTTTGACCTCTCATCTTTCGGCACATGTACAAAAGCTTTGCAACCAAATACTCTCAAATGGTCATAGGAAACATCCTTTCCATACCAAACACTATTTGGTACATCACTTTGCAAAGCAACAGCAGGAGATAGATTAATAACATGTGCAGCGGTCAATAAAGCCTCACCCCAAAATGAGTTTGGCAACTTTGCTTCAGAAAGCAAACATCTAACTCTTTCCATCAAGGTCCTGTTCATCCTCTCAGCCAAACCATTAAGCTGAGGAGTCTTGGGAGGAGTCTTCTGGTGTCTAATACCTTGATGCTTGCAGTATTCGTCAAATGGTCCACAATATTCACCACAATTATCAGTACGAATACATTTCAATTTCTTTCCAGTTTCTCTTTCAACTGAAGCCTGAAACTGCTTAAAGACACCTAACACTTGGTCTTAGTCTTCAAGACATAGATCCAAAGTTTTCTCGAGCAATCATCAATGAAAGTGACAAAGTAAAGTGCACCACCCAATGTCTTTGTCTTCATTGGACCACATAAATCAGAGTGCACTAACTCAAGCAACTCTGTCTTTCTCGAAGGAGGTTAGGACTTAAAGGAAACTCTATTTTGTTTACCAACCAAGCAGTGCTCACATTTTTCTAATTTAGCACTTTGGAAATTTGATAATAATTTCTTCTTGGCTAGAACATTAAGTCCTTTCTCGCTAATGTGGCTAAGCCTCTTGTGCCATAATGTTGAAGAGCTATCGCTCTCAACCGCATTCACCATATCAACACAAGCAGAGGCCGTAGTCCAGTATAGACCACGACGTTTGTTACCACGAGCCACAACCAAGGAACCCTTAATGAGCTTCCATTTTCCATCACCGTTGGTACTAACATATCCTTCATCATCTAAAACACCAACAGAAATTAGGTGCAGACGAACATCAGGAGCATGTTTCACATTGTTCAAAACTAGTTTAGTTCCAACACTAGTTTCCAAACAAATTGTACCAATACCAACCACCCTAGAAACAGTCTCATTACCCATACTCAAGGTTCCAAAATCACCAGGAGTGTAGGAAGAGAAAAAATTCTTCCTTGCTGTCACATGAGATGCGGCACCAGTGTCCACAACCCAGCTTGACTCATCACAAGCAATATTTATCATGTTTGCATCAAGAACGGTAACAAGATCTTCGGTGGTGACGGTGGCTAGGCAATTTTCATTGCCATCTTGTTTAGTTTCCTCTTTGTTATTGTTCTCCCTCTTCAACTTCCTGCAGAACTTCTTTGTGTGCCCTTTCATGCCACAATGGTAGCACTCAATATCCTTAAGTCTGCCTTTGGATTTGCTCCTATTTTGTTCTCTATGCTGAGAACCTCGAGTTTTATTTCTCCCTCTGGGGCCAATTATCAGGACATCCGACGAAGAGGAACCTTGAGTTTTTCTTCTCATCTCTTCGTTCAAGACACTACTCTTGGCGGAATCCATAGAGATCACACCATCCGGAGCAGAATTTGACAATGACGTTCTAAATGTTTCCCAAGAATCTGGTAGGGAACCAAGTAGAAGCAAGCCTTGAATTTCTTCATCAAATTTGATGCCCATAGCAGATAATTGGTTCATAATCCCCTGAAAATTATTCAGATGGTCTGTCATTGGAGAACCATCATGATACTTCAAACTCAACATCTGCTTTATTAAGAACATTTTGTTGTTGCCAGTCTTTCGAGCATACAAACTTTCAAGATGCTCCCATAGGGTTCGAGCATGTGTTTCCCCAGAAATATGGTTCAACACATTATCGTCGACCCATTGCCTAATGAATCCACAAACCTGTCTATGCAACAGATTCCACTTTTCATCTGTCATATTATCAGGCTTTATAGTGGTAAATACTGGTTTATAAAAATTCTTGACATAAAGCAAATCTTCCATTTTCCCCTTCCAAATGGCATAATTAACACCATTCAAAGTAACCATTCTACTTGTGTTGGCTTCCATTATTTTCCCCAAAAAATATAGTTATCGCAAATCAAAGTAAAATCTTTTCTGATGTGGAAGTTCAGACTGTGCTGCAACCACAGAGCATACTCAGATAAAACCTTGGCTTTGATACCAGTTTGTTGGGAAAACGCGGACAAACACAAAAGTATATATGGTAAAAGTAATGAAAATAAAATGGGAAAATAACGACATCAAGAATTTTACGTGGAAACCCTTCTGAATAAGGGAAAAAACCACGGACCAAGAGGAGCAATTGATATTACTATAGTAAGGAATTTTACACTGTGCAGTCACGAATACAATACTCAAAGTGACTACTACACACTCAAAAGGAACAATACTCTTTTGGTTTCCGTCTTACTAAAATATCGCTCACACTCTATTTTTCTTCACAGACTATTTTCTTGTATAGTCTATGGAATACCTCACTTTGCTCTCAAAATGGTTTTTATCTCTAACTTGGTGTGTTCTACAAATGAGCAAGAATGCTCTATTTATAGAACGATAAAACCATGCCTATGTCACTAATGACATATGTAAACATAGCAAAGTCAAGAATGGTTGCAAATCTTACCAATTTGCTAACTACCAAATCTTTTCTTTTCAACTCCAATTACTATTCCTTTTTAACAATTGCTTGTACCAATTAAATAGCTAAAGTTGACTAAAACAATGGGATGGATTCAACATTCTGCACATACCTGTTATGTTGTTGTTTGCAAAATTTCTTCTTTTTGACATGTTCTTGTATGACAAAAACATCAAGCTATTCTACACGTAAGGACTAAAAGATGTGTCACATTTATAATTGATTGCAAAAGAAGCCTTGTATCAAATCAATAACACCTACAACTTAATCAAATTATTGATTCCATTGCACAGATAACAGATATATGTAGACGCCAACTTTCCAAGTCGCCCCATGAATAGTGAATACTTTACGTTCTTATGAATAACTAGTATATGGGCACATGCGTTGCACGTTTACTTCATAACGATGAATAAAATGATAAACAATTTAACTTTTAAAAAAATGTTTGTAATGTATAGTTAAAAAAAGATTTTTTTTTACATTTAGTCCTCCCTTTATTATAATTTTGATATAGAAATTATATATTTGTTTTAAAAGATAAAATAAAATAGCAAAAACAAAAATGGAGGCACACTATTTTATGATTAACTTTCTTAAAATGTCTTTTTTGTCTCATAAAAATGTTGAAATTAAATTAATATTTATACATTTCAAGAAGATAAAATATTTGACATTAATTAGTAAAAGATGAAATTCTCCTACTTATTAAATAGAATGCAATTAAGTAATTCAAATTTATAAATAAAAAACTTATTAGAAGGAAATAACTAAGATTTAAAGTGCAATGATTGGTATTTAAATTATGTAATTATAGAAATAAAATATTAATATTTAATTAAATAAATCAGATTTTAATTTAATGGAGAGTCAAAATGACAATATTAGTATTCTTACAATTAAAAGTTTGTTAAAATATATTTTACATTTTTTTGTTAAAAAAATAATAGGAACAATATTTGGTCAAATGATAAAAGATCTTGTAACTTCTTAAGCATTTTGGTGTATCATTTTTTTGACTTTGGGATTTGGTTCTCATGACAATTTTAATGAAAATTGTCTAAAAACTATAGATTTTATCCACAAGCACATGTAAGAATGATTCTTTACAAATACTTAAAATTTAAAATGCAACAATGTAATTATTAATAACTTGAAATTAGAATATCTTGTAGACATTAATTGTTTTGCATGTCTTATACACTATTTTTATGATTGTATTTGTCTCATTTTCTAAAGCAAAAAATACACCCTTCAATCAAATATATTTTTAAAATAAAATTACAAATACAAAGAAAAAATATCATATATAGGAGCAAGTTTAGCATAACGCAACCAACGAAAATTATTATTTATTTATTTTTGTAAAAGTACTAAATTTTGTTCTTTGTGTTTCTTTATAATGCATAGGATGCGCTTGTTGCTGGCACAGAATCAACGTATACAGCTTTGGAGTGGACAGAATCAGCGGATATGCTATTTCAAGTTCTCCAAAAAGCATGATTTAGATTTTTTTTCAAATATAAAAATTGACTCACAAGTTTATAATTTGTAAAAATAACTCTATATTTATGTCTATTAATTATTTATTTCACATGTAAATAAAATTATAATTCATATCATCACTTTTTAAACATTTATATCCCATATAACCATTATTCACCAATATAAAATTTATTTTACTTCAAATCAATTCTACTTTACCATTTATATTCACCAAATTCATTATTTTTTTTGTCAATTTTATTTACCAACCAAATTTACCAACAAACGGCTCATAGTAACAACGTCGGTTTGTCTTCTCGCTCATATGAAGTTCAACGTGAGAAGATTATATTGCTCATATTATATAGGAGTATTATATTAAAGAGACTATAACACTACAACTTATGTTCAATTTTTTTATTAAAATAAAGTTTGTTCAATAAATTAATGTTATATTTTTTTAGAATGGCATTGTGATACAATATTATGCGATTTTATAAACTTTTGATAGTAAGATTCTCTAGAGAATTGAAACAATTTTGATAGTTTTACAACTTATAAGGTTTTTATATTTTTAAGAAAATGTATAACATACAAAGTCTAAATTGCATATCCAAACAAAACATCAACATTATATCATGATTTCATATTTAATTTTGATAAGTCCTCTTTGCCTTATTATAATTTCGATAAAATGAGAATTGACTAAAACTACATGTTTTTTCCAATTTTTGCATTATATTTTGAGGAATATATAATCCTCCTGTCCTCTCTATCAGATGGAGAACATATTGAAGTCTATTTATTTCCAAGGGTGTTATAGTTCATGTAAACTTTTTAGGATTATTTTTGTAATTAATTATTCACATTTTTTATTTGAAAATTTTGCAAAAATATACAGAGTACAAGTACACAACACATCGCACCTACGTAATTATATTTTCAAAACTATACAGATGAATACAAGTACACTACACTTTGGACCCGTGAATTAAAAAAATTAAAATTGAAATGTAATAATTATTGCGAGGGATAGTAAATTAAATTAAAATGAGAAAATTAAGTAATATCCGACGCATAATTTTTTCACAAGAACCTTGAAGACAAGTACCGTTACTATTGAGTTTAAAAGTCGAGGTTTTCTTCCGTTTAAAAGCAAATATCTATGGACAAAAAGATGTTAAATTCGATCTATTACATGAAAATTGAAAAATAATTCATTTTATTTCTTGATTTTTTCTCTTCCTGTAACAAAAAATCTATGGATGGTAAAATTAATGTTTGAAAACAATCATAAGCTAAAAAATGTTAAACTCTTATGCAGAATTGAAGATCTCACCGTTTCTTCTTCTTAAAAGCAAAAATCTACGGACAAAAAAAATGTTAAATCTGATCTATTAAAAATAAAGGTGTTTAATAACTCTAATATAAAAGTAGAAAAACAGCCCATTTTATTTCCTTTATTCTAATAAGCACTTATATCATCTCTATTGGTTACGCGCATCAATGTCAAGTGTGGAGTTTTGATTGTGTTTTACGACTTGTCAAGGATAATGCTTATAAATTAAAAAATATCATATATATTTTATATAGTTAATTTAACTGTCTAATAGATAGATAAAATAGGCACAATTATTTTTCCTGAAATTTGAGTCGAAAGTATTAAAATACATACTTTATAAAAAGTAAAAACATTCAATTAAAATATAGTATAATTTTAGTGTCTAACTTAAATATGGGTAAATCACATAAATATACTATATTTAAAAAATATTTACCATTTATGTCAATATAATTTTTATAACTAAATATAACAATTTTTTAAAATTAAGAAA
>CM064965.1:64503921-64523921 GCA_032847665.1 Solanum chilense | reverse complement strand
ATTTTCGCTTAACATTGTCAATTAAAAAAAAACATAAAATGGTAATCTGGAAAATTTCAATAAATAGATTATCTTAGTTTCTTATTAAGTTCAATGAAATTTATAACAATAGTATTAGTTCAACCAAAGAAACATAAATTTAATTCATTATAAATTACATGACTTTGTGTATGTATAAATCACTTGATTTGTAGTACAAATAATGTAAAATATATTTGTGATGCATAAAAGTAAGAAAAATACTTGAATTATGTTTCAACTAAGATATATATAAGGAAATAAATATCTTAAGTCCAACATCTCAAAAAACAATTGAGTTATTCATATAACATCATATCGAAGATCATACTTTACAACTATTTAAAAAAAGAATTGAAAAACATAACATAAAAAATAAAATGTATATTTATAAGAAAACATAATTTCATTAGTAATTTAATTTGTTACTTATCTTTTTAATTATATAAAGATTATCATAGAGAGACAAAATATTTAATTTTCTAGAATACATTAAGTATCAAGTTATAAAAAAGTATATCAAGAGTTCAATAATTTTTTGCCCCCAACACATGTGGAATAGTGGAAGAATTTTATAACGTTAAGCTAATTAGTTTCGTAATCATCACTAAAAAATTAATATATGATAATAATATAACTATTCAAAAGATAACTCCTTAAATGTGGAAAATGTTAAATTAATGTATGATAATGATACAACTATTCAAAAGTTAACCCCTTAAATGTGAAAAATTTAACATAGATTATTTTTTCTTTAAATAATTAGTTAAATACACATTTATAATAGTAGAACAATATTTAGAAAAGTTACAAATGTACATCTTATTTATAATATCATAAAGAAAAGTAATATGCTATTGGGAGAATTAAATGAGGGAATCTAAATTTTTTTTTTACAATAATTAATAGAGGTTAAAGAAATAGTCTTTTTTTTAATATAATTACAGTGATAAAGATGAAAAAATAATTTAACTTTTGAGCTTTTATAATATGAAACTGAGAATTTTTAATTTATTCTTTTCATTGAATAATTTGTTTATTAATTAAAAAGGTATATCAAAAGTTGAATCAATACTTGTCCCTAACACATGTTGAGCAATGGAAGAGTTTTATAACATTAAACTAATTAGTATTGTAAACATTCTAATATGTTGGTTGGTAGAGTTTCATGATTTCATTTTTGTCCAATAAAAAGAAACTATTATCTAACCAAAATATAATAAATAAGAATAGAATAATATTAATTGAAATCAAAACAATACATGAATGAATCTTCAAAATATTTGGAACCATTTAAACTTTTGTGTCAATATGATCATCTCTCTTGATGAAATCTTTCAAGATCATTAAGATTCCTTCTTCATTTTGCTGAACTTGTGCCTAATGAATGTGAACATCTATATGATAAATCTTTAAGAATATATGTATGATCTCTATAATGAATTTTAATAAATATATTTATGATCTTTATCAAAATGAAGACCATCTTGTGACATTATGAAGTATCTGATTAAGGAAAAGATGAAGAAAATATTTTTTTTCAGAAAAGGAAAAATTTATACCATTAAAAAGGAAAAAACGAAAAAATAAAAATGAAAATGAGCATTCAACATCTCCATACATAATTGTCACTTATAGATTATGTAAGTCACAAGAATAGTTAGAATGCATGTTATTTAAGTAGGGAATGCAAATAGATTAACGTTTTTTCTTTGTAACTTATTAGATGTAATTAAAATATTAAATATGATTGTTTTTGTTTAATTGTTTAAAAAATTATTTAATTAAAAAAATGAAGAAAAAAGGCCCAAAAAAAGAGGAAAAAAATAAAAGGAATGGAGGTCATAGAAAGGTGTCACATCGCCTCTCCTATGTTTCTCCTTTATTATATTGTCTCCTAATAATATTTAAACATGAGTTTAGTTTCTTGTTGAAATTAAATGTCTTCTTGAGGAAAACAGAAATATTATGCAAACTGAGAAAAGGAAAAAAAATAGCAAAAAAAAGGTGACTTCAAGGTATCATTGTTGACAGATAGATTCCATTGATTTTTTTTTCTTCTTATTTTCTCCTTTATAAGTTATGAATTTCATAAATGCTATATAGATGGTCATTATGTGATGATCTCGGAATATATCTTTTTTACTATTAATATGTATTCTGTTTAGAGGAAATTTTTTTTGCAGTTTTTTACTCCATGTGAAATTTGATTGTGTCTGAATTTTGGAGACTTAAAATCCTCTGATTTTTTACTTCTTTGGTTTAAAGAATATAAGAAGTCCTCAAACAAATCAGATTGTACATTGGTTTGAAAAATAGAAACTTCAGCAATTTGTTAAATACTTTGTTTGAATGAATATTATGACTTGAAAAGTTCAAAACTTCGCTAGGAATATTAAGGCTAAATGATTTGAAGAAAAAAAGATAAAATCTTCATCATTAGCTAGAAACAGTGTTGTATTTAAGGTTTTTGGAGATTAAAACTTTTTTTGTTTACTAATCTGTCTGAATGAGATGTAAAAACTTCATCAGAACTCAAGGTTCATTCGGTTAACGATTAGAATAATATAAAAAAATTCGTCATTAAACTAGAAACAACTTATGTAAAGATTGAATCGTTATTGTTAGTATTCTAAATATTAAGTGGTCTGTCTAATTGTGACTAAAAAGGAGAAAAAATACTAGTGACATTAAATTAGTGATTTTAGTGTCTGCAATGGGTGTAATATGGATTAAATATCCAAAAGAAGGCTCCTTGTTGCCAATGTTTTTTATGGTATACAATATGAAATTAAGCATGGGGAAAATATGTGCCAAATAATTTCAAATACTTGAAAAATATTTTTGAAAACATATTTTATAGGGGTTCTTTATTTGTGATAAAGAGAAATTAGACTTTTTATCTAATTTAAATTTGAAGTACAAGATATGAAATTTAATGACGTTCTGTTATTTTGTTAGCCCCACTAAATTCTTGAATTACATTTGATATTGTGGTCGTTGAGTCTCTCTTTACTAGTATATGATATGACTAGTATAAAATCACAAAATTATATTACTCATTCAAAATAATCGTATTCTTTAATGAAAAAATTTCACTTAAAATATTGTGATTTTTTATGAAAATATGTCTAGTAAATATATTTTTTTGCATAGACATAATATTGGTGAAAACTGCTCTTTTATGTTTGTATTGTAAAACAAACATTTGAGTCGTATTTACCTTATTTGACCGATGAGACTATGCTCATGCATAATTATTGTTATGGAAAGGTCCTTCTAAAAAGGACATATGGGAAGGTGTTGACTCTATAATAATGTATATATTTGAGAAAGTTAAAAAATTAAAGGAAAAAATATTTGTGAGAAGAGGTTACCTCAAAGGTCTTTTCAAACTTAAGATTTTTGTTTGTTCTTACTTGCTTGGATCAAATTATTGTGTCATAAATTTTTTGGACATGTCAATTATAAAACCTTGAAAAAACTGATCAACTTAGAAGTTATGCCAAACTTCTAGTGCAATAAATCAAAATGTCAAGTATGTGTTGTTGAATGAATTTTAATACCTTAGAATTGATTTACACTGACATTTGTGATATGAAGTCAACATCATATCGTGGTGGAAAAACGTGTTTTATGAACTTTATTGATAATTGCACTAGATATTGTTATGTTTATTTGACGAATGGTAAGGATAAAGCAATAGAAACATATATGCAATATAAAACTGAAGTTGAAAATCAGTTGGATAATAAGATTGTCATGATTAGAAGTAGTAGATGAAGAGAATATGAATCCTCTTTTGTAGAAATATATTTGGAAAATGGAATCATCCATCAAATTGCTGCACACTCTCAAATCAATCTAATGAAACTGTTGACATGAAAAAATCCAACTTTAAAGGAACTGTTGACATGAAAAAAATCAACTTTAAAGGAAATGTTGAATGTCCTATTTATAAGTATAGGTGTACCGGTGGGGGTGCTATCATTATAGCAAAAGAGACCAACAAAAAGTTTGTCTTTTCAGAAAGAGAAACAAAAAATTTTGTTTGTTAATAAAGAGAGTAACAAATAAAAAAAACTTTTATTTATTAAGAAAGGAAGCTACATAAAGTTGTGTTTATTCAGGCTTTGTTGTATTCTGAGAGAGAACTGTTTGTCGTCCCTTAAAATTCATACAAGCAATAAGTCTTGAAAGATATTGATCAAACAATTTCCAATACAGTATTTCATATGTGAAATTGATATGAGGGAACTATTCGCAAACGGATTAAAATAGGACCTAAGACTTTTTGGATGGTATGTTCATTGGATATGCTACAAATAGTAAAACATGTCGATTTATAGTTCATAAGTCTGAATCATCGAATAGTCAAGTGAAGAGTCTAAACGACCTTGGAAATAATCAAAGGATAATGTACTTAATAAAGAGATACAGAGGTGTAGCAAATGTCAATGGACAAATTACTTCTTCCAGTTTTGATTTTGTAACATTTCTTCTTGAAAATGAGTCCATAGTCGAAGAAAGTATGTTTTTGTGGACTCGTCCTATTTTGGAAAGAGGTTGTCAATAGTAGGATATATTCAATCTTGAGAAATCACACTTGAGAGTTTGATTGATCTTCCTACAAGAAATAAACCTTTGGTTCAAAGTAGATCTACAAAAGGAAAAGAAAGTTGATGAAACTATTGGACAATACAAAGCAAGACTTGTTATAGGTTTTAGACAATAACAAAGTCTTGTTTGACACATAATAGCCACTAATTAGGAGTACATCAACTCAAATGTTAATTGCGCTAGTTGCGGTATATGACCTTCAAATTCATCAAACTGGATATGAAAACATCTTTTAAAAAAATTGGAGGAAAACATTTATATAGAACAACTCGAGGGATTTGTGGTTCTGTTAAAGAAAAGAAACTTTGTAAACTTGGTAAGTAACTTTGTGCCCAAATAATGATATATGAAGTTTGACCAAACTATGTTGACAAATGAATTCAAGATTAATGAATGTGATAAATATTTTACATTAAAGACACTTCAAATCACATGTCATTGTTTGTTTTTATGTTGACGACATGTTGATCATCAAAAGAGACAATTTTGAAATAAATAGTACTAAACATATGCTAGAAAGTAACTTCGTTATGAAAGACATTAAAGTTATTGATGTGATTGAAAAGATACTTGACAAGTTCAAATATTTGGATATGTACTTACTCTTTGTGGAGGAGAGATCTCTTGAAAATCATCCAAACAGAAATGTATCACTCGCTCTACTATGAAATTTGAACTTATCACTCTAGATAAGGCCGGTGAAGAAGTTAAATGAATACGAAACTTCGTGAAAGATTTTTGGCCCAAATCTTTAGCTTAAGTATGTATACACAATGAGTGTTAATTTGCAACAGGTAAGGCATGAAGCATGATGTACGGAAAGTCTCGTCATATATAACGTAAACATAGTATCGTTAGCTAGAGAACTGCTCTTTAACGGAAATATGATAATTGACTATGTACAATTAAAGGATAATGTGACAGATCCACTTACAAATGCCTAACAAGAGATGGAGTTGATAGATTATCAAAGGGAATTGGACTATGACCGAGAACAAGTCATTGTAGCGGTAAATCTACCTAGAAAATCAAATCCAAAGATCTAGATTCAAGGAGATCAAACAAAGTCTTTGATGACAGTTCAACATTGTCAAAAAAAATTTTATGGTTCATTCTCATGATAAGACAATGTTCAATAATGAGGATAAATACATTAAGACTTTTTAATGGTTTCTAAGTTTGATACAGAGTATATTGTGTATCTACGATATAACATATTTAGAAATCACCTATGTAAGTGTGAAGTGTAAGCCGCTTTAAGGAGAATCTGGTAAGACCAGTTCTCTATGCACTTATAAATCAAAACGTGTTCATGACTGAAACGAACAAAACAGTGAGAACCAAAAACATTTCAAGGTTTGATTGTGTGACTTATGTTGTCTAGGTATACACCAAATCTCGACGGTTCAAAGATATTAAATCTATCAATTTACCGACTTATACAGATGCAATCAATCCTTAATTACGTACCATAGTTTTTCATGCATATGTTTTTAAAATAGTCATTTCCTATTCATGTGGGGAATTTTTGGGTTTGGAAGGTTTGAACAGAAAATGAAGGGTTTTAACTCTACTGAAGGGTTATAATTTTTCAAAGTGATGTAACCTTTATAAAATGATGTGTTTTTCTAAAGGGTTGTGACCAATTTAAATGTTGTGTAATTTTCAAAGGATTACGACCTTTCTCAAAGGTTTTCTTTTCTCCAAGGAGTTGTGACCTTTACCCTTTGTTGGCTATAGATAGAGAGGTTTTCTCTCATTATTTTACATCAAATTCTTTCTTTATTTTATATAAATTTCTTACAAAACAAAATCAATCAATCGTGTTTGTGTGTGTGTGATTAGCTGTTGTCATTTTGAGTTCATCGAAATTATCGAAGTTTGAGGTACTGCTACTTCTTTAATGGTTAATCTGTTTTATCTTAGAAGGAATTAATCTGCAACCTCGGGTACTTCAGGGAATTGAGTTTCTTAAGGACACACCGTGGGTTCTCTGGACTCGAATTAGTGCTTTTATTTTTCTTTTCATCTTTTATTATTTTAGGTTTGCTAATATGAATACAAGAGTTAACAGATACAAAGTAATAAAGGTTGGCTTGGGTACCACATCAGGTACATTGACTATTGTGTGTTGTTCTATGAGAGAATCAACTGTCTTGTTGTAATCTTGTTGATCATATTTATTGTGGATGTCAATTTAAGGAGAGGACGAGGTATACAAGCTATGTTATGACTATGGTATTAATTGTATGTTATCTTGTTTATTAAGTTATTGTTACTTATTCATATTTTGTATAACTGGTACTTGGCGATGATTTTAGTAGTACATTGTGAAATTTGTGTACTAAAACTGAACTTTTTTTTCTTTGTTGAGTACTAGGCATTTTTCAATGGTTGTTTTGCGATCACAACTTTGATCCTAGTATTAGTGATTCCAGGGGAGATCTGCTTACATCATTCTGCCATAGATTCATCCTGTTTTTCTAGTCCATTTTCTGAACTTAGACTCCCTTTAGCTCTTTTATTTTGGGTGTGCATCCCCATATTTTTTGCTAGGTAAATATTTGGTACATGAATTTCAGTTTTTAGGGGTTCTCACACAATTTTTTATTACTATGGTTTTAAATTATGAATTTTGTCTTGTTTTTAAGTGTTGAAACTCTTTCCTTTTTGTTACTCAGTGATGTATGTTATAAATTATTTATTTCTCCCACTAAGGATTAGTATGAGTGACACTTAGGGAAGGTCGGATTCGTGATATATACCAAGCATGGTACCCAAGCCAATTAAAGGATATCTAGTACCAAATGTGATACCCGAGTCAATAGATAATGCATACTAGGTGTGGTACCCAATCCCACCGACAGTCACGCAACACACAATCACATGATAAACACAGTATATCAGAAGACATCACTGCCTAATATTGTCAACAAGTTATCATTTCAATTTGGGAAAAGGATTAAATTGCCCCCTTGAACTTGTAATGAATTCATCAGTTACACGCTTAAACTATCATAGAGACCTACTAAACACCTATACTATCCAAAAATGAATTTGCTTACCCCCTAAAACTGACGTGGAAAGAAAATAAAATAAAAATATAAAATAGGTGTGTCAGTTTGAAGATAAAGTTTAAAAAAAGTTAGAATCCTTTATATATGGAATAATATACTAGGGTACGATTAAAAGATCTTTAGTTTTAGGATCTTGCACAACTATTTAGCCCTCTCTATCTTCTCTCCACATTTCTACGGCGTTGATGCATTACATGAGGTTTTACTCTTTCTTGGAATTGGTGTAGTTCAGGCTTGGAACCTATTTGTGATCAGTTACGAGGGGACATCGATCCACGGTGGCTTGGAGCCTACTTGATATCCTCTAGTCGACACGCCCCCGAATCACTCTTGATGCTGGGAGGCTTACACCTCTAGGAGTTGAGTGTCTTGCTGGGTGGCCTAGATTGATTGACACTCTTGCTAGTTGCGCTTAGAGTTGATTGGTTCTTGGTTACGTTGTTACTTGGGTTGGGAGCCTGACAAATGTTTTTGGATTCGGATTTCGGTTACTCTTCATTTTTTTAATCTTGGCAATTTTTTGCACTTTTTGGACTTTAATGCCTATTGAGTACCTTTTTTTTTTGAACCCTTTTACACTCTACATCTTTTTCGTTATGCAGATCTTAGTACCACCTAAAATGATGATCATTTGTGTCATATTTTGTGGATTTGGATATCGGAGACAAGGGTGAGCACTTGGTGTCCTAGATTGGCATGTATCCTTCTATACTTATGTTAACTATTCTTTTGTCTTTGAGACGTCTTGTTGTCGTTCACTTTTAGGACTTGTATTTGTTTGTATTAGACAACATTGTCCTTGTGACTTTCAAGTTCTGGGAGGGATTTTATTGTACATAGTTTTGAATTGGCTTCCATTTCTATCTTTTATTTTACTGTTATTTTTTAGTTAGTTCTACCCTTATACTCATTATTTATCATTTTTTGGTATAGTTCGGCTTACCTACTGGTGTGTATTATAGTAGGTATCCTCACGACTCAGAAAGTCGGATCGTGATAAGTTGGTAATATAATCCCAGTTTCACAAGTCTTACTTGTATAGAGCTAATACCTAGTAAAATCCTACGGATTCCAGTTTTCACTAGCCCCGTTGAATTAATGAGATTTGAGACAGCCTTAAACTAATAATGTGGCCAGCACATAAATATTTTAAATATTAGTATGTTATCTAAATGAAGCACTCTGAGTGTGTTTGAATTGACTTATTGTAAGTGCTTTTAACTTGTATGTATTTTTTAATTTTTCGTTTTGTTTACTAAAACGAAAAGTAATACAAACATTTTTAGACTTTTTTGGCCAAAGACATCCTTCAACTTTACTCTATGTTTAAACCACATCCTTGCACTATCACAATGAACAAAACACCTCTTCAATTATCTTTAAAATGGAAAGATTCATCTTTCAATTAGTTTTTGTCAGAAAACTAACAGTTGATCAACCCGCAAATCCCCAATTTGTTTGATCCCATTCTTCTCTTAGCTTATAGTAGTAAAGACAATCCTAACTAAACAGAATGAGCTAGGAAGAGAGGGTTACATTCCCAACTTCACAATAGTAGCCAGGATGTTACCATAAAAGTGAGAAAAATATTTAGAGTAAACTATTTTTTGCCCTATATAGTTATAATTATAGATCAGATAAGCAACATAATATTATAAGTAAAAAATGTGTAATTTTCTCTTAATTCCTAGACAATGGGGGAGTTCACAGTATGAAGGTAGTTCATTTTTTTTTTGTGTTTGTAAATTTGATAAACACTAGTAACTGTATTTTTAAATATATTATAGTAACATATTTAATTATTACATAAAAATATATTCTATTTTAAAATTTATGTGACGTTTTTTACTTCTTAAGATTCAACCTATTTGAACTTTTTATAAATATCTTACTGTGCATTTTTCATCATATTGATATAAAAAGAATTGCAACTTTAATATGTAAAACGCCACATGTTTATCCATAATTAATTCTACCTTCAGTCGACCTTCATTTACATGAAAGTAAATGAAATAACCGTTAGTTTCTATCAAGAATCTGGCCATTTAATTTTTAGAATAGTTACACGAAGTTTTTTTGCTCACTATGGTAGTAATAAGATGTTATTTAAATTTAGAGTATATTTGAGGGATGTTTTTAGCTAAAAACTCACTTTTTTTTATTTTAGATCCTATTTGTCATCGTTTTTGGGATGCCAGAAGCAAAAAAATATTTTTGTTGAAAAAATAAGTGTTTGACAAATCACTACAAGTGCTTTTTGAAAGTCAAGAAAGGAGGGGAGGGGGAGGAATTAAAATTTCCTTCAGCCGACTTCCTACTCGGTCAATTGGCTAACCTGCACATTAGTAAAACAAATAAACAGTAAAGCAAAAATTCCCTTCAATCGACTTCCTACTCTGGTCAGTCGACTAACCTACACGTTAGTAAAACAGATAAATAAAAAGTAATAATAACTTCTCATAAGTAAATAACATAGAGTATTTTAATACTGGTTCGGATCACCGATGTGGTACCTAGTCCAGTCCCCTTGGGTTACAAGGATATCCTTAAGAGTTTGTTGAGAACTTGAGTCTTACAAAATGTTACGATTAAGATCCCATCTAATATGCAAATCAGATCTTCCTCATCGACAGAACCTCTACCTGTATAACCTGCACTCATATCTTTCTTTCTCTTTTCCTTACATTGTTCACTCAAGGGTATACATAGTTTTATGAAAGATAAAAAAAAAGAACACAATATAAGTTCAAGTGAAGTGTGTACTTCACAACTATGGCTAAGAGAGGTTTAAATAGAGCTTTGGAGGACTTTGCTCTTTTACGGAAACCCAAAAGAGTTTAAATCAAGGATCTTTGATTAAGTCCTTGATTTATTCTGATTGATTTGCTAATTCATGTTCATATCGGATATGTGCATGAGCCAAGATTTGTTCCTTTGTATGATGATCTTCTTGTGGTCTTAAATTTTATTTTAAAATTTTTATATAATACATTTTATAGTTTATTTTACGTTTATATATTATATTATGTATTATTTTGTAACACCTCGAACTATGAAAAGGGCTAAAGAGAGGTTCACGCAAGTCACCCATCAGTTTAAGTTTAAGTCAAATTCAAACAATCATATCTCTTAGTACATAAGGAATTGTGTGGCTCATGACCTATCAAATTAAAGGTCTTTGAGTTCTCTTTCTAATGTCACCAAGTTTGCTTAATTTTGAGCTCGCAGTTTTTAAGTCTGTTTTGGTGAAGCCTCTATTTCAAAGCACCTCAATCTTTTGTACAGGGGTAATTTGGTCTTTTCTATCCCTTCTAAGCCTAGACACATTTTTCTTCACCCAATTAAGGGTCTAATTAGTGTTAAGCCATGTTTTCATGTTCTTTAACACTTAGATAAACTAGAGCAAGTTTCAAATAAGAAAAAAAATTAGGTTTCAAGCGTTCTTCAAGAATCTGTTTATTTCGTCAAGAACCTTTGTTTTTTCCAGATATCTAAGGTTTCTCACAGTGTTGACTTGTTCGTCCTCACGTCCTATATCTCAATTAAGTCAACAAATCGTTACATCTAATCGTAATTCTTGATATTGAGTTCAATTCTTCAAAAATTGAGGCTTTTTTATTCTTTTGTTTTGTGAATATTATTGTGTTGTTCATGCTTAGTATCATATGAACCCTATGAAAGTTCTCATGTATTTGTGTTGGGTTTGAGAATCAAGAAGAGTTTTGGAGAGATTCTCAATTCTAAACGAAGTTGGAGGTCCTAATTTAAGCTTGAAAATTCATTGGGGTGTTGGGAAAGGGCATGGGGTGGGGAGCCATGATAGCGCCAAGGCCTGACTTCAGAAGTTCAGGCTCTGGGGCATCACTCTAGTAGTGCGCCAAGTCCTAACTTCTGAAGTTCAGGGTCTGGCGCCCTGCGCCAACAGTATGACGAGGTTTGCTAAGCTGATTCATTTCTTTATTTCATATGGTGCATGTTTCTATAAGTTGTGTCATGCTTCCTTTCCTTCTATTGGCTATAGTCTTCAATTTACCTTTAAAAATCCCGACATATCTTAATCACCTGTCTTAATGCGCATTCAAAACTAAAATGAGTTTAAGAGAAAAGTTCAAGAGTATTATTGAGTTGTTGTTGAGAATCTTTTTTAACCAACAATGGTCTTAAATTAAATTTCTGAGAAAGCAAAGATAGTGTTGAGAAGAGTTTCATTCATGATTGAGAACAAATATATGAGAACTAAGTGTTCCCAAATATACCACTTTTACATTAAAAAAGAGAAACTTTGATAAAAATGAGTGGGCTAGATGTTGTATCATCACATAGCTCAACTGATGGTTATCATTTTGAGAATCTTCCTAATAAGATTAACGAGTAACTTATTGTGTTTATTTATACATCCTTGAGTTAATATCTTTTATTTATGAAGCTTTTCATCTTTTGTTATTGCTTTTGTATTGAGTTGAATTGAGGCGAGTATTCTTTCAATGTTATCAGTTCAGCTATCTATACATTTTGTTCTCTTTACATACTCACACAATCCATGTACTGATGTCATTTCACCTTCATCTTATTATAATGAACATAAAGGTGTTCACGATAATCAAAAGATGTTTCGTTGAGATCATTTGTCACTCCAGTAAGCTTTGGTGAGCCTCCTTGCATTCCTGATGATTTTTCTTTTTTTCTTTCAGTTTAGCCCCTTTAAGGGGTTGCGAGTTTTGTCTTAACGTCCATGTTGACCTATAGATGTTTCGTAGATAGTTAAGTTAAGGAGTCTCACCATTTTCTCTTTTGTTTTAGATATTTTGAGACTGTTTTGTAAAGTATTATTACTATTATTATTATTATTATTATTATTATTATTATTATTATTATTATTATTATTGCAATTAAGTATTTTTCATATAGTTTGAGTCAAGTATTTGTTTGAGTTTAAATGTTCTAAATTCTATTTTCTATGCTTGTTATTGCTTGAGTAAGTCTTCCGCTAAGTATTCAATCATGCCAAAGGTTCACTTGGAGACAAAAAGTACTTCTCGAGTGCCGGTCATGTCCAGAGTGTAGGCTCAGGGTGTAATATATTTTGCAGAATAAGAAAAAAAAAATTAAAGATTTTGTATCTCAAAAAGATATAATATTGATTGAAAATTTATATTTTAATTTAACAAAAACAAACATTTAATTAATGGTTTATAATAAATATTTAAAATTGTTTCTCTCAATAATATAATTTTAATATTAGAAGTACATTAGTAGTCGTCCCTTTTTTGTAATTTGACTTTCAATTTTTTTTAAAACAAATTAGTCAAACACAATTTACTTATGAAAGACGCTCTTCAAATGAATAAGCTAAATACAAATTATTTTTTTCTTTTAAATTTATAAAAATTGCTTCTAAAAGTAAATTATTTTTAGCATCAATATCAAAAAAAGTAAAAATAAAAAATAGATAGCTACCTACTTTTATCTGGCTTATAACTTTTAAGTCACTTGAAGAAATTTATCCAAAAACTAAATTTTCTCTTTGATGTAGTTATGATCTAAGATGATCGAATTTGGATATGGAATTAGATATCGAAATTTTAATGATCTTTATTTTAAATTCTAAGATACAAATATGGGTATAAAAATTGACCAAAAATAGAATTATTTCTTAATTATGAGACATTGTTGAAAACTTACATGGTACAATAAAATCTCCATAAATTAATACTCGATAAATTAATAATTTCTCTAAAATAATATTTTTCTCCGGTTCCGACTTGGGTCAATGGAAAAAAGTGATCAATTTCGATAAGATATTAAGATAACATATTTTCAGAAGATCCCTATATAAATATATGTTCCCATTAATATCATAAATAAATAATTCTTTAAAAGTACAAATATATCCAAGACAATTTAGTTAAATATGATTCAATTTTGTTCTGTTTTTCTTAAAATTTAAATCTAGCTGAAGTTCGTCTCTAACATTTCTTATTGCATCTAAGAGCTCCGGTCTTGTCATTTCAAGTGTACCATAAAATAGAGAAGAGTTCCAAATGTGATAAGTGTTTCATTACGCGTAGTTGGTTCCAAAGGTATAATATCATCTTCAACTCCATCATCTCATTATCTTTTCGGTGGTATCCACAATTTCTTCTATGTTTCTAGACCTCTTAACATGTTTCATTTTCACTCGAACAATCCAACAGGTTATTAACATCCATTTCATTATGGTAACCGAGATCACTAATCAATGATCTCAAGTTCATTAGTAAAGTTTTCACAAGTAGGTTCATTCAAAATCTCTTAGATGGCAACCCCCGAACGAATTTTACAGTGTCGAAAATAATTTGCTATTATCTCTTGCCAAATATTATTTGTCTAAACAGGGATTGCAAAATTGACAGCATCCAAAATATTAATTTTTATAGGATCAGTTTGTCCTACTTCATAGTCTTCTAATATCCTACAATAAAATATCTTGAAAACTCTTATTATCCCAACATCATAAGGTTTAAATTAATAAGATACAATAATTTTTATATTAATAAAAACGGTAAAATCGCTGGAACAACAGCGATTTACTCTACCGGAAAAAGCAAAACCGCTACCACTACAGTAATTTTGCAAAATGTGATTTTTCTTTATAAAAAAAAATTCAAATCGTTACCTAGGCAGCGATTTTCAATTTTTTGTAAAAAAAAATTATTATTTTTTTGAAAATCGTTGCCTAGGCAGCGATTTCATTTTTTAAAAAAAAAATTAAGAAAATCGCTGCATAGGCCACGATTTCCATTTTTTTTAAAAATAAAAAATAAAATCGCTTCCTTTTTTTAAAAATAAAAATTTAAAGAAAATCGCTACCTAGGCAACAATTTTAATTTTTTTTTAAAAAAAAATTAAATCTAAAAAAAATTATTTTTTTGAAAATCTCTGCCTAGGCAGCGATTTTATTTTTAAAAAAAATAAAAAAAAAAGCAGCAATTTTCTAAAGAATTTTTTTTAAAAAAAAAAATGAAATCGCTGCCGCCGAGGCAGCGATTTTCTAAAAAGAATTTTTTTTTTACAAAAAGTTGAAAATCGCGGCATAGGTAGCGATTTGAATTTTTTGTAAAAAAAAATTACATTTTGCAAAATCGCTGCCACTGCACCGATTTTGCTTTTCCTGGTGGAGTAAATCGTTGTTGTTCCAGCGATTTTGCCGTTTTGATTAATATAAAATTTTATATACCGTTTTGAAATTTTTGTTAATATTTTATACCTTTTAGGCTTCAGACTCACATTAAATTAAACACAAATATTAAAGTTAAATATTATGTAGTTTAATTTTTAAAATTTTGGAACATTTATTCGTAAAAAAAGTAATATTAATATTATGTAGTTCAATTTTAATTTTTTCAATTCATCTATTTATCGAAAAAAATACTTATGTAATATTTGACACCTTTCGTAAAATTCCTAGCTTCGACACTGCAAATCGGGTCTAAAAAATTGACTAAAAATAAAAAAAAATTTCTTAATTATGAGACATTGTGGAAAACTTACATGGTAACTCACTTCTAAATAGTAGGAATAAATAAATATTATCATATCATATTATATTATACTAGACAGTAATGGCCCGTGCTGAGCACGGACCCGACATATCATGTTTTCACACACTTGCTTCCTTGCACTTGCATTTAATTCAGATTTTAAGCAATAGGTCATTACAAATTAGAAGCAAGATGACAGGAATTTGTCCTGGTCACACTCTAGTTATCTTCTTAGACCGCAGTTTAGCTCTTCAGCTTATTAATTTTTCTACAATTACCAAGTGACATCATTATCATATTATGTTTTGGTATCTAATTGTGTTGCAACTTACTTTTGATTTTCTGTCCTAGCGAATATAATCAGAGTGGAGTAGTTCAGATTTATGTAGATAATAAAATGCGACTTTTTACCTTCTGGACTGTAGATGAGTCTTCTTTTTTTAAAAAAAAAAAAAAAAAGAGCTAATATACCGGCAAAAATTTTTACATTAAAGAGTGTTGATGAAGATAATACACAATTTTTTTTATCGTTATCCACACACGATTATACTAGCTTCTTTTATATATAAACTACTAATATAATTTTCTTCAATAATAGTATTGCCGAATGATTAAAAAAATGTATGAAATCATGAAGAAATTGTCTGTCAATCTGTATAATCAAAATCTGAAATTACTGTGTCACGATCCAAAACGAGCCGCGAGTGGCACTCACACTTATACTACTATGTGAGCGAACCAACCAATCTAAACCCCAATATTTCAACCATAATAGACAGAATATAATGCGGAAGACTTAAAACTCATTAATGAAAATCGATTAAATAACTTCTAAAAACTCAATACTTATTATTCCCAAAATCTGGAAGTCATCACCACAAGAACATCTATCCTCAAATTACTAAATCTAAGAGTATCTAAGAAGCTAAAATAAATAAACAGCTAGTCCATGCCGGAACTTCAAGGCATCAAGACGTGAAGAAGAAGATCCAGTCCAAGCTAGAAGCAATAGCTCACCCTGAAATCTGGTGTGATAAAGACTGGCTAGAGTTGCAGACGAGTCGAAGTCGATGGCACGTTTGCTGCATTCCATAAATAACAAAGAAAAAGATACAAGTAGGGGTCAGTACAAGGCACATGTACTGAGTAGGTATCATCGGCCAACTCAAAATAGAAAGCAATTTATATCAATTAATAATATAAAATCAACTACATACTCAACAGGTGATAACAACAAATACCGTAACCACTGGCCACAACACCCAGCACATCTATGAGGACTCAAGCCTCCACACCATACTCATTTGGGAAATAGTTCTTTAAATTTGAGTATAATAACATAATTTGAGATTTATTCTCTTTATTATCCTGTGTCGGAATGTGACACTCTGATCCCCTCAATATTCATTCTCTTTATTATCCTGGTGTCGGAACGTGACACTCCGATCCCCTACTATCCTGGTGTCGGAACGTGACACTCCGATCCTCTACTATCCTGGTGTCGGAACGTGACACTCCGATCCCCTACTATCCTGGTGTCGGAACGTGACACCCCGATCCTCTACTATCCTGGTGTCGGAACGTGACACTCCGATCCTCTACTATCCTGGTGTCGGAACGTGACACTCTGATCCTCTACTATCCTGGTGTCGGAACGTGACACCCCGATCCTCTACTATCCTGGTGTCGGAACGTGACACCCGATCCCCTAATCTCATTCTTTTAGTTCATCAAGCCTTCTTTTATACCAAGGCATCATCATTAACAAAGTGGATTTAAAGATTTAAGATTTACAGCCTCATCTTTCCAATCCTTTACAATTTCATAATCACATCATGCAAGCACACAATTAAGCATATAGAAGACTTTACAATACTACCCAATACATATCATTCGCTATTAAGAGTTTACTATGAAATATCATTAACCATAACCTACCTCCACTGAAGAATTCATGATCACGCAAGCTACTCCTCAAAGTCTTTGCTTTCCTCTTCGTTCTCTCTTCTCTCGCTCGTTCGTTCTCCCTTTCTCTCTCTGTTCTTTCTATTTTTTTCTTATTCAAACCCTTTTTCTTTTACCCTAATTGTCATATAATTAAGTATAAAAGATGATAAAAATAACCCACTATTTATTTCAAGGTTATCTCCTTTAACCCTCAAGTAATTGAATTATTAGCATTAACCCACTAACTTTATAATTATAAGCATGAATAGCCCAAAACGCCCCTTAAAAACTTTTAACAGAAATCCGACCCAGTCAGGGTTACGCAGCCTGTGATGGTCCGTCATGACTGTGACGGTCCGTCCTGCTAGTCCGTCATAAAGTTCAGAGAGTTAATTCTGTGGAAAGATTTGTGACGGTCCGTCGTGCCAACGACGGTCCGTCGTGCCAACGACGATCCGTCCTGCCATTCCTTCGTGATGTTCAGAGAGTCAATCTCAGTACCCAAATTTTTCAGAATCTAAGTGTTTTGGAATGAGACCCCCTCGACGGTCCGTCGTACCCATGACGGTCCGTCGTGGGATCCGTCGACCCAGACAGTTATTACCAGAAATAAACTCTACTGCTCAAAATGACTAAATAGGTCGTTACAATAGATACCAATTTACCCATCGTTCGTCCTCGAACGATCACAAGAAGAAAAACAAGGGCGAAAAGGAGTACCTGAATCTGTAAACAGGTGTGGGTATCTTTCTTGCATATCACCCTCCTTCTCCCAAGTGGACTCTTCAACTGGTCGATTCTTCCATTGGGCTTTGATGGATGTAATCTCCCTTGATCTCAACTTGCGGATTTCTCTATCTAGAATGGCAACAGGCTCCTCCTCATAAGACAAATTCTTATCAAGAAGAACTGAATCCCAACGAACAATGTAGTTTCCATCCCCATGGTATCTTTTCAGCATAGACACATGGAATACCGGGTGCACTCCTGAGAGTCCTGGAGGCAAGGCTAATTCATAATCCACCTCCCCTACTCGCTTAAGTACTTCAAAGGGTCCAATATACCTTGGGCTTAGCTTACCTCTTTTACCAAACCGCATCACCCCTTTCATGGGTGAAACCTTCAGCAAGACTTGTTCACCCTCCATGAACTCCAAGTCTCTAACCTTTCGATCTGCATATTCCTTTTGCCTACTTTGCGCCGCTAAAAGCTTTTCTTGAATGAATTTCACCTTCTCTAATGATTCCCTCAGAAGATCAGTACCCCAAGGTCTAACCTCAAATGCATCAAACCAACCAATGGGGGACCTACATCTCCTCCCATACAGTGCCTCAAATGGAGCCATATCAATACTTGAGTGGTAGTTATTATTGTATGAAAACTCTGCTAAGGGTAAGAAGTTATCCCAATGACCACCAAATTCTATCACACATGCACGAAGCATATCCTCCAATACCTGAATCGTTCGCTCAGACTGACCATCAGTCTGAGGGTGGAAGGCAGTACTAAGATCCAACTTAGTACCTAATTCAGCATGCAATGTTCTCCAAAACTTAGAAGTAAATTGCGTACCTCTATTTGATATGATGGAAAGTGGAACTCGATGCAATCGAACAATCTCTGAGATATAGAGTTTTGCTAACTTCTCTGCATTATAAGTCTTCTTGACCTTGATGAAGTGAGCAGACTTAGTTAACCTGTCAACAATCACCCAAATAGAATCAAACTTACCCAATGTCTTTGGAAGACCAACCATGAAGTCCATAGCAATTCTTTCCCACTTCCATCAAGGAATGGGCATTCTCTGAAGTGTTCCTTCGGGCCTCTGGTGTTCATATTTTACTTGCTGACAATTTGGACATTTGGCAACAAAATCAACAATGTCACGCTTCATTCTACTCCACCAAAAGTGTTGCTTTAGGTCACGGTACATCTTGGTTGCACCAGGATGTATAGAATATCCGGAACTATGAGCCTCAGTAAGAATAGTGTGGATCAAATCATCAAAGCGGGGCACACATACCCTTCCCTTAATTCTCAAAACACCTTCCTCATCAATTATTGCTTCTTTAGCCTCTCCTCGCAACACCATATCCCGAATTCGGCTCAGCTTCTCATCAGTAAACTGACTTCTCTTAATTTTGTCAAGAAAAGAAGATCTTGCCTCCACACAAGCCAAAAATCCTCCTTGTTCTAGTACTTCCAACCTCATAAAGTCATTAGCCAGTGTCTGAACTTCTCTAGCCAATGGGCGTCTAGAAACCTGCAAGTGAGCTAGACTTCCCATGCTCCCTGCCTTTCTACTTAAAGCATCAGCCACCACATTTGCTTTTCCTTGGTGATACAGAATAGTAATATCGTAGTCCTTCAACAGTTCCATCCACCTCCTCTGCCTCAAATTCAAGTCTTTCTGGGTAAAGACATACTGTAAACTACGATGATTCGTGTAGGCTTCACACTTGACCCCATATAGATAATGTCTCCATTGCTTTAATGCAAACACAACTGCAGCCAATTCCAAATCATGGGTCGGATAGTTACGTTCATGCACCTTTAGTTGCCTCGAAGCATAAGCGATTACATTCCTCTCTTGCATTTGCACTGCACCCAACCCAGAATAAGATGCATCGCAATAAACAATGAAATTCTTACCCTCTACTGACAAGGTAAGAATAGGTGCAGTAGTCAGTAAGGTCTTGAGTTTCTGGAAGCTTTCTTCACATTCGTCCGACCATACAAATGGAATGTTCTGCTTAGTCAAATTTGTCAGCGGGGAAGCAATGGAAGAAAATCCCTTGACAAATCGACGGTAGTAGCT
>CM064965.1:64353822-64503821 GCA_032847665.1 Solanum chilense | reverse complement strand
CAGTATGTCATCAATAAATATGATGACAAAGAGATCCAGATATGGCTTAAAAATCCCGTTCATCAAACTCATAAAAGCAGCAGGGGCATTCGTAAGACAAAATGACATTACTACAAATTCGTAATGCCCATACCTGGTTTGAAAAGCAGTCTTTGGTATATCCGTTGCCCGTATTTTCAATTGATGATAACCGGATCTCAAGTCAATCTTAGAGAAGACACAAGCACCTTGTAACTGATCGAACAAGTCATCAATGTGAGCAATGGGATACTTGTTCTTAATAGTTACCTTGTTTAACTGCCGGTAATCTATGCACATCCGGAAACTCCCATCCTTCTTCTTCACAAATAACACCGGAGCACCCCAAGGGGATGCACTTGGCCTAATAAAACCTTTACCTAACAGCTCCTGAAGTTGGGCCTTTAGCTCCCTTAAGTCAGCTGGAGCCATTCTATAAGGGGGAATGGAAATGGGTCGAGTACCCGGCTCCAGATCAATGCAAAAGTCGATATCCCTATCTGGTGGCATACCAGGAAGGTCTGCAGGAAACACATCCAGAAACTCACAGACTATTGAAACCGACTCAATTATAGGTAGTTGGGTAGTATCATCCCTGAGGTGTTCCAAGAAAGCTAAACATCCTTTACTAACCATTCTCTTAGCATGAAGAAAAGAGATAATACGAACTGAGGTAGAAATATAGTCACCCTCCCACACTAATGGGTCTATCCCAGGCTTGGCCAATGTCACAATTTTAGCATTACAATCTAAGATTGCAAAATTTGTAGAAAGCCAAGTCATACCCAGAATTACATCAAAATCAACCATTTCTAGAATGATCAAATCCACGTAAGTGTTACTCCCCACAAAAGTCACAAGGCAAAACCTATACACCTTCTCAACTATCACAGACTCACCCACAGGAGTAGAGACACGAATAGGCATATCAAGTAAATCACAACTTAACTCAAGACCAGCAGCAAATGAGGAAGATATATATGAAAAAGTGGATCAAGGATCAAATAATACTGAAGCCATGCAATCACAGACCAAAAGAGTACCTGTGATAACAGCATCAGATGCCTCCGCTTCAGACCGCCCGGGGAAAGCGTAACAATGAGCCTTATCACTTGTCTGTCCATTGCCCCTACCAAGATGCGCTGCAGTAGTTCCAACTTGCCCGCCACCCCTACTGATTTGGTGACCACCATTACCTTGGCCACTACGTCCTCCAGAATGCTGGCCTCTACCATGACCACCTCTACCTCTAACTATTGGGGGTCTGTAACTTTGTTTTGGACAATTTCTCTTAATATTTCCAATCTCTCCACTTCCATAACAATTTCTGGAGTCTAGCATAGGTCTCTGTGAGAATGACAAAGTCTGGGGATAACCTCCAAACTCAGAAAAATGTTGGCTGGTCTACGATGGACCCCAGTTAAAGCCTGCAGTGAAGACTGAATAGGACGGGCTGGGTAACCTCCTGAACTCTGCCCTCTGGAGTAAGAACTTTTAAACTCACCTTCCTTACGGAACTTCTTAAATGTTGACATCATGGTGAAGTTGTTTGGCTTCACCCCCTCTACCTCTATCACAAAATCAACCCCTTCTTGAAAGGATTTTGCTACAGCAGCTACTTGTAAGGCTGGGATCTGCAATTCTGACCTCAATCCTTTCACAAAGCGGTGAATCCGCTCTTGTGGACTGAAGCAAAGCTGCGTGGCATACCTGGATAGTACACAAAATTTGGCCTCATAAGCAGCAACGGACATCCGTCCTTGCTCTAGGCTCAGGAACTCATCTCTCCTCCTATCCCTTACAGTCCGGGGTATATACTTCTCCATAAACAGGCTAGAAAATGATGCCCAAGTCATGGGTGGTGTCTGTGCTGATTGACACTCAACATACGACCGCCACCACATTTTGGCATCCCCCTGAAACTGATAGGTCACAAACTCAACCCCGAATTGTTCTACTATGTCCATCTTATGTAGCAGCTCATGACAATCAACCAGAAAATCATAGGCATCCTCAGATTCAGCACCCTTGAAGACTGGAGGTCTCAACTTTAAGAACTTAATGAAAAGTTCATGTTGATCACTTGTCATTATAGACCCTGTGGTCAATCGAGGGAATGTGCCTACTTCCAATGATGTCTCCATGCGGGGAGCCATAGTAGCCGCATGTTGTACCTCCGGAGTCTGAGGTGCTGGTGGAGAAAACACTGGAGGTGTCTGGCCTCGATCAGATAACCCGCTAAGATAAGCCAGAACCTGATTGATCATCTCTGGGGTAGGTTGGGGTGGCAGTTCCTCGTTCTGCACTTGTTCATTCTCCCCTTCCCCACCCTATCTTATCACTTCCTCAGTTGATGGGGGAGTCACCGCCCTAGTACTAGTTGGTCTAGGTGCTTGTCCTCTTCCTTTAGAGGATGTCCTCCCACGACCTCTTCCACGGCCTTTCGTCACCACTCCTCTTTGAGCTACCGCCCAGTGGCTAGCTCAGACGTTTCTTGTCTTGCCGGTGTTGGTGTTGGCGCAGACGTTGCTCTAGTTCTAACCATCTGCGAAATAGAATGAAGATGGTCAGATACAAATTTGTATCACCTAGATACCAATTGGATCAAAGTAATAGCACGAAAGAAGGAATGAAAGATTGGAATTTTCCTAAAGTCTTATAACCTCTCAAAGAAAAGTAAAGGCGTCCCCCTACCGTTCCTTAAGACTCTACTAGACTCGTTCTTGTGTGATGAGACCAACGAACCTAAGGCTCTGATACCAACTTTGTCACGACCCAAAACCGGGGACGCGACTGGCACCCACATTTACCCTCCTATGTGAGCGAACCAACCAACCTAACCTTAACATCTCAATGTATAACAACAAAAAATAACGCGGAAGACTTAACATCATTAATAAGAACCAATTCAATAACTATTAAAATTCAACATCTATATTTCCCCAAAATCTGGAAGTCATCATCACAAGAACATCTATGATCAAATTACTAAACTAAAAATGTCTAAGTAGCTAAAACAATTAAAAGCTAGTCCATGCCGAAAGTTCAAGGCATCAAGACTTGAAGAAGAAGAAGATCCAGTCCAAGCTAGACGCATTAGCTCACCCTGAATTTCCGATGTAGTGAAGACTGGCTAGAATTAATGCTGCGTTGAAGATGACGGAACGTTTGCTGCACTCCACAAATAACAAAGAAGAAAACATAACAGTAGGGGTCAGTACAAACCACGGGTACTGAGTAAGTATCATCGGCTACTCAAAATAGAAAACAATATATACCGAATAATAATATACAGTCAACCACAATACTTAACAGATAGCAAATAACAATTACATAAACCATTGGAAACAACATCATAATAAGTACACCATCAATCACAACCTTAAGCACACCCTTGAGGACACAATCCTCCACACCATACTTATTTGGGAAACTAGTTTTTCTTTGAAAATTGGGTAAAATAATATAATTTAAGATTCTTTTCTTTTAAAAATACTGTGTCGGAACGTGACACTCTGATCCAAAAATACCGTGTCGTAACGTGACACTCCGATCCAAAAATACCGTGTCGGAACGTGACACTCCGATCCAAAAATACCGTGTCGGAACGTGACACTCCGATCCAAAAATACCGTGTCGGAACGTGACACTCCGATCCAAAAATACCGTGTCGGAATGTGACACTCCGATCCAAAAATACTGTGTCGGAACGTGACACTCCGATCCAAAATGTATTTAATTTATTAAAACTTTTTTCAAATCATTTTATTTCCATCAAGCCTTCTTTATTCAAGGCATCACTTCAAAAGAGAGTTTTCAAGAATAAAATTTAATAGTCTCAATATTTTAGGCAAACCACAAACCACACAATCATAATATACAACCACAAAATCAAGTAATAGGAGACTTTACAATATCATCCAATACATATCAATCACTATTTAGAGTTTATCTATCACATAGAAATAAACCATAACCTACCTCCACCGAAGAACCGAAATCAAGCAAGCTACCTCTCCATAGCCTTTGTCTTTCTTATTGCCTAAGAACCCTTTCAATCCGAAGTCCAAAATGCTTGTTCTCCTCTACCTTTCACGTTTTTCCCTCACTGCCTCTCAGTTGATTAGTTCTTTCTTCTCTCAACTAAAGACTCCCTTCTTTATTTATAATGCAAGACTATAAATAAAAAATTGTAAAAGAAATTCTCCATTAGCCTAAAGTTACCTCCATTAACTCCCACTAACCCCATTATAAAAGTTACTCCACTAAATACATATATAATAACTAAAAACATCCACTAAAATTATTTATAATGCAAGACTATAAAAAAAATTGTAAAAGAAATCCTCCATTAGCCTAAAGTTACCTCCATTAACTCCCACTAACCCCATTATAAAAGTTACTCCACTAAATACATATATAATAACCAAAAACACCCATAAAAACAAATAAATAGTGGAAGCTGACATCGTGTGGGGTTACGCAGCGTGTGACGGTCAGTCGCATCTAGTAAATATTTATCAGAATAATTCTACTGCTCAAACCGACGAAATGGGTTGTTACACTACTAAAGCCTTCTTTATGAACTAATGCATTAAAGGCTTAAATATTATTAAAATGGTAGTTAAATCCTAGCACTGAGTGATCATGAAATATATGAGTGAGCGATTCAGTTTTAACAAGTACGTCTTCCCACAAGAGAACTTTCACACAATGTCCGGGTTCCTAGAATAGATGTTCACTCGTGAGATGCAAACCTCCACGCTAGTAAGTAAATGTTTGTAGAGTAAATATCTACGTTCCACAAATACTTTCCCCCATAGGTTTTATATTTTGGATTACAACGAGATAGCTATGTATCAATGTTTAGTCCTTAGGAAAGTGTTAACCCTCTCTTTTCGATGTGGGAGGAGAACACAATATTCTATGCAGCTCACATGGTCTATATTGTTATCGATAAGTCTCCAAAAGTAAGAAATAAACTAAGTTAAGATTAAGGGATATAATAAGAACTACTTAAGGAGGATACTTAGTATAGGTAGGAATATGGACCCTACCAATGCATTGCACTAGTGAACTCCAAGAAAGGATAAGAATAATACTTATATGAAAGTAAGACTTATGTGACGGTATGTATAAATTGTATTAATGAATATGTGACAACGTTCATTGGGATATAATGAAATGAACATTCACGTAATAAGGGTGAGTAATTATGAAGAGCAAATGTGCTAAAGTTAATGAATGTGGTGACAACATTATAAGAGGTTAATGTTACAAAAACGTACTCACCTATGAGAGCGTAAAGTTAATCAAAACACCAGTTTCTATGAATACTCTAATGAAAGTATTGAGAATAATACAGTTAATACTAATGATGAGATGAGAAATCATCTATTCAACTATGATATCCTGATACTAGAAGCCAACTTCTATGACGTATGAGTTCAATGTAATGGATTTTTATACGGAGAGTGGATATACAAGTTATGAGCAGTGATGCCATTTTTCCGGTAGGGTACGAGTTCACCTAACTCTCATTAGATGAGACTATCCGACATGCCGAGTATGGGTCTCGTTATATCTCCTAGTCTTCGAACCGATACTGCCAATATAGAGATCTGGTGGGGTATAATTCCCATGTACGCTAGCATGTTTTGGGTCACTTTTGCTGGTTATTCCACCTCTTTTGGGCATCAGGGAGACACTTGATTTCATGATGCTCACATGATCAATATTGGTTAAAGTTAAAGTTCCCCAGGAATGAATGAGTCCAACTTCAAATTATGTACATAATGAAATGAATTATATCAAAGGTGTTACGATAAAATAATGAAGAGGTTATCTAGACCTAAGTAATGACACTAGGTCATTCTTGATCATTGCACAGCGAATACAATGAAAATCATAAACAACATCCTAGGTATACCTGGTGTTAATTCTAGTCTATGAACAAAATCAAATGAAGTACGTAGGAATAAATGAAGCAGGCTCTGTGTTTTCTAAAGAATTCTCCCTGGTTGAGGTCCATATGTCGAGCCCTAATTTTGGGAAGTCTTAATGTCAATACCATGATTCAAAGGTATTATGGAATATGAATGAATGTTATGACTGATCTTATGTGCTATATGCAAGATGTTATATTCTATGTTCAATATTTTATGTGTTGTGTGCAATATAATATGTATAATGATGCATGTTACTCTCATGCCATCACTTTCCTAATATAAAATTGGAAAGCTCACTAACTTTCCTAACCTTATTTTTGCAAGTTCACTAACTTGACTTTCCATAATCATGTTGTTAACAAAGAGTTGTTCTTACTCATACATGTCCTTGCTGTGTACTTTAATATAGATACTTAGTACAAGTGTGTAGCAATCTCATACAATTCAAAAATTTTATGTGAAGATACACGTGGATGCTAGAGCTTACAAGTTGACGTTGCAGATATCTGGACGTGGAGCATTCATCCAGACTTGGTAGGTTGTCATTATTATCTAGCTTAGATGTAGGCTATATCTATGGGAGCATGTTCCACCATTATTTTTTCACTTTTGTTCAGACTATGTATTGGTGCTATTTTGGCAAAAATACGTTTAATAAAATTATGAATTGATTCTTTCACTGGATTATCTCATTATTATATTGTTGATTTGTGAATGCCTATAAGTTTAAGTAGTATGTGTACATGTATGTTACGAAACAAAAAGTTTCAAATTTTCTACAAACATTAAGCTAGATGAGGTAAGGAAGACGTATGCAGGCTTAACTGTAACCTTTGACAAGTCAACGATGCTGGTCTGTTCTGGGGTCTAGATTATTGGCTTGACAAAGTTGGTATAAGAGCACTAGGTTAAATTCTGAAAATAATATGTTCACATCAACCACATTGAGTAGTTTATAAGTCATGGTAGTGAAATGCGCCACTATAATGAATTACACACTGCATGATGCGTAGGAAAATTTCCCTTCTTCTAATCTTATAGTGCATTTCCTAATGTCTGATTTTCTTTGTGTTGTGAGAGTGCTTAATATCAATTCTTGTTTTTTTGAGATAATGAATACTAGGAGAACAATTGATCAAAGTAGTGGAGGAGCAGCTGCTTGGGGCAATCATCTTCCACCCTTTGCTCCAGCTGAAGGAGTTGCTATGCCGATTAAGTCTGCTGGGTTGACTGATGCTGAGGTGCGGGCATCACTGGTCCAGGTGGCAGAGGCCATAACTATGCAGAACCAGGCAATGACTTACCAGGTCAACCAGAAGAATGTTTATAGGGAGAACCCACCGGTTAGTAGTATGACTTACATACTCAGAGACTTTAAGATGATGAATCATCCTATATTCATAGGGTCTAAGACTTCGGAGGATCCTCTGGAATTTGTGGATGAGGCGTAAAAGATTTTAGTGACTATGGGGGAAACTGATACTCAGATAGAAGAGTTAGCTTCTTATTAACTCAAGGATGTTTCACAGACTTGGTGCAAGTTGTGGCAAGATATCCGAGTTTTGGGCGGAGTTCCGGTAACTTTGGAGTTGTTTAAGGCAGATGTTCTGGAGAGATTCTTTCCCATAGAGATGAGGGAGGAAAAGGTTGCAGAGTTTATTAACCTTAAGCACGAATCCATGAAAGTTAGGGAGTATTCCCTGAAGTTTGTTAAGCTGTCCAGGTATGCTACTTCCCTTGTATCTAAAAGCAGGTATGACATGAGCAGGTTCCTCATAGGAATCACCGGAGATCTTGAGGAAGATTGTCGGTCTGCGATGCTCCACGATAACGTGGAAATCTCCAGGTTAATAGTGAATGTCCAGCAGGTAGAGCATAGCAGGAAGTTGAGGGGTTTGTGATGCTAGGATGCCTAAGCCTTATGATCAGGCAGGTCCTTGCAATAGGGGCAACACGAACAATTTTGGCTTTCGTGATCAGTCCAAATTCATAAAGGGACAACACAGTTCAGGGAACTCTAGATTTTAGAGGAATAAAACACCTAAAAGAGTCATACCAGAGTCCAAGAAGGGAAATGGAGGTTATATGCAGCATCCCAGAAAGAACTATGCTAAGTGTTGTCGTGCTCACAGTGGAGAGTTCAGAAAGAGCACTATTGCCTTTTTCGGTTCCGGTAAGAGTGAGAATATGGTTATCGACTGCCCACTGAACAAGGGTCAGGCTAGACGTAATGCCCAACCTTGGCCTAATCAAGAGAACGCAGCAGCATTCGAACCTCTTAAAAGGAACAGGTTCTATGCCCTTAAGGGCAGGGAGGATCTAGAGAAGTCTGCTGATGTGGTCACACGTATTCTGCAAGTATTCTTAAATTCTGTTTATGCTTTACTTGATCCAGGGTCTACGCTTTCCTTTGTAACTCCTTTGTTTGCTCTCACTTTTGAGATATTTCCTAAAGTTTGCATGATCCTATATTTGTTTGTAAACCTTTTTGAGAAAATGTAAGAACTGATAGAGTATATAAGGATTGTCCACTAGTTGTATGTGGTACAAAATGTGTGTGCAGACTTGGTTAAGTTACCTATGCATAATTTTGATGTTATTCTTTGTATGAACTGGCTTTTAGTTTTTATGCTTGCATGGATGGTCGTAGTAGGGTTGTGAGATTTTGTTTCCCTAATGAAGAAGAGCTAGTCTTGGAGAGGTACAGCTCGAGTCTTCATAATCCCTTCATTTCGAACCTAAATTCCAGTAAAATGATGTCCAAAGGGTTATTCATTCATCTTGTGAGTGTTAACGATTTAGATCATGACATTCCTTCAATAGACTTAGTGCATGTACTGAATGAATATTCCTGATTATTTGCCTGGAGTTCCTCCACCTCGAAAGATTGACATTGGTATTGACTTAGAACCCGATAATAAACAAATTTCAATTCCTCCTTACAGAATGTCCCCATCTGAACAAAAAGAGTTGAAGCTAAAGTTAAAATATCTCACTAATAAGGGTTTCATTCGGCCAAGGTTATCTCCTTGGGGCGCTCCAGTGTTTTTTGTGAAAAAGAATGATAGAACCCTTAAAATGTGTATTGATTATCGGCAACTCAAAAAAGTCACTATCAAGAATAAGTATCCGCTTCCCAAAATAGATTACTTTCTCGACCAACCCCAAGGATCTAGTTTCTTCTCGAAGATTTATCTTTGTTCATGGTACATCAACTTAGATTTAGGGATAGATATATCCGAGAGATAGACTTTTGTAACCATTATGGTCACTATGAGTTCCTAGTTAAGACATTTGTTCTTATGAATGCACCTGCTGTATTTATGGATCTCATGCATAGGGTCTTCGTGAATACCTTGACTCTTTCATTATAATATCCATTGATGAAATTCTCATATACTCTAAGACCAAAGAAGACAATGAAGAGCATTTGAGAGTAACCTTGCAGGTACTTACACAACATCAGTTTTATGCAAAATTGAGCAAGTGTGAATTCTGTCTTAGATTAGTGACCTTCTTAGGTCATGTTATTTTTGACAAAGGTGTAGAGGTAGATCCCATAAAGACTGATGCTGTCAAAAACTGACCAAAACCTCTTACTCCCACAAATATTCATAGCTTCTTGGGATTGTCTTGTTATTATCGTAGGTTCGTGGAGGATTTTTCTTCCAATGCCTCCTTACTAAAAGTTTTTACTAGAAGAAGGACAAGTTTAAATGGATGGAGGCTTGTTCAAAAATGCTTTTAGGAGCTCAGGGATAGACTCACTTCAGCCCCCATGCTTACTTTGCCCAAGTGTGGTGACAATTATAGTATGTATTATGATGCATCTAGGTTTGGTTTGGGTTGTATTCTTATACAGGGTGGTAAGATGATAGCTTATGCATCCAGACATCTCAAGGTCCATGAAAAGAATTATCCCACTCATGATTTGGAGTTGAAAGCTGTGATGTTTGCACTGAAGTTGTGGAGGCATTACTTGTATGGGGTGCATGTGGATGTGTGCATAGACCACAAGAGTCTCCAGTACGTGTTCACATAGATAGAGTTTAATCTACGTCAGTGAAGATGGTTGGAGTTGTTGAAGGACTATGACATGAATGTACACTACCATCTAGGTAAGGCTAGTATTGTAGCTGATGCATTGAGTAGGATGAGCATGGAAAGTACAACCCACGTTAAGGATGTGAAGAAGGAGTTGGTGAAAGATATACATAGATTGGCAAGACTGGGTATGCGGTTAGTTGACTCTACTAAAGAAGGTGTCTAATTTCATCCTAGTTCTGAATCATACTAAGTACTTGAAGTAAAGGAGGGTCAGCATCTTGATCCTATGTTCATGGAGCTAAAAGACTTAATGTTTGTTAAGATGAATGACTCTTTTGCTTTGGGAGGTGACGAATTACTTAGGTACCAGAGTTGTTTGTACTAAATTATGGATGATTTGCGGAACAAGATTATTACAAAGGCCCATGATTAAAAATATTCCATACATCCAGGTTCAACCAAGATGTATCATGATCTTAACCATATATATTTGTAGGATGGCATGACGAAGGACATTGCATAAAATGTGGCCAAGTGTCTGAATTGTCAATAGGTTAAGGCAGAATATTTTAAGCATGGAGGTCTTACTCAAATTATTGAGGTTCCGACGTGTAAATCGGAGGATATTAATATGGACTTCATGATTGGCCTTCCGAAAACTAGGAGACAACATGACTCCATATGAATTAATATGGACAGGATGCCTAAGTCTTCCATCTTTATCCTTGTGAAGTCTACTTACAAAGACGAGGATTATGCGAGACTCTACATTGATGAGATTGTGAGATGGCATGGAATTTCTTTGTCTATCATTTCAAATAGAGGAGCTCAATTCACTTCACATTTGTGGAGATCTTTCCAGAATAGCTTAGGCACACATGTAAAGCTTAGTAATGCCTCTCATCCTCAGACTGATGGTCAGGCAGAGCGCAATTTTCAGACATTGGAGGATATGTTGAAGGTGTGTGTGATTGACTTGATTTATAGCTGGGACGACCATCTTCTTTTGATAGAGTTCTCGTATAATAATAACTATCACTCCAGCATTGTGATGTCATCGTTTGAGGCACTGTATGGTAGAAAATGTATGCTCCCAGAAGGGGTTGTTCGAGGTTGGAGAGTCATCCATCTTGGATCAATAGATCATTCATGAGGCTTAGGAGAATGTCAGGGTGATTAGGGACAGGTTGGCTACTGCCTAGAGATAGTAGATATCTTATGCAGACAACAGAAAATGGCCCTTAGAGTTTGATGTTGGTTACCAACTTTATTTGAAGATATCACCTTTGAAGGGGGTGATAAGGTTTGTGCAGGAAGGGGAAGTTGAATTCGAGGTTTGGTGGGCCATACGTGATCCTACAGTGTGTGGTTGAGGTTGCATATGAGTTGGCATTGCCATCGGATCTAGCTTTTGTTTATCCTGTCTTTCATGTGTCTGTGTTAAAGAAGTTCCTAGGTAATCCAGCATCGATTATACCTGTTAAAGGTTTGGGGGTCGAGGAACACTTGTTTTGTAAGGAAGTACATGGTCGAGGAACAACGAGATTGCCACAGTAAAGGTATTGTGGAGGAATAATCTTGTTGAGGGTGCTAAGTGGAATGTCGAGGCCTATATTAGATCCCGGTACCCTCATTTTTTCTGTCCTGGAGGTTAGAGTTCCTACTCTTAAGTTTAAGTTTCTTTATCTCTCCATTCTTTGTCTCTATTGCTTGTTTGTTTAATAGTATTTATGTTATGATCTAACTGGCAATACACTATATAGTTAGTACTGTCATTCGGGGATGAATTTTCCTAAGGGGGGATAATGTAACAACCCTAAAAATGGATATGCTAAATAATGCTTAATGTAGCTAGAATGCCTACGATTATATCGGGTCATTTAGGATTGTTGCGCGTAGAACCATACATCTGAAACCTTGTGAAATCCAAGCCAACTAACTTGGATGGTTAGTTGATCTAGGAAAAATTGAGTCCAGCCATGTAGGGTTCCCGAATATTAAGATTTACCTTAAAGAGTCTTTACCGGATTTTATAAGGGGAACTATTAAGTTTAGAGTGTCTAGGGGTGGAATGGTCTTTTTTAGGCTAAGGGTAGTATCGTAATTACCGTAAATATGTAATAAATTATTTAATTAATAAGGTGGAGGGGTATTTTTGGGAGAGAGGGCCGAAAATTTTCCTTTAAACTGAAGTTTTGCTCCACCTGGGTTTGAACCTAGGTGGAAGAAATGATTTAATTTTTTTTATTTACATTGGTAATTAATTTAATTAATTAATAATTATTGGTTGATTTAAAATAAAATGGAAATTAGATTTTACCATTTAACTAAATCTTATTTGACTAAATCCTACACTAAACTCCTACTCCTAAGAAAACTCTCGTTACACATGTCTATCTCTCAACATACGATTATTCTCTTTGGTATCAATCACGTTCTCTCTTTCTAAACAACTACAAGAACAAAAATTTACTAAAGTTCTTCACACTTGAAGAACTTACACGAAAAATATACACGAACAAGTTAATCAAAAACATTATGCAAAAAGGGAAGGTGTTCCGTCTAATTTTGTGTTTAGCTTTCGGTTTATATGTATGTTTGGAGGAGTTGTTTGGGCAGCAAGTCGAGGTTTGAATGTCAAAAAGGTATGGGTTCTATTCTCTCTTTGCCCCTTTCCGAAGAGACCCCTTAGGTTCCGACGGATCTATTCGAAAAACAGGGGTTGTTCCCCGTTGCATGTCCTTGCCACTAGCTCCCTTCGAATCATAGGTTCGGTATGTTTGCTGGTAGAAAATAGGGATGTAATGTGTTTTGGTGATGATTATGTTTATATATTTATGTTTGGAATTATGCTAATATTGAGCATGTTGTCCGAAATTAAGTGAAAAATTCTGTGTGTGCAATGTGTAGCCGTGATATACACTCTTGGATTGAAGTTTGAATAATGACATGTTTATGACTTTATTTGATGTGCACAAACTTGATTAACTAGTGATGTAAAAATTCTTATTTTAGTGCAAACTAATAGTCAAATGAATCCATGTAAATTCATCTAAAGAAGTGACTAAAAAATTCTTAAAACCTCTAAACATTTAATGTGAAAGAGGTGACAAACTAGGCTACAAAAATTTCCATCATCTTGTTGATGAGTTTCGACCAAGCTAAGGGGATTATCATGCTATGTAAAAATGATTTAAAAAATGCGAGGCCACTGACAATCAAACCCGTGGCCTCACCATGTTAAAAATCATTGAAAAAAATATGAGAAGAAAAGAATGTAGCATGTGTGATTCGAACCCATGTGCCTTAATCCGAAAATGAAATTAAAAAATTTAATAAAAAATGAGAGGAGTGGGATTCGAACCCACCACTTCTCAATTAGATTTAAGGAGGAATAGAAAAAATAAACTAAGAGTTTTAGGCGTATGGGAAGCGAACCCATGACTTCTATGTAGAGCCAAGGAAAATTAAGGAGAAAAAAATTAAAGTGAGACTGTGGGAGTTCGATCCCACATACTCTCAGTCCTAATGAGCAAAATTTGAAGAGAGAAATTTCGGAAAAAAATTAAATGGAGGTGTTGGGGCTCGATCTTGGGTCTCCAAGCCGTGTGGATTAAAAAAAAAAATGTAAGTGTTGTCAATTGGATTTGAAATTGGGTTCCCTTGCCCAAATTCCGTATTAATACATAAGTCATACGTGAATAAATGTTCAAATAATGCTGCCTAGATATATCAAAATCAATGATCTTGGCATACACACAAGATGCATATGTCTTGTACGACATAATCTTAGGAATATATGAATCATGCAAACGAACTATGAATGAAGCATCATGGATTGTATGTATAGACCCATGTGTCTAGAATGCGTTTAAAAGTAAGTGAACCTAAGATATATGTAATGAAATCATGAAAACCTAGAAGGGTTAAGTAAGAGTGTGAAACACACTAAATGTCCAAGTACATTGACATATGATGAAATGAACAATGAAATGATGAAAACCTGAGAGGATTAAGTAAGAGTGTGAAACACACTAAATGCCCAGGTGCATTGGCATATGATAAATGAACATTCACGTACTAAAGGGTGAGTAATTAAGAAGAGAAAATGTGCTAAAGTTAATTAATGTGGTGATAAAATGATAAGAGGATAATGTAAAAGATTAGAGCAATCTCAAATGAGACTAAGTGAAAGTTACGAAAATGTACTCACCTAAGAGAGTCTAAAGTTAATGAAGAGACTAGTCTCTATGAACACTCTAATGAAAATATTGAGAATAATATACTTAATACTTATGATGAGATGAAAAATAATCTATTGAGTTATGATCTCTTCATACTAGAATACGACTTTCATGACGTATGAGTTGAATGTGATGGAACTTTATACTAAGCACCGATAGAGTAGCTATGATCGGTGATGCCTTCTATCGGGAAGGGTGGAGGTTCACGTAACTCTCGTGAGATGAGATTGTCCCGCATGCCAGGTGTAGTTCTACTTATATCTTCTTATGTTAGAACCTATACTGCCAATACAGGGATCTGGCGGGGTTCAATTCTCATGTGCGGTAGCATGTTTTGGGTAACTTTGGCCAGTGATTCCACCTCTTTTCGGTGTAGAGGAGACACTTGATTTCATGGTGCTCACATGATCTGTCAGTTAAACTTAAAGTTCCCCATGAATGAATAAGGCCAACCTTAAATTATGTACATAATGAAACGAATGATACCAATTGGATAGTATAATCAAGAGGTGAGCTAGACCTAATTAATGACACTAGGTCATTCTTGATCATTGCACAGCAAAGCCGATGAAAGTCTTAAACTACATTCTATGTATAATTGGTGTTCACACTAGCCTATGAACGAAATGAAGTGAAGTGCATATGAATGAATGAAACAGACTCTATGTTTGCTAAAGAAGGCTCCCTAGTTGAGGTCTCTTATGTTGAGCCCTCATTTTGGTAAAGTCTTAATGTCAAGACCACGATTCCAGGCTCTAATGGCATATGAATGAATGTTATGGACGATGTTATGTGATTTATGCATTATGTTATGTGGTAAGTGCTTATGTTTTGTGTGCAATATAATAAGTATAATGATGCATGTTACTCTCATGCCATGACTTTTCTAATCCTAATTTGGAAAGCTCATTAACTTTCTTAATCCCATATTGGAATGTGTACTAACTTGACTTTCCATAATCATGTTATTAGGAAAGAGTTGTTCTTACTCATGCGTTCCTTGTTGTGTGAATGCATAAACCCTTACTTAGTATAAGTGTGTACTAATACCATACACTTCTACAATTTTAGGTGAAGGCACAAGGGGACTCTAGAGCTTACTGGTTCAAGTTTCAACAATACGATGTGGATATTTCTTCCGAACTTGGTAGACCCTCATGATTTCGAGGATTTCTACCATTATTATCTAGGTTAGATGTAGTCTATAGCTAGTG
Organism: Solanum chilense; assembly: GCA_032847665.1. Lineage (NCBI taxonomy): Eukaryota > Viridiplantae > Streptophyta > Magnoliopsida > Solanales > Solanaceae > Solanum > Solanum chilense. The sequence continues at coordinate 64,488,350 of CM064965.1, read as the reverse complement.
GAGAATGTTCCACCGGTATTTGTTCCCACATTTGTTCAGACTTTGTATCGGTGTCGTTTTGGAAAATATATGTTTCATAAAAATATGAACTTATTATTATTTTTATTTTATATCTTTATTAGATTGTTTATTTATGAACTCCTATGATTTTAAGTAGTATGTATACATGTATGTTAACAAGCAATATGTTTCAAATTTTTCACAAAAATTAACCTAGATGAAGTAAGGAACACGTAGGCGGGCTTGTCTGCAACCTATGAGAGGTCAACGACGCCGTTCTCGTCTGGGCTCTAGATTCTGATCGTGACACACCGTCACAAAACGACTCATTTCAAATCCGAGAAAATACAAGGAAACTCATAAGAAGTATAATCATAAAATTTACTCTACCGCACAATATATGAGTAGAAAATAAAGGAGACTCTATCGTTCTATAGCCTCTCGCCCATAGATGTGTTGCCACTCACACCGATAATCAAGACTCTACTAGACGTGACTTGTTGAGACTTCTTCATTCCTAATACTACTTTAACCATACTATGCTCATATACAAAGCTTTGTCACAACCCAAGACCCCTCCCTATAAGTTAGGGAAAAATCATGGATTGTGGCACGGCGTAGTCGAACTCTCGGAGATATTAGAGAAGCCTCTTTAATATCAATCATTTCATATACATAGTGAAAAGTAGTGCGGAATTATAACTTTTCACAAAACATAACATAGTCTTCAAAATTTCTTTCATATAAAAGTAATAGGAAATACATAGTCTCAATCTCATAATCTTAAGAAACAAGAATACTTGGGATACGACCCATACTTTAAAATATGAATATAGAAATACTTACCCAATTACAATACTTTTAAATAAAACATAAAATACATATATGCCCTCGAGTCAAGTGAAGACATACTTCAAATTCTCTTGAACGATCTTCTATGTCAAAGTATTCAATTCTCCAAGCTCCTCACATACAAAGAACTGTATAGATAGATAAAGCATGGAGTTAATACAATGACATGTACTAAGTATGGTTTATGCATAAAAATCATGAAAATAGACTTTATTGGAAATATGCATCTTTTCATTTTTAAAAAAACATATTTTTATTATAATAACATCATAAATAAATTTAGAAACACATAAGATACTTATAGCATGTAATTTCCTCACTTAAACTCATCCTAAGATTCACTTAAGTCATACAAAGAGAGACCTCCAATACACCCTCTCTAGATGTGTGCCTAAACGACCCTTAAGAATACCTATAATGAGTCACATACATACTTACCAAGAATCATTAACATCAAGCTAAGATTCTTCTAGAAAATTTGAACTCTAAGTCTCACTTGAATGACTTGTGAAGTGAACTTCCATACAATCCTTTACACAGACACTTAAGAGATCCTATAGACTCCCTATGATAGAATCATGCTCACCTAAATCACCAAAACATTGAAGATATGACAATCTCTTCCCAAAGGCTATCAAAATCCCTAGTTAATTAAATCAAGTATATAACATCCATAGTAACCTATTTTAGATCGCCTAAATAATCCTTAAGACTACCTAAGTCTTAGATAATCTCCACAAATTCTACCAACTTCCCTAACTAGAGTAATACTCAAGACTTCCAAAAATAAGACATGAAGACATCATCCCTTATGCCCTATTCACTCATTATCTAAGGAATTTAAGTCACTTTAGATTGTGTACATACTCCCTAACATAAGTCATTAGTTCATTAAGACTCATCTATCACATAAAGGACATTCAAATAATTGACTTTGACAAGACCTAGGAACTCCACATAACACCTTCAAACTCTATTGTGCAATGTCTAGATATACCACAACCTAAACTACATAAACTCCTAAAATGATAATAGGTATTCCATATGATGAGAATAGGAAATAACCGACATAGACCATGACAACTAGACATGGAATCCGGAGTTCTATCCTACTCCGATGTAGTTGTTCTACTGTCCATTGGTAGAACATAGACACATCCCATATTGGCAAATTTTAAGGAAAATGAAGGGCATAGTTTGTATTCTAATCTCATACTTAACTAGAACTAATTTCCCTTACCATACACACTCGGTACTAGCCTTCGTTCTCATAAAGTAATTCATACATTAGGTTCACATAAAAGGGTTCCATAACTAGTTCATAACCCATTCACATTTACTAACCTTAACCCTATCTCATGATGACTTTTCTAAGGAATAATATGATGTCGTTCCATCCTACTAACCTTAAGTCCATCATTCGTTTAGGTGGAATGATAAGGAAGACCCTCATACTTGAATAGATTTGTATATTGATCCTTTCTACTTACGGCTTTATCATCTGGACCCCTAAACTAAATTAAACACAATTTTTGAAAGCCCTTACTCATTATATGTGAGTGCGTGTGTTAAACTCAATTTACACATGACATCCACATAATTTTTTAATGACACATCAGAAATTAAATATTTTAAATAAATATTATTTCTTAAAAAGCTAAAATTCTTTTTTCTATCCCTATACTCATTTTTCATATTCCCACTGCATCTTATTCATCCCCACCCTCTACCCTTCACCCAAAAAATTAATATTACCACCTACCCCAATCCATTCTCTTTTCTTCTCTTTTGTTACGAACAAAACAAATATTCTTCTGTATATCCCAATGGAAATGTGAAATTCAGATCATATATTTCATCTTTTTCCTCCATCAATGCCACCTCCGACCACCCTGTTCCTCTTCCCAAAGGAGTTTTTTCCGATCATAGTCTCTTTTTTCAATTACGCTTATCTTCATACAAAAAAAGTTTCTTTTATTGAAATTTGTCTTCTTCAAAAAAAAAGTGAGATTGAGAAAGAGAGTCTTGAAAAGAAAATCTTGAATTTTAAATTAGATCTACATAAATCTTTCTTTGTTTCCTTTTATTCATCTTACTTTGTAAGCCTTTTGTAGTTGAAATTTTACTCCTTAATGGTGGTATTTGGTGAAACTAAAATGATTTTTTTTTAAAAATAATGTACTAATGGGGTGAGTGTGACTCAAAAGAGGAGATGAGGCAAAGATGGAGTGGTGGATGGTTGAAGCCCGAAAGATGGGTTGGTGCGGATATGGAGTTGGGGTGGTTAACAAAAGGGAGTTAGGGCAGATATGGTGAGAGGGATGGTTTAAAAGAGGGATGAAGTAGCAGGTTGACTGATAAGGAAGGTTGGGGTGGTTACAAGGGTAAGGGTGGCGGATGGATGAAAAAGATGAGGTCGGGGAAAAATAAGGGTTTGAAATATTGTGTGTGTTTTACACTCTTGCCAACTCATTCATTTTAATGCCACATAAGCATAGTCAATGGTCAGAAGGGTTTGAAATATTGTGTTTTTATGAGTAGAAGGGTCCAGTTGACAAATGGTTAAGTAGAAGAGTTCATAATACGAATCCATACAAGTATAGGGGTTCATCAGATCATTTCGCCATTCCTTTACTTTGAAGGATACCATTATGGCTTACACTTTAACAAATTTTAACCTTACCCTTGAGTTTTGATTTTCACATAATAGACCCTCATATAATTATTTAACATTACATGTCATTCATAAATTCAAGACTAAGACTTCTAACACTCTAAATCAAGACATCACATATTCACAATCTTATATACTTCAAGCAAAAGATACAAGTCAACTATGATAAGACATCACATACTTCACTTTTAGCACATAATACAAGTCATTCTAGAAACACCCCTAAAACAACCTAACATCTTATAGTAATTATATATGTCATCATAACATCTTTAATATAATCCACATAGACTCACTTAGTAAAATAGAAATAACCAAGACTTACCTAACACTTAACTCATTATGTCAAGTCAAAGTCTAACATGATCACTTATGGAAACATAACCAGAAGAATATATATAAATATGACTATATAACTTCACATATAGATAGATAATTCCTTCTTCACATTATTAAACTATACAAATAGACACATAACTTGAAGTAGTTGCAAATTAGGCCATGCTCATAATGTTGCATAAAGTAACGCCGACAAGGCCACATCTATTGCAAGTAAAACACATAACTCCGCAACCATAAGTGTAAAATACCAATAAAAATAGAATTGAGATATTAATAATATCAAATTAAAGAAATCCGGGCAACATACATTCATTCCCTTATTCACACTTCAATCAATGCTTAATCGTCCAATTAAACATCACAAGGTCCTTACCCATGGCCAGGAACAATAATTCAAACAATAATCATAAAATCAAATGATACTTCTATAAATTCAATCTAGTTTTAACAATCTAGGATAAGTTAGATAAAAGTTGAATATAATTGTTATATCATTAGAAAGCCCATAAGAAACTACATAATAATTCATCAATATTAGCTTAAAATCAAGTAGCCCACATTATAGTCAAAAACTAGGGTTCATCCAAATTCATGGGTTCATAGGTAATTTATATTGAAATAATCAATACAATATAAATTATATCATATTTAAATGTTAAAAATCATTTATACAAAAACACATGGTAGAATCATAAAACTGGACAATTCATTTTAGAAAACTTTGAAAAACAAGTTGACAATTAGGATCCTTGATTAATAAAGTTTTAAGGATCAAAAGTCATAACTTGAGGATTATAATTCTTAACTTTGATGAAGAATTTCTACACAAAAACCTATCACCTATCGGCCTATTCAATTGGGTCTTCAATGGAGGTTTTTGGGATATTTTATAAAAGTCTTGGATTTATGATTTTGAAGAATAAAGTCTTCCATGTGATTACCCGTAATATATAATTAAAATATCAAAATAACCATTAAATAAATTTACATGGATTAATTTAGAAGTGGGGTGAATTTATAATTCACCCTTTGACATGGCAACAGAACTACGCAGGAAGGAAGTTGTGTGCGACGGCTGCCCTTGACAGGGTATCAAAGCCACAATGGGGTGTCACACCCTTCGTCCTCGGCTGAAGTGTCCGAAAAAGCTTCATTTCCCTCCCATGATTAAATACCCATCGACGACATCATTTGACAGGGCGTCACAGCCATGACTGGCCGTTGACTACTCCGTCGTTTGGGGTCTGCCTCCATGCCAACAGTTTTGGATCCTATCTCAAAGTCCCTTAGATGTTCCTTGGTGATAATTTCTTGGAAGTTTCCAACCAAAATACAACCGTGTATAAGTTTAACATCTCTCACATCAATTTCACCCAAAACTAATATGTAAAACTCGATGAAACGCGTCAAGACGTACAAGGTCGACTCAAGGCATTTGTAAAACCACTGACTATACATGCTATATTAAATGTATTAAAAATTATAAAACACCATTAAATACACATAAACCACATTTTAGACATTTAGGTGAATTGTTGACAAGCGTCTTAGTCGTCTGTTGACGTTTGACTTCCAACAAACCTAATATTTTAGCTAGTGCCTCTGTAAAATTTATTAGACATATTTAGGACCTTATAATATCAATATCAACCTTTTAGGCTCTATTTATCCTATGTAATCTTCGTGGTCTTACAGGTTCTTTAGGTATGAATGATATATATGATGTTGTTTCAACTTTATATACCTGATTTGGGACTAAATTCTTATGTATGATGTTTAATACACTTTTTATGATGTTATATGAAGTAAAAATGATTCTTATATTCTCTTTTGTAGTTTACTTTTTTTCATGTGTCAAGACCCTCAAAATGAACTACGGTATCTATAGCCTCACATGTGCTTTAAAATGTTAATAATATTTTAGTTAAGTGTTTTACATATTTTTTTGTTGTATTGTAGTTCTTTGGATGTAAAACGTCCAAGAATGACAAAGACGTTCTAAAGATACTCTCTCGGCGTTCTATGTTTTCTAGTGTGCCATTCCATGTTTTATGTATTGTTTAGTGCTTAAAATTATTTTATTGTACCCTAACATATATATGATTGTATTTAGGGTTGAAACGTACGAGCATGACTCCTAAAGGACCACCGTAGGGGTCCTTGAGGAGGGCCCAACGTTGGTCTAACAAGCTGCCCAAGGCAGAAGACATTTGTTCATTAATTAAACAAGTCCGCGTCGCGAACATTGTTCACCACAAGGAAAAATTTTTTCCGGATTGTGAGTAAGTCGCAGTCTCTATTGTCCCAAAATTTATTTTTAAAAATCATGCGGGAATAGCTCAACGTCCCTGCCTTGCTCCCCGCTGATAATTCCAAAAATGAAAGTTAAGTTTGACTTGTTTAGAAAGGCCTAATTAATGTAAGGGTAATTTGGGTACTTAATGAATCGATTGGTTATAAATGTTTTTTAATTTATATTTAACCCCTTTGAAAATCCAAAACCCGTTTCTCCGAGGGAAACCTTAGGCTCAAGCTAGAAGATGAATATTCAAGTGCTTTCTTGTGCAAATCGCATTGGCTTTTCTTCTATCATGTTATGGTAATCCTTGATACTTGTTAACCTTTCCTCTATCAAATATTTTATAATTTGATTCTATTATCAAACTTCACAATTTTCAATCTAGCCATGGGTTCATTATCAAATGGATTTCAAGAGAAATCTCATGATGTATTTTTGATTACCTACTATTTTACTAAGTGGTTATTGTGATCTTGGTTTGATGATGATAAATTTATGATTCGATTATGTTAATTTTTTATAGCTAATATTACTTATTGGTTTTTTGTAATTTATCAATGATGATCAAGGCTTGGAGAATGGGTGAGTTACCTATTTACCCTCTTTAGTGTAGAATTGGCGTTGAACTGCATTGTTTGTTCTGGTTCACTTATGGTGGAGCTCTTTACATTCTTTTCATTCTCTATATGTGATGATCATGGCATTCAAGGAAAGATGATATATTGCGAAGTATGGTTATTATGATCATACATATGAAATTGTATTCCAAGTTTCCATTCTAGTTTATGATCTAGGATGTATTATAAATATTATGAATATGTGATTGATTATGTTAAGGGTAAGAGTGGTCTATATGGTTATCATTGATAAAGTTCTATTCATGAATGGCCCACTACATTTATACCCCTATATGAATGTGTGATCTTAAGCATGATATGGAGTATTAGACTCAAATAATGAAAATTTCTATGCTATAAAGTTGGTGTGTTTGGTCTGTTGTCCCTATTACTCTATATGTGAGTTGTATATGGCTTGGGGATAGGAATATATTTTTTAATCCTTAAAGAGTTGTTGTTGCTATAATGTCATTATGCTGACCAAGGTACACATATATCTCATGAAGGACTAACTATAAGTTTTCTATGATGTTGAAAGTATGAAAAGGTATCTTCACTAGTATGACTTAATAAGTGTACTAGTATGTGTTAGAGTATGGGCCTTTGTCTACACATTGCTCATGTGTACCTTGATACAATAGTTCTTAGGGTGATTCACCAATGTTGATGAGTATGACTGCATGATTAAGATATGAATATGACGAATATGCAGACGAGTATAACATATGATAATGATAGATTAGAAATTATTTCTTATGTATCCTAATTCTATGATATGATAAGATGAAGTATAACTCTGTGTAGTATTTAAATGAGTTTATAAGAAAGGTTTCCTCAAATATATACACATAAACACACATGAATGTATAAATGAAGCATGTTATGATAATGAAGTAAAGTAGGGTCTTTTGAAAGGTGTTACTCAAATGTAGTCTAAACTAGACAATACTTTGAATATGCTATGCCCATGTGAAATTATATTTTCACATAAATAAGGTATTCATGAAAGGACATTCTAATCATTAACCTAAGATATGCATATCAAACATTAATCTCTTAAAGCCTATTTAATGAAGTAATGTTAATAAACACTCTAAGGCTTTTCAAAAAAAAGATGTTAGTTTATCACCGAGTTAACTGGACAATGAGAGGTGTCCCTTCCAAAAATGGAATATAGGATCACCAATGCTCTAATGATGTCGAACTCCAATGCTGCCTAGAATAAGGAGGTCTCTAGTAACAATCTCCTAGTTTCTTAACTACGTGCTCCTATAGGACTAGCTAGTTGATCCACATAGATAACTATTATGTACAGTTCTACCTTGGCAAGTAGAGCACCTCTTTTCTGTGTGGAGTTGTATAACATAAGATTCCATGTTTAACTCACATGGTGTTGAGTAGGTTAAGGCAAATTATCCCTAAAGTAAAATAATGGATCCTAACTAGGATCACTTATGGGATGATGCTTAAAGTAGGTTACGGTATAATACTTTACCTATACATTGCACAAGTAGCTCTTGAAAGGAGCTCTAAGAAGGAGTTTAATATGTATATGAAAATGTATAGGTCTCTTACGCATGATATTGTGGTACTGATGTTGTTGTATTATAATATGCATTATCTTTGTCTTATTGTGTCTATATGACAAAAATCATACTTTATATTCATGAAGTTAGTCTTATTGGCTATATGGTAAAGGTATTAATCAATGTGTATGGAGTTACCTATACTTGTATGTTGATGTATTAAGTAAATGACAATACTGGTAGACTCTTTGGGGGTTTACTTAGTATGCGTGAGGTTATGGGACTTCACTTGTACAATGCACTAGTAAACTTAGAATGGGATTAGAGTAAGGTGTTAGAGTGTATTAATGAAATGAAGTTTAAGTATGCTATTGTTTACTATTTCCTCATAATGATGATATTGTTTGTATTGATTTGTATGTTGACTTGGAATGAGTTTTACATGTTGATTATGAAGTGTGTTGGTTCATATGTGAATTAGGTATTTCATGATATTTTATGCCTATATTAAGGTATATGTTTGATTTAATGAAGGTTGTATGAATGTTCACTTCTTTGATCATAAGGTGATGCTTGAGTGTGGATGGTGGAATGGGATACTATTCATGCATTGCACTAAGAATTACTAAAGGGTTACTTGGGGGTAAAGGAAATAAGGTAAATAAAAGATAATACTATGAAAATGATATATCTATTTTATGACTACTTTACATGTCTATATGAAGTATGTGAACTATATGATACTTTTTATAGTAATGTTCATGAAATTTTCCTAAATGACATGATGCATTGTTTCTATCTAAAAGTCCTCTTTATATGCATGTTTTTGCATGGTTTTCATACTTTTTGCATCTCTAATACCATTATTCTTCATCTTTTTGCACAAAGTTTAGGTTGTCATGGCTAGAGGATATCTCTTAAGTGAACATCTTGGATATATCTCCCAAGTTCAACGAAAATTATTTTTCTGATTCAAGTTTTTTCTATGTCAAGTTCTTACTCAAAGTATATGCAATAGCTAATATATTATCTTATGTTTTTATGGTTTTGATGTACAAGCATGGTTTCATGTTATTTTCAATACATTTTTTTTAAGAGTTGTTTGTGCCTATATTCTTTTTGTAATAATTTTAACATATCTTTATGTTTGTTTTTCAAGAAAGATGTCCATAGTAAAAGCGTAGAAGGCAGCTGAAAAAGAGCACAGAAAGATGACCCTCGAAGGCCATCGACGGCCTGTCATTTCAATCGACGTAACATATGTGGTGACCATTGATTGAAGTTCAGACTGATGGAGAAACTCGAGGAAATCACACAAACTGTGGAACTACAAAAGGGATCAGCAGGCAGTCCCTGGTAAATCATTCTACTTTATGATCTAGTACCAGAAGTTGTAAAAATTCTAAAGAAGGAGCGACGGAGGGCATCGGCGGACTGTAGGTACATTGATGGACCTTATTGTTAGTCCGTAAGTAGGGGTCATCGATCAATGCCACATTTTGGACAAACTTTGCTTATTTAAAATCCATAGAGTTTAGGACAATGTTTTCGATATATAAGGGAATTAAACCACGTTTTTAGTTTTAGACATTATTACTATTGTTCAAGTTTTGTTTGGAGATTGGTTTTTGCAACCTTTGACAATAATTCAATTTCCTAATTTTGTTTCATGTATTATCTTGCAAATTCAAATTGATTTTCTTTGATTCTTCGAATTATTAAAGTAAGTTCAGGATTTGTTCCTTAAAACTATGAATTGTGTTGTTGCTTTCATGGGTAACCAAATCCACAACTAGGGTTGTGGGAAACATAGGCCAATAACAAAGTACGCGTAGCTAATAACCAATTCTCTAATAAGTTCTTGAATGTATTGATAACTTTTTTATTTACAGGTCTTATTAACTGTGACAAACGTTAGAACTCGCCTTGTTGCTTCTTGCCGGACCAAGGAGGTAGTTAATAAGAAAAAATTTATCAACATAGATTTTGTGGGTTACTATCTAATAGGATAGTGTCAATTGATGTGAAGTAATAACTAAGCCGTACATCTATTATGATGCTTCATATGAAGTATAGGTAATGGTTATTATCTTCTACACAAGTAGCCGAACAAACCTATGGGGTAAAATTCTCTTATGGTCGGACCATGGAGTAGAGATACCTAACTTATCACTTTGCATGAAAAACACGAGGGAAGAATTGATATTGCTAGTAGTACGGCGTTATGAACCTACGTGGAACACATACACCCTAGTTTATCTCACAACTTGCTAAAAACACAATCTTTATTTCTGTTCACTTATTTACTTAGAACTATTAAAAAAAAATTCTCGAATCCCCCCCCCCCATTTTAATTTCTTGTTTTTTGAAAAAAACATGATTAAATAGATATAGTTCTATTTTAAGGTTAAGTTTAAACTATTTTCCTACTGAGATCGACCTCAACCTACTAGTTGGGTTTTTTACTTAATACGACCGCTTATACTTCTTTATGAAGGTGTAATTTGAGTGTATCAAATTTTGGCGGCACTACCTGAAAATCTGGCTTTTAGAATAACTTTAATAACACTATTGAAATTTAGTCAACAATTTCCTTATTTTACTTTTTCTTCTTGTTTTTGTTTCTTTCAGGTCTACCTCTAGTGTATGCTAAGTACACCAAGCCAGGAGAACCACTCATTCCATTTGATACTGAACTAAATCGTTATTCGATAAGGAAAGAATCCAAAAAACCCAGCCAGCCTAGGTGATGGGGGAAATCATTCAGCGTACATTACCAATTAGGGTACACTACCAAACTCTTGCCGAGAATCGTATTGATGATGCATTGAGGTTGAAACCTCCAGTGCCAAGACCCCAAGATTTATTTAGGGGCAATGTGAACATCATAGATTTGGATGGGCCTCTTATCCAAATTTCTTTACCCCCGTAGGAAAATATTTGTTGTGTCAAGTAGTTTGATGAACAGTCTCACCACAAGGTTTTTTTGAAGGACTACCATAAGAGGCACCACATGCTCGCATAGCCGAATTGAGGTTTGTATGCAAGATTTTTGTGGGAAGGTTAGATTTGGATATGAATGCCATCGGTCTATGAGTGTTTCCTCTATAATCGACACGAGACACCACGATATGGTTTACTGAGCTACCCTAAAACTACATCTAGACTTGGAAACCATTGAGAGATGTGCTCTTATTAATGTACTATCTAGTGTCCAAGAAGCGCAATCGCGACGATAAGGTGAAGAAATTTGTGGCACTACAATGAGAGTCGGTGAATAGCTCATGGAAAAGATTTACTACGTTCTTCATGGGCATACCAAACAAAATTATTAATGATAAGTCATTAAAAAAAGTTTTTCTACAGAGGTAAAGATGATAACAATAAAGCAGTGCCCGATACTATTGCGGGTGGTTCATATGAAGAGTGCCCATATGCATAGATCACAAAATAGTTGGAGAAGATATCTTGCAACAACAAGGCTTGGAGCATTCTAAAGTCAAACACTGGGAGAAGCGCCTTTAAAGTGCAAGATACAAACAAACAAACAAGAAATGAGATGCGTGAAGAGTTAGCATAGATTATAACTAAGGTATGGTTGGTTTTAAAGCACGTGACTTAAGGTGTAGACAAGGTTAATGCGGTGAATTACTTCACTTAGCCACCACTACAAAAATATGAGTATTATTATGAAGAGGATTCTTATGTAGTGATTGATCAAATAAGGGGCTTCCAACCAAATGTCCAGGGCTCGAACAAGGAAAATTAGATCCACGGTCAAGGAAAACAAGGTTAGACTATGGTAACTTCAACCAAGAGGGTAACTATGGTAACAACATTGATAGGAATGGGCCCTATGTTCCACCTCAAACAGAGATGTTGCTTTAAGGGATTGTGGAGGTAATACGGAATGAGTTGAGGATATGATACAAAGGATATTTAGGATTTTTGAGACTAGTGATAAGCATACAAAGGATATGAAAAGTGAATTAGTTAACAATTCACAAAAGGTACATACACATGAAAGCTTGAATTATAGATGGCTTAATTGTCTACTACTGTGAATACACGTCCACCTTACACTCTTCTTGGCAACACCATCCATAACCCTAAAAATTTTGGGCATTGCATGACAGTTCGTACTCGAGGGTAAGCAAACCATTGATCTACATATGATGTATAAGGTAAAAGATGTTATGAGAAAAGACAAAGAAGTACTAGGATCTAGTGGAGAATTTGTGGACGACACAGTGAATGAAGAAGAGGTGGCTCATAAAGTTTCCCTCATTCCTAGACCTCCACCTCCATTTCTATGTTTAAAAAATTTTCTATCAATAACCTTTAATTGGAAGCTTTGGAAAAATTGCTCTCTTATGACAAGTTCATAGAGGATATGGTGACAAAGAAGATATCAGTTCGTTTTGAGGATAATCAATAATGCAAAATTGTAGTGTTATTGCTACAAGGTCTCTTGTGCAGAAAAAGTAAGATCCTGGAGCTTTCACCATTCTATGTACAAGCGGGTTTCTACACTTTTCTAAAGCATAATGTGATCTTGGTGCAAGCATAAATCTCATGACTCTTTCCATCTAAAAGAAGTGGCGTTTAGGTGACCCAAAGCCTACTACAATGTGGTAACTTATGACCGATTGAATAATGAAGAAGTCCATTTGTATACTCCATGATGTGTTTGTGAAAGTATATCATTTATATTTCTAGCAAATTTTGTTATTCAAGACTATGAAATAGATTTTGAGGTTCCCATTATTCTTGCAAGGCAATTCCTTGCAACCTGGCGTGTATTGGTCGATATAGAAAAAGGGCACACGAAGTTTATCTTGAACAATGAAGAATCAACTTTCAACATATATATGTCCATGAAGAAGAGCGGTGAGCTCCTAAAGGTATCTGGTACATCCTAAAATGTTGACAGTATATCAGAGGTACAAATTTAGGAGCCACTAGGTGTCGAGGCACTAGCGGTAGTAATCATGAATTTTTAGAGTGATGGTATTAAAGATTATAGGTCCTTTGTGTATGCACTTGAGTAAAATGAATACCGGTCAAAAAAAATTAGGAAATAGATATGAAGCATAACGAGTCTCCACCAACGAAACCATCTATTGAGGAGGCTACAAAATTAGAGCTTAAGGCTCTACCACCTCATTTGAGGTATTGGTTCTTGGATAGAGATGAAACTTTTCCAGTGATAACTATAACGGATTTGAATAGGCAACAAGTAGAGTGTTTAGTGGAGGTTTTAAATAGGTTCAAATGAACTATTGGGTGGACCGATGCAGACCTTATTGGGATTCCTCCTAGTATTTGTTCCTACGAAATCCAACTTATGAAAGATCAAAAACCAAGTATTGATCACCAACAAAGGTTGAATCCACCTATGCAACAAGTAGTGAGAAAGGAGATCATCATGTGGTTGTATGCTGGAGTCATTTACCCTATTGTATATAGTAGTTGGCTGTTCCCTTTTCTACGGGTGCCTAAAAAGGGTGGGATGACAGCGGTGCCTAATAAAAGGAACGAGCTTTTTCCTATGCAACAAGTGACTAGATGGATAGTTTGTATGGATTAGCGGATATTGAATGATTTACTGAAAAAGAGCATTTCCTTATGAATTCATATGGATAAGATGTTGGACTCACTTGCAAGAAAAGGGTGGTATTTCTTTCTCGATGGATATTCGGTTTACAACCAAATCTCTATTGCCCCTCAGGATAACAATAAGACTACTTTCACTTGACCCTATGAGACATTAGCATTCAAAAGGATGTAATTTGAGTTATGTAATGTTGTTGCCACCTTCAAGTGATGTATGATGTCAATATTCTTAGATATAATAGAGGACATTATTAAGGTGTTCATGTATGATTTTATTTTTTACGGTTCGTGACTCCTTTAATCGGTGTTTGACTCATTTGGCAAAGGTACTCAAGAGATGTGAATATTGTAATTTAATTCTTAATTGGGTAAAATGGTATGTTATGGTTAAAAATGTATAATTTTTTGCTATCACATCTTAGAGAAAGGGATAGAGGTTGATCGGGAAAAAGTGGAAGTGATAGAGAGGTTTTCGCCACCCAAATCTGTAAAAGGTGTGAGAAGATTTCTAGGCCTTGTAGACTTCTATCAGAAGTATATTAATGATTTTTGAAAATTACACATCCATTGTGCAATGTATTTGAGAATGAATTTAACTTCCGTGTCGATGAATCATATTGTGAATGAATTTTCAGATTTGACCAAGCCATTTGAGGTGATGTGTAATGCTAGTGGGGTTTCTCTTTGTGTTGTAATCAGACAGAGAAGGGATAAAATCTTCAATAATTTACCATGCATGTAATGCCCTGAATGGAGCTCAAAAAAACTACATGACAACCAAAAAAGAGCTTCTTGTGGTTGTGTTTGCTTTCAAAAAATTTCATTTCTATTTGCTTTGCGCAAGGTTTATAGTGCATACAGACAACTCCACTTTGAGATTATGGCAAAGAAGGATGCAAATACAATGTTTATAAGATGTGTACTATTACTTAAAGAGTTTGATTTTTAGGTAAATGATAAAAAGAGGACTCTGAATAATGTTGTCGATGACTTTTCTAGGTTAGAGGATAAAGCTATGCGCGAATTTGGTGAAAAGGCTCAAATTGATGATGCATTCCCTGATGAACATGTACTGTCTGCTTCTCAAAATTTATTCCATGGTTCGCAGATTTTGCAAATTATCTTTGTAGTGATATATAGTTCAATTGGACATGTATTTCCGTCAAAGTAAAAGTTCATGTATGATGTGAAAAAGTTCTGTTTGGATGAGCTGTACTTATATCAGAGTTGTGCCGATACAATTATTTATTCTTGTATACATGAAGTTGAGATGTTGAGTGTTTTGGAGGCATCTCACTCCTTACCTATGGGTTAGAACCATAGTGGTATCCAAACTGCAAATAAGATTTTGCAGTGTGGGTACTATTGGCCTACCATTCACCAAGAGGATTAGGAGTGTGCGAAATCATGTGATCGGTTGCAACAAGAGAGAGGTATTCGAAGAGGCAAGAGCTTCCTTTAAATCCAATTCTGGTGATTGAGTTATTTCATATATGTGTCATTGATTTTATGGGCCCGTTTGTGAGTTCTCATAGGATGAAGTATATATTTGTGGCATTCGACTATGTATCAAAATGGGTGGAAGTTATAGCATGAAGGAAAGAGTTCAGAAGGTTCTTCAAAAAGAATATCTTCTAAAGATTTGGTAAACCGAGGGCCATTGTTAGTTATAGTGGTTCTCACTTCTTTAATTAGTAGTTCAAAGGCTTATTAGAGAAATATAAGGTTCACCATATTATGGCTACTACATATTATCCACAGACTAGCGGGCAAGTTGAGGTGTCTAATCAAAAGATCAAGTGAATTCTAGAAAAATCGGTGAATACTAATAGAATAGATTGGTCAAGGAGGCTTGATGATGATCTTGGGGTCTATCATACTGCATACAAGAATCCCCTAGTTATATCTCCATACCAACTTGTAAATGGGAAGGCTTGTCACTTGCCGGTTCAGTTAGAGCACAAAACAATGCGGAAATGAAGAAAATGAAGATGGATTGCACTAAAACGGTGGAACAAAGATTAAATGGGTTGAATGAGTTTGATGAGTTTTTCCTCTCAGCGTATGAAAGTTCATCCATCTACAAAGATAATATTAAGTACCACGACCAAAGGATTCAAAGTGAGAATTTATGGTTGGGGACATTGTGTCTCTATTAAACTCTAGGATACATTTGTTTTTGAATAAACTCAAGTCAAAGTGGAAAGAGACATTCCTAATCAATAAAGTGTTCTCACATGGAATGATTGATTTAAAGAATAAGGAGGGTGCAAAGTTCACATTCAACGGGAAAAGGATTAAGTCTACCTAGGGCATGAGAAGAGTGTCCATGAAGTTGTTGAGGCCTATAACCTTGATGAAGTCTGTTTAATCAAGGAACCTGATTCGTGCAGTGACGTTAAATAAAACGGTTCTTTTGAGGCAAACCAAGGTGTATCCTCTAACAAAATATAGGTTTGATTTGCTTTGTAGGAATAGTCTTATTTTGTTATTCAGTCATCTTTTTAATCTTATGTCGTTCTCATCTATGTGCTAGTGTTGTCTAGAGATTAGTGTAGGGTCCATGTATCAAAAATTTCTACATATATGCAGGGACGAAAAAAATTCTTCAAAGAATAGTCTGCTGAATAGATCTACCAACCCCATCGATAGACCGTTGATAGTGTCTGTAGATCCCATGAATGTGTTAAATTTTTAAAGTATAGATTCAATCAACTTTCCCCGTCGATGGACCATCGATAGGGTTTCGTACGTCTAAACTTCCAACGACTCGACCCGACCTTGCCTTTAATATCGAAGGACGCAACAATTCACATTCATTCCCACATTCAAATTCTTTTAAAATTCCTTCAAAACTATTTTTATTGCCTTATTTGTTTCCTTTCTCACATACTGTCATACTCCCATCTTCCATATCAATCCCAAGTAAGAAATCCCCCAAATTATCCAAACTCTCTCTTTCTAAAGTCTCTTGTTTCTACATTTTTTTGGCAGGTGAACATGTTCGGGAGCATAGGCTTCTGTTTGGAAGTTCTTATCACAACTACCACACCCTTAACTTAAGGCCTTTCAAAAATTTTCACACTTTGAATTCTCGTTCATAGTTCTTTAACTGAAATTCGATGTGGATCTTAACAAAGGGAACAAATGTAATTGATATCTCATGCTAATACATCATGTATAATTTCCCAGAGAATGAAAAAATATGGTCGTATCACCTTAAGCTATCTAAAATGTGGGTATGATTGTAGTTTTTTAAAATTCTGACTTTGGGTTTCTGACTATGAGTGAATTTTAAGGCTATGTACTTGAAATTGCAATTCTAAGAATGATATAATGGTATTTGGTGTGTAAAATATCATGTAAAAACTCGAGTGGGTCTAAAATTCTAAAAAAAAATGGATCTTGTAAGAAAATACCTGAAGTCTATCTCAGGCCAAGAGCAAGAATCCCCGTCGATAGATCGATGGGCCGTCGATGGGGTCCATCAATTGATCTAAACTTAAAATTGACTAAGTCATAAACCATGGAAATGTACTAAGGACCATCGATTAATCGACGGATCATTCTGCACGAATTCG
This sequence comes from Solanum chilense, assembly GCA_032847665.1. Lineage (NCBI taxonomy): Eukaryota > Viridiplantae > Streptophyta > Magnoliopsida > Solanales > Solanaceae > Solanum > Solanum chilense. Next base: position 64,470,843 of record CM064965.1, on the reverse strand, counting down.
TTTCTTATAGAGAACCTATTTCCTAGACATCTAAAAAACAATAAGTGTTAGACGATGAAAGTGGACTACGGTCTAAAGATTGAACGATAGGAAATTCTTACCTTTAGTCATTTTGATATGAGAAGTTTTATTGTGTTATGATTTAAGTAATTTTAAGTATCTACCGATGGACCTTATGGACTGAGCGTCCTTTAATCGACGGACCGACGATAGTGACTGTCGACCAGAATTGCAGACATGAACTGTGTTGATAACTTTACATGTTTCTATCATTCTGTGTGTTTTGAATATGTTGTGAGGCTTAATTTATACTAACAACAACTCAACAGGTACAACTGGCTCCTAAAAAGAACATCGTCTACGAAAGGGGTAAGTCCAAGGAAGAGGCCCCTACCTATCGGTTGATTGTTTACTATGACAATGAACAATACCCAAGTATGTTCCCTCAGGTGCTAAAACCCCAAAACAAGTTATACGAGTTACTCGGAGTACCCCCGTAAGGTGGTTCCCAGCTTAGTCACTATCTCCCAATTTGATGAGGAACGCACACTGGGTAGCATACCGTCCGGAGCTGCTTCGAGTTTTGAAGGAGCATGTAGCATCGAATTTGCCTTGGCTAACTCCCCTTTATCTTTAGGAGTTATACACATAGCATCTACAACTTTGAAAACCTTATCTATGAAACGTTGTGGATCTTCATCCACCATAGCTACATAAAAAGTATGAGGTTCAACCTCGTGAAATGCCAAATCCTAGAGGCGGGAGTACTACCATATGGTTGGGGCTTATCTCCTTGGTTTTCTTGGACCAGAAGGTGATTTTTGACAACATGAGATTGAGCCATCATCAGTTGGGTCAAGTTCATTTGGTCAGCCCACAACTCCACATTAGTCATATCACCCTCAAAAAACGGAGCTTGAGGCATTGGAGTAACTTGAGGTCCTTGTGGTTTAGGATGCACTTGAGTTTCTTGGGGTTCAAGAGGCACTTGAGGTTCTTGAAGTGGAACCTCCGTATTCTCTTCCTCCTCTAGGAAAAAAATAGGAACTTGGTCATGGAGAGGGATCCTCTCATTATCTACAACACCCTCCTCCCTTTTAGTGGTCCATATCCTCGTATTAATGTCCTATAAACACAAAGAGAATAGATTAAGAGAATACACCTTATATGACTCAACTCTAATGCACGACATTAGAATGGAGAATAAAGTGAAACTTCTATCATCCTATAGTCTCTGGTCTATGGATGTGTGCCGACTCATACTAATGACCAAGATACTACTAAGTGTTGGTTGTCAGACTTTTAGAAACCAAACTATCTCCCATAACCTTATGCTCTGATACCAAGTCTTTCACGTCCCGAAAGCACCCCCTAGAAGTTAGGGAGAACCCTCATTTCGTGACCAGGCGTACTTGACCCTTTGGGGTCTTGTACAATCCCTTTAATATCATTCATCACATAAGACATGAAAAGTAGCACGGAAATTTAAAACTTTTCACGAGTAATAAATAATAGACAGTTTTTCATAAATACATAGAGAATCTCTTCGTCATAAGCGAACTTAAAGACACGACATTATAGACATAATATCTTAGGGACATGTCCCTCTAGAATAAAATAAAATACATAACTGTCTTTAAATAAAAACTAAGAAAAGGACAATGCATTCCAATATATGAGGACATACTAAAGTAAGAATTATATAAGAGTTTTTAATGAAGATACACGTCCAACCAGCCCTCCTATCCTTCCTTGACCTCTATCTTTCAATGTAGTCTTGAGAGAGTCTGTCTTTAAAGAGATAGCTTGAATATTTTGAAGAGAGGGGTCTGGTTTAGGTCTAGGGTTTTAAAACTACTTTAATATAACCTCAAAACACTAAAATTATCAACCTAGGTTCTTAAAAGACTTGGGATGTATTTACATAAAACATTCCAAGTTTGAAGAAACTTCATAGATTGTAGGCCTCACCGACGGACATTTACCTACTGACGGTTGTTGAACCAAAAGACCGTTGGTAGGGTTTCGTTGGTGGATACATAGATTTAAATGGACTATGTACAAATTTAAATCAGTATTCCAGTTGATGCCCTAGTTCGACTGAACATTGAGGTACCAACGGACCATCGTTAGCTTCGTCGATGGCCACTTTTTTTTTTGGAAGATTTTACCCAAGTCTTGAGCCCTTCTTCTAGGGCCCCTATGAGTCCTAGTGGAATCCTGACCCGAATTTAAACCCCTTAACTAAGTCGTCTGAGTCTGAGGAACATCCAATGCATTTTTCAAGTTAAACGAACACGTAAAACTCGTCTAAACACAACAAGACACACTTCCACAATTTAAGGCATACTTTCCTAACGTCATGGACTTTCTTGGTCAACCAACTCCAAACTTAACTAAACATTAACCACTTCCTAAGGACACTAAAATAGCGTAGTTTAACTTAAAATCAGCTCAATAAACAACCACGAGGCACTAGTTCACCTTAGTTTGTTTTGGGGCGTTACATTCTCCCCCACTTGGAATAATATTCATCCTCGAATGACACTTAAACTTTAAAAATAACAAGGACTCATTTAGCATCATATAATACACTTAAATCATAATAAAACAACTGAAAAATCAAAGTATCAACTAACAAAGAAATAAAAATTGACTCTTAGTATTCTTTTATGAATAAACTACCTTCCCCAACATTTAACATGCTCATAGAAAATTATTTTAAACACATTGGAACTTTATTTCAAGACAACACAATTTTATCAAAATTCAAAATTCTCAAAGTAAAGTTTACTATGTTCACTGCCAAGTTACCAATTTTCTTTTTTATAAAAAATCATTAATTAAGTAATTAATAAAGATAACACGATCATATGAACTAGAAAACCATAAAATCTCACTTCATAACACAAAGGCAACATTAACGAAAAGTTATGACTTACCAAAACCATCTATCCGGATAAATTATCCTTTATAGCCCCCATCTTATAGAACGGGTTCTTCTTGGCAGAATTAGGATCTCGGTAAGCTTGATTGACATCTTTCCCCCTAGATTTGAGGTATGGTCAGTCCCTAATCTTATTTCCCTTATTACCACATGCAAATAAATCATCCGTTATGGCAAGACACTTACCCCCTTGTTTCTTTCCATAAGTAGGGCACGTTGCCCTTTCATAAGAATGACCAACACCTTGAGAATATTGATTTGGAGACATATCCTTATTTCCCATGGAAGAATCTTGGTGATAAAACCTCTTCTTAGACCTTTCGTTACTACAATCATTCGACCTAGGTCTTTTACCCTGTTGCCTTATCTCCCTAATTTTAGACTCCTCAATTTTTTGTGTATAAACCATGAGCCTAGAGATATTCATATCATTAAAAAGTATTGGCATTCGACACTTTGTTTCCACCAAGCTAGACACTCCCATCACAAACTTGTTCATCCTAGACCTAGAGTTAGCTACCATGGTTGGGGAATACTTACAAAGTTTGGTAAATTTGAGAGAGTAATCTTGCACACTCATTCCTCATTGAAGAAGGTTCGTGAATTCAATAATATTCTTCTCTTTGCACCCTATAGGAAAGAACCTATCTAGAAAAGCCTCTTTGAATTCTTCCGATTCAACCGACCCTCTTTCTAGGGGTCTCTAACTCCTACATTGCTCAAACCACACTTGAGTCACCTCCTAAGTTGGGAAGCGAAAAACTACGCTTTCTCCCTAAGGGTCACACCCATGGCATCTACAAATTTCAAAACCGCAGGTATGAAATCTTGTGGATGTTCATCCACCTTAGTGTCATGAATAGTAGGAGAGATCATCCTCATGCAATATCGAATCCTAGAGGCGGAATTACTAGCATTTGGTTGGGGTCTGTCTACTTGGTTATCTTGTCCCAAAAGGTGATTGTTGACAACATGATCTTGAGCTGTCATGAGTTGGGTCAAGTTCATCAGGGAAGCTCGCAACTTTGTAATAGTCATATAACCATCAACAAAAAGAGCTTGAGACATAGGAGGCAGTTGAGTTCTTTTGGGTTACGGAGGCACTTGAGCTTTTAAGGGTTCCAGAGGAACATGAGGTTGTTGAATGGGAACCTTCACATTCTCTTCCTCCTCTAGGCAAATAATAGGTACTTGGTTACGAAGAGGTATCCTCCAATTATCTACACCACCCTCCTACCTTCTAGCGGTAGATCTCCTAGAGATTAAAAGAAGACATCTTATATGACTCAACTCTAATATATGAAATTAGAATAGAGAAAATAGTGAAACTTCTATCATCCTATAGCCTCTTGTCCATGAATGTGTTGCGACTCACACCAATGACAAAGATACTGCTACATGTGTCTTGTGAGACTTTTAGAACCTAAACTATTTCCCATAACCTTATGCTCTAATAGAAAGTATGTTACGACCTAAAAGTACCCCCTAGAAATAAGGGAGAACACTCTTTCGTGTACTTGACCCTCTGGGGTCTTGTACAACCCCCTACTATTGTTTATCACATAATACATAAAAACCAGTGCGGAAATTTAAAACATTTCACGAATAATAAAATAAAAGACAATCTTTCATAAATACTTAGAAAATCTCGTCGTTACAAGGCAACTTAAACACATGACATAATAGACATAATATCATAGGGAAACGACCCTCTACAAGAAAATAAAATACATAACAATGTCTTTAAATAAAAATTAAGAAAACGACTATGCCCTCGAATATATGAGGACATACTTTGCCTTGAGAGAAATATTCCCAAGCTCTTCCTCGTGGCCTTCAAATCTTCAAAAGCTTCCGAACTATACTTATATAGAAAAGTATTGGGTTAGTACAAAACAATGTACTAAGTATGGCATATGCAAAAACATGTATAAAGGGACATTTTAGTAAAAATAGCTTTTCATGCAATTCGAGAAAAACCTTCATGAATACAAAGGCAAAATATCATAGTAACAATCATTTAAAACTTAGGTAAGGATTCCCATTATTTTAAGCCAACAAGAAATATTATAGTACACCAACTTGACATTCATAGTGAACTTCTTAAGCATTTACAGTAAATGCATTTGAACAATGACAATAAATCATTTAAAGCATTCACAATAAATTCAACTTGAGCTATTACCATGAACTATCCTTAACTAAATGAGTGAACTTTAATGTCTAAGCTAAAGAGAAAGTGAACTCATTTTCCTTAAAAGTTTCCCTACCTCGGAATTATCCTTATACTCAAAACGCTAATATATGAAGGCATTATGCATATGCCTCCTCTAATACACACCAAAGCAACTCTCAAGACTACCCCGTTTCGGCTTACTAAACTCGGGAGGAACAAGACCCTTAATAAATGACAAGACATTGAAAGACACCCAACAAACCACTAGAGTCTTCCCTTTTGGAATGAATACTTAGTGCAATGAGCATAGCGTCCCATGCCACAACCTACCCTAAGTAGTACATTCTGTTTAAAAGTTTGGCACCAAGTCTTCCCTTTCGTAAGGTCCTACCTAGTCCACTGAGTAGATAGAGTCCCATACGACCACCTACCCTAAGTAGTACATTATTTTAGAAGACTTAGTTCAATCAATTCTTTTTGGGGCATTCGCTCAACCTTCATAGACCATGAGAGCTAGACATGGAATATCGATATTAACCCCTATTGGATGAAGTATACTCACTTGCCTAGATTAAGGTCATGCTTGTTAGTCTTTACATGGCTTTACCAATAGCTAAACCTATGTGAACACATAGTTAAGGGAAAGGAGATTACTACTAAGTAACTCATTCTCTACTAACGAGGAGTGCTCATTTCAAGATGTACTCTGGAAAACAAAATCACAACTCACGAAGTGTAATCCATCTTTCCTTCATATCCTATCTGTGCAAGGCATAACTTTCCATGGATTTCTTAGCATAGTAGTCTATCATAGAAATCTCACTAGGAATGGACAGGTTTCTACTAGACACCACATCTCAACTAACGAAGTGTGTCAACCTCAAGATTTACGTTTTTATACAACTTTGTATAATACATTCTTAAAGTGTGTGTGTGTAGATGAGCACACCTAGCATATAAGATCCATTTAATTTACATCAATTCCTACTCATACTTTAGCCTTGGTTCATCAAGATACACACCCTACATGATTCTCATAATTAGATACTTCATTTAGACCAAAACTAAGTCAACCATGCAATTCAAGCCACACCAAAACACTACACATGACCCATTTCCTATATATCTTCATTTCACATGTTAGACCTTCAATATTACATATTATAACATAATAAATAACTTCAAATTCCTAAATTCGCACCGTCATCCATAAGATGGACCATACCACTCAATATCAATTCATAATAAGAACTTTATAATGAAAGCAAATAACAATGAATTCAAACCATCATCACTCATAACCAATTTAAAAATATTTAACTATATTGAGTCCCTTAGGGCAGTAGCTACACCAACAAGACAAATAGAAGACCACCCAAGTTCATACTTTACTTAAATCATACTCACATAACCCATTTTCAACCCAAAAGTTGAAGTACACATAAAAAAGATTTTAATTACTTTTTTATAATCAAAATCATCAATTCAAACCAAACTTAATACTTTTAAACCATTAAAACTTAAATACAAAAATACCCCTACTAGAAATTAAAGTAAGAAGGAATTTTAGTTTAGAAACCCTTTTTGGACGTTGGCTTCTTGAATGAAAAGATATTCAAGAATGGATACCATTACTCACTTAAGGAAGAGAAATCAAATATTTTATTATTAAGATACACGTCCAACCATCCCTCCTATCCTTTCTTGACATTTATCTTTCAAGGGAGTCTTGAGAGAGTTTGTCTTTAGAGAGAGTTTGAATATTTTTAAGAGAGGGCTGTTGTCTAGGTCTTGTGTTTTTAAAGTACTATAATAGAACCTAAAAACACTAAACTCATCCACCTAGTGTCTTAAAATACTTGGGGATTATTTACATAAAACACCCCAAGTTGGCAGCAACTTCACAGATTGTTGGCCTCAACGACGGGATATCTAAACCTATGTAGATTCATAGTGAAGGGATAAGGAGATTGCTTCTAAGTACTACATGTCAACTCACAAATAGTATTAATCTCAAGACATTCAATGGATATAACATCTCTAATCACAAAGAGTATACACCCCTCCTTTAAATCCTCTCGGTGCTAAGAATAAATTGCCATTGAGTTTTAGACATATATTACATTCATTAGATATAAGTGAGATATTTCTCCTGACAACTTCTTCTATAATTACAAAGATTACTAATCTCAACCTATCGATCTTTCATTGGAAAAATCTTGGTAATAAAAAGGTTTTTCCTAGACTCTACATCTTGAAACACGAATCATGTCAACCAAAAATCTCCTATTTATTCGTTAACGTTCTATTGAGAAAACCCTTTCTGTAGACTCTCATTCATTACATTTTTATAAGCTCCATTCATTAATTAATTGTTTGTATAAGCATCTACGATAAAGACTTTCACATAATCACCATCATTCATTACGTTGTCTCCTAATCATCATTATACTACATTCATCATAATCCACAACCAAACATGCTTCATATTCACATCATAACTCAATTACACCTACTATCTTGAAAATACACAATCATAACTTATAACTATATATATACTTCATAACTTCACTTAAATTTACATTCAAAACCTTCAAGGCTATAATTACAATTCATATATACATTTATATATATAAAGTAATAAATGCCACCATAAGTGGACCACACAATATAAATTTAACTCTCTTGTTTTTGACTTTTTTTTTGGTGAGTTGATGTTAAAAGTGACTCAAAAGTTTTTTGTAATAAACCCCCAATATACCCCAAAATACCCCCACACTAATTGAACCCTTTAACAAACTCTAATTTGACATTAAAACAACGCGACCAAATGTGAGACATGGTTGCACCTCAAGGGATGTAAGACCCCGAAAATGACATAATTTAACTAGATCCTAAAATGTTTGTATTATAGGTATAAGGTCCTATAGTTGTATAATTTATGTTATTGAGGCATTGTCCGAGTTTAGTTGCATTGGAAGTGAAACATCACGGGATGACAAAGAATTTCGATGACTATGTCACCTATGTGCTTCATATGTGTTTCTATGTGTTTATATGTTCTTCATGAGTTTTAAGGTTCTTATATGAGTTATTATAATGTATATAGGAAGTGTGTTGAGTTTCTTGGAGCTTGGAGATCAAACATCAAAGAAGATCCATGATGTTTCAAAGTGTTTCCTTGAAATAACCTTCTGTGTCTAAGAATGTTTCATCAGGTTTTACTTGTTTGTTTTAGCTGACATTCATGTGAGAGGTCCTAAAATCATATAAAGTCATGTTTTGATTGTAAACGTCTGGTCAAAACAAGCTCAATAACCATTCAAGGTTCCTTGAGGAAGTACCCAATGATGGTGTCAAGGCTTCCCAAGACAACCCTATCCCCGGAGGCAATCCATGCCCAGTGGGTCAATTGATGCCCCGTTGGTTGGTGTAATCGTTTTTGACATAGACTTGTGAAAGCAGGTACAAATGACAAGCATCATTCCAAGACCACGGACAAACCGAATGGTCTATTGGTCAAGGGACGGGCCATCAATGGCCCTTCCTTCTGTTAAATTGTCCATGCGTGCAGTTCACTGTCAAGTGAGGGGTGAAGTTGTAATTTTACCTCACTACCAAATAATAGTAGTGGCGTTTATTTAAGGGTCTCTTGGGTATTTTAAGCGTGTATATAAGTCTTTAACGCTTAGAAGATTTCATTCTTCCAAATCAAAACCCCAGAATCCTTTAGACATTCCTTAAGACTCCATTGAAGTCCAAAATCAAGGAAGAGATTGGATTGTTGAATTAAGTGGAGATTCTTCATCATTGTGAAGAGTCATCTTCATAAAGTTATTGATTTTGATCCTTGAAACTCTCTTCATCAAGGATCAAAATCAATAACTTTATATGAAGTTAACAGGGTCTTTTATGTGATTCCTTGAACCTAGTGGTAAAGTTATGAATGTTAAAGTTGTTCTACGTAATGGTATCCTTAAAAGTAAAGGAATGATAGAATTATAGTTAATTCGCTCGAACATGTACCATATTAATTCTTAGGAATGTCATCTTGAGCTTCTTTTCTTCATTATAAGGTAACCCTAGAAGGCCTCTTTGGTAGGGTAAATATAATTGTGTTATGAACTATATAGAAAACCCCTTCATATGAACCTTAATGTGAATTAATATATGATAACGAAGGCTAGAAACGAGTGAGTATGGTAAAAGAAGTATTTTTAGTCAAAGAATGACACTAGAATACAAGCATGCCCTTCAAATTCCTTACCATATGCCTACATGGGATGTATCTAAGTTCTGCCATTGGCAAGTACAACACCCTCATCGGAGTAGGTTAGAACTCCGGATTCCATGTCTAGCTATCATGGTCTATGTCGGTTATTGCCTATTCTTATCATGTGGGATACTTAATAGAATTACATAAGTTCTATGATGTTTAGGTAGTCCTATAGGACGTTATCTAGATATCGCACAATAGATATTGAAGGTGTTAATTAGAGTCTGTAGGTCTTGTCCAAGACCACTACTTGTATGTCCTTTATGTGAAGTATGAGTCTCAATGAACTAACGAACTAATGACTTATGTTATGAAGTATGTAAATGAATACGTACCTAATCTTAAGTGACTTAAGGATTACTTAAAGTGTGAAGAGTGCATAAAGGATGATCTATTTATATTATCTTCAGAAGTCTTGAGAATGACTGTAGGTAGGCAAAAGGTTGATTGTGTTGACATGATCCAAGACTTAGGTAGTCTTATGGATTATATAGGTAATCTTCGAGAGGTCAAGCATAAATGTTATCTTCTTGTTTTCAGTAAGTCAGCCTTTTAGATACCCTTTGGTAAGTAAATGTCTTATTATCTCATGTTCATATGTTGAAGTCCTGTAAGTGTATATGTGACTCGTTATAAGTAATCTTGAGGATCATTTTGGTATGCTTGGGGAGGTTGTACGAGTGGTCTTTCTTTGTGTTTCTTAAGTGGGTTTTAGGATATCTTTTAGTGAGGGAACTACATGCTAGAAAGTTTCTAAATACATTGTGAGACAATTCACTGTGTAGTGAAGGGACTTCACTGTAACAGTTAATTGAATTACTGTAAAGTGACTTCTAAAATTATGATAATTGGTTAAATGTTATCTTATGTGTTTCGAAGTAGTTAAATTTTGTTCTTTATGATTATAATATGATTTGTAAATGAAAAGATGCATATTTATATTAAATGTATGTTTTCATGATTTTCATGCATTATGTAATACTTAGTATATGTGGTTGTAATCATCTATGATTTTATCTATCTTTATAGTTGTTGGTAGTTGAGGAGGATTTGGGAAGGAATACTTGGATCGTAGCATCATTAATGTGAAGTCGAAGTATGTACTCATTTGATTCGAGGTTATAGATGTGTTTTATGCTTCCATTTTAAGTATTGTAATAGACTAATTATTTCTAAATTTTGAAGTATGGTCCCTATCCCAAGTATTCCGTTGCATTAAGTTTGATGAAATTAGCACTTATTATTTCCTATGATTTTATATGAAAGAGTTTTTAATGACTATTATATGTTTTTGTGATAAGTTTTACTTCCACACTAATTTTCATTACTTTTATGCAATGAATGATATGTAAGGGCTTGCACAAGACCTCCGAGAGGTCCAATACGCCGGTTGCGATCCGAGATTACCCCTAACTTCTATTGTGTTGTTTAAGGATGTCACACGGGAATACCTCCATATCTTTGTTCAACAATTAATTTTGGGGCAGACTAATTCAACACAATCCCACATCGCATAGAGAAATTTTTTCCTTTAACTAGAAGTTGCACGATGCTTAGGCAGTTCAAAAAATAGGCTACCTTGAAATACTTCTTTCCAAACCTTGGGTCCTTCTCAAGGACCCTTGTGTTGTTCCATAGGAAGTTTTTCTCGGACGTTTTGCCCCTAAATATGTCCTTATAGGTGTTAGGGTCATCTTTTAACACACTAGAACAAGATAGGTCAAACTAGAACCTAATAGGCGTGTTATTAGTTGATAATGTCTAAAAACAATGAATATAATTGTAAGAAGTCATTTTGAGGAGTTTGGAAGAGTTTGGAAGCGAAACATTAGGAAGCTAGTCTTAGTTTAACTAGTGTGTCGTACTATTTTATAGTGGAATTTTGGGTATGGTTTGTGGGTGAAATGTAATATCGATGGTTCCTACACATAGAGTGACATGTAATATTTACATGTAACATTGGGGGAGCACCCCCAAGGAGTAACAAGGCGTACTTGACCTCTCGGAGGTTTTATACAAGCCCATACTTATCATTCATATCATTGTCATAGGTAAATTTAGCAAAAAATTTAAATTTTTTTATAACACTTCATATTCTAGAAACTTTACCTCCTATATATATATATAAAATTTCTTATGTAAATATTTAGACTTTAAGTCTCTTTGCTATCCTAGACACAACATCATAAGAGTTCAATTGGTACACGACCCTTATTACATAATACTTAACTATACAATCTATAAGACTTTATAGTAAGCTATACATTAGGACATCCTTAGACTTGAGTATTCCTTTTATTGACATTGGGAATCACATATCAATAGCCTCAATCATATAGGAATCATTTAAGCATCCATAACCTACACTTTGTGTAAAAAAGTACAGAAGAATGGAGTTAGTACATGAATGCACTAATTATGAAAACCATGCGACAACAACCATTTAAAAGGACAGTTTCTTAAAAATCATACTTCATGCATTTTTGAGTAAATCTTCATAAAACCTTCATATAATAGCATTTATGTCACTCACATACTTCACATAGACATATTAAAAGGCCAAATATCATATAATATCACACATAAAATTTAAACAACATATTATGTCACTTTACAGTAACAAATTTTCCATTTAGAGTAAGCATATTCTTCTTTAGAGTGAACGTCTCCTTTTAACTCATTACCCTTCCAAGTAACCCTCTAGTGATACCTTGTGCAATGCATCATCTGAAGGCCACAAGGAAACCATACATACATTCTACACAAGTCATCATATATTATCATTGAAGTATAGCACATGATAGATACATTTAAGCCAAGTCCTAAGGAGTCTTACAGTAAACTCTTAGTCATTATGATGTATACTAATTTTACCTCATATAGAACTTTATGATACCATACTTATAATCCCAATCTAAATCTACTAATGCAATGTACATGTAAAGCCCCATAACTACCCACATACATAGTAAACCTATCACGATGCTCCCGGTCGAGTTCTGAGGCAACTAGGAGGAAAACAAGAGTTGCCCCAGATTGCAGATATGAGGAAATTCGTAACTTACCACGAGAATGGGCGAGTTGCATTTTCCGAAGACATGCGTAGGATGTGGAGATATCGAAGAGTGTTGGGTGAGCCTGTACCAGATAGGTTTCGTCCAGAATGTTCGAGGGAGTACAAAGAATGGTTAAAAAAGAGTCTTGCTGGAACAATTGAGCCTGGTCCAAACGTTTCTCACATTATTGCCGATGTTGGAGCCAAACATCAAATCCAACTTCATCGCCTTTAAGAGAAGTTTGATAAGAGTGAATTAGAGCATCAAAGTCGCAATTACGAAGATGCCAAAGTCATAGCTCGATTGAAGCAAGAACTACGAAGTGCCAGACAATGCATGACAGAGTTAGATGATAGCATGGAGCGATAGATTCAATCGATAGAGGGGTTCAGACATCAAGAAGGAGCTCGATTGGCGAGAGATCATCTCTGGGCGAATAGATAAGCATGTCTACTCTCTCTCTCTCTCTAAGCCCTTGCCTCTTCAACCCTTCTTTCATGCACCATAAGGCGAGAAATGTTCATGTTGTCATGCAGCATGGCCGAATGGCACTCCTCTTATAAATCTTCCAACACCCCCATCAAAAAATGGCTCATTTGGTCTCTAGGATAGGAAACCCCAGAAGGAGCATGCTTGGACAATTTAATGAATTCCAAGTAGTATTCGTGAACAATGATTCCTCCTTGGCAAAGGTTGATGAACTCAACCATTCTTTCCTCCCTCATCTCTATAGGATAGAATCGATCCAGGAAAGCCTTCATAAAGATCTCCCAAGTCAACAGACCACCTCTCAAAGGCCTATTATGTCTCCATTTCAAAAACCAAAGTTGTGCCACGTCCTTGAGTTGATAGGTGGCCAACTCATCCTTTTTACTTGTGGATAACCCTATAGAAAATAGTATTTTAGAGACTTAAATGATGAATTCTTCGGGGTCTTGATCAACCTTAGACCCGTAGAAAGTAGGAGGGTTCATCCAAGTGAAGTCCCTTAGACGGGAAGCTACAATAGTGACTTGGTGATGAGGACGGGGTACAAGCTCGCGGTTGGCTTGCGCCGTCATAGCTTGGGCCTGGACTGTGGAGGCTTTAACCAATTGAATGAGGTAATCCCTTATATCTCCATCGTTCAAGGGTGGATGATTGACCGGAGCTTGATCAATATTAACATCTTCTTCAAGTGGAGGAACTTGCTCACCACGGGGAGGATGTCCCGCATTGGCAATTTCTTATTCAAGCCTTCGAACAGAATTTCTACGAGTGTTCAATCTTCCAATAGGAACAACCCATATAATTAGATGCAAAATCACACCATAAATATACTCTAAGTGTGCGATATAGGGTTTCGAAGAAAGAGAGCAATTCCTAAGCATAACATAGGTTCCTTTCATAAATGTGGTGCACTTCAAAACTATGAATACAAACCTACATAGACGTGGTAGAGAGAGTCATAACTCAACGATATTAAACCTCATGCTCTAATATCAAGCCTGCCACATCCGGGTTTACCCCCTAGACGTAATCGGTGTGGTCGCCCTCTGTGAGGACTAAGCTAGCCTTTTAGTCTCATGTCATTACATTCATAGATTTTAATGAAGAAAAAAATTAAAAAATTTCATTACATTTACTTGGAGTTTTACATAGACCTCTACATACACATAATATATATACGTATCAAGTAAACATAGACCCTTCTTATAGGAAGGTTATATAGCCTTCTGTTTTTATTGCTTATACATACACATAAGATAGAAATATTGTCTCATCTCATACCATCTAAACAATCATCACAATATGGGCATAGCCCTACATCAAATGTAAAGAACCCATATATAAGGTTATTCAAGTTGTACAAAATGAAAGTGGAATGAATATAAAAGTCTTACAAAAAAAAAAAGGAAACTTCGTAGGCAAGATATTGGCACTGCCATCAAAAAGTGAGGACCTACCCACTTGGGTGATAGAGAATATCCAAGCCATCTTCAAGTCATACCGAATGAGCCTTCAACGATCAAAACCTAAAATGTTTAGAAAAAGGGAATAAAATAGGGTTAGTACTCCACATGTACTAATTATGAGACCTTATGCACATATAAAAGCAAAACATGCTAAAAAGGGACATTTAGTAAAGACATGCTATTTAACCCCTTTTAAAAGTCTAATGCAAAATCAAGTAATTCATACCAACCAACCAGTCATACTTACTAGCTCAAACAAGTAATATATATCCCAACATACTCTAACCCATAATTTACTACAACCCTATAATCAAGGAATAACATCACCAGTACGAATAAGAGTCAGTTAGATCATAATAAGCAAGACAACTACTCAAGAATCTTTATCAAGTCAACAAGTGCAATGACCAAGCAAAGCCCCAAATACTTAGTCAATAAAGTAGCCTAAACAAGAAATCATAACCATTGTACAACTCTGCATAGCATAACATTTAGATACACATTTCACCTTATCTTAACAATATAACCAAACACATACTCATAAGTGAATTAATAAACCTATAGAATGAACAATATTCAAGTTCATTATGTATGTATCATATCTCATTATAACATAAACATATATAAGAACATCCTCATAAGACTCCCCTCAAGGCTAACTAGTGCAAAACTTAGATAGAGTCCCATGTCTCTACCTAGACTAAGATAGATCCCTTAAGTTATTCAAGTTAAAGTTCAAATCCTTTAATTTATTTTACCTTTTTTAGAAAATCTTTCCTAACCGATAGAGAACACATGAGCTAGGGTGGAATCCGGTGTCATAAGACCCTACATGGAAATAAGGGGGACTACTTGCCAAGGTAGTACCAAAAGATGATACATAGAAACTATGTGGATCCACTAGCTAGTTTTCCTATGGGGGCAACATTGTTCAAGAACAAGGAGATATAGTTGGGACCCTCTTTATGCACCATGCATTATAGTCTCCAATCTCAAGAGTAATGTAATGCTCCTACCTTCCCTATGTGGGAAGGGACACTTCTTAATCTAATTCACTTGGTACAAAGCTAGAGTCCCCTTTTGAAATGTATTTAAGCCTTTAATTATAAATCATAGCTTAGTTTTTGTCATAGGGTCTACCCCTTGTATAATCATTATCATCAATCGCTCAATAAGAATTGCATGAGTATAGTCCTTTCATCATAATTCATATAAGTTAGATTAACACATTAGCATTTCATAGCATAACAAGGCGCATTTATAGTTATGACATTCACCTTAAACAACCTCACAACACGGTCAACTCATTTCAATTCAACATCATACCACCCTATCATCCTAATAGAAGAAATACTCCAACATAACATCATGACTTTACCACAATTAATCACAATTGGAAATAAAGATAGAGATTCTAAGGCTTACCAAGTCTCCTTCATAGTTCATCATTTAGACCTTACCATATAACCTCGATTCAAGACAATTAAGATGCTGAACATTATGTTTCAATAATCAACATGATAACAATACTAGAAGAGTAACTACACCATAATTCAATACCAAATAAATTCTTAAAACAATATTACCTAGGCCAATTTCCAAAACCTAGATCACTTCTTAAGATTCGCATGAAAGACAAAAATTAATTATAATTTTTTAATAATTGGTTTAAAAACATCACCTAATAGTGATTTAACCCACGATCAAGATAATTGAATCATTCACAACCCAATTTACATGTAGATCAACGTAGAGTTAAGGGTTAAGAATCATAATCTACAAATTGAACCAAACCATCACAATTGATCATAACAAAGTTAAATTACATGTTAATATGTCCATTATATACTAAATAAATCATAAACAGCTAAATTTAAAACATCAATTTCGTAATTGGATGAAACCCACATGAAAACTCAACTTTTCAAATCCATTTTGAAGGAACCCTTTGAGGAATGAATCTCAAAGGTGAATTATATCTCATACATTAAATTTTTATGAAGAATTGATGGGGAATTAATCCCTTTACATACCAAAAAAACCCTTTCCTTGCAAGCCTTCAATGGTGAGTTCAAGAAGAGAGAGAAAGAAGAGAGAATGAAGAGAGTTTGTATTGAGAGTTGTATTTACATTAATGAGGGTTGGAGGTATTCAAATTGGGGCTTAATCAAATTTATTAGACTCCCTTAAACACATAACTAACGACCTAACCCTTTAATTAATAAATGAGACTAACTTAAATTGTGCAGGAAATTTGTCGTGTCAGAGATGACACCATGATTGACGGATTGTGGGTCACTCGATGGAATAATCCTGCCTCCGTGCTTCACATCCATCGATACGGTCCGAGACTATTCAGGTAAGTGTCTTCCAAGTCGAGTGAATATCTCCCCATGGGGTGCTCTTGTGTTGTTTTCTTTGAAGAAAGATAATTTACTCCACATGTGTATTTATTATTGGTAGTTGAACCAGGTAAACATCAAGAACATGTTTTATTTTCCAAGGATAGATGACATAATTGATCAACTTAAAGGGAGAAGTTATTTTTCAAAATTTATTTTCAGTCGGGTTATCACAAATTTAGGGTGAACGAGGAAAATATTCTTAAACATCATTAAGAACTGGATATGGCCAGCATGAGTTTTTGGTGATTATCTTTGGTTTTATTAACTCTCTGAAGGCTTTTATGGACTTGATGAATATGGTGCTTAGACAATACCTTTATATGTTCATTAGTGTATTCATCGATGATGTTTTGATCTATTCAAGAAGTGAGAATGAGCATAATGATGGTGTTGAAAATTCTCAACGACCAATAACTCAATGTAAAGTTTAGTATGGGTGTGTTTTGGTCATGGTCCGTAGCATTCCCTGGCCATATCATTTCAAGAAAGCTTATTGAGGTAGATCCAAAGAAGATGTATATGGTCAAGAGTTGTCGTAGCCTTCTCAGCGATAGATATTAGACACTTTTTGGAATTTTCCGGTTATAATAGAAGTTTTGTTGAGGATTTTCCTCCACTACTTCTCCTTTGATGGCTTTATCTTAAAAAATGGCCAAGTTCGTATAGTCAGAAGCTGATGAGAAAAGTTTCCAAAAGTTGAAAGATAGACTTACATGTGCTTCGGTGTTGACTTTACTAGAAGGTACTAATTTCTTTGTGGTATATTCTGATGTCTCTAGTTTTGGTTGGGATGTGTTCTTATGCAAAATGGTAAGGTGATTGCCTATGCTTCAACAACATTAAAGGTTCATGGGAAGAATAATTGTATACACGATCTTGAATTAGAATTCCTACTCGAAAGTGGGAAGATTTAATTATGGACTTCATTGTAGGGTTTCCCATAACTTGGCACCAATATAATTCAATTTGGGTTATAGTAGACCGAATGATGAAGTTGACCCATTTCATTCCCGTCAAAATTTTCCATACGACAAAAAATTATGCTATGTTTTAATTGAGAGAGATGTTGAGGTTGTATGAAGTTCCCTTGTCTATTATCTCTAACACTATGTCTTGATCATTGTTATCAATTATATTAAATTGTATTATTATTATACCTACAATGTTTGTTTTGATTATTACGTAAAATATATTGTACAGAATTGTTAAATTTTATTTTTACGTATTGATGAAAATACCTATTTTATGGAACCGCCAATTTGGTATGTTCTCTTGTTAATTAATTTCTTATTTAAATTATATCTTTACATAATATTTCAAAATACTATTTTACCCTTTACCTTAATTATATAAACCTAGTCAACCTCCTAGCCTAAAAGGATATTTAAGTAAATTTATACATTACAATACAGTACGAAACAATAAAAACAAATAATTAAAATGTTAATAAACAATACAATTTATCCAAATATTGTATCTACCATACAACACAATACAATACAATATAATACATTATGAAACAATGGGTCACAATGATCCAAAGAAAATGTAAAAGAGGGCTTTATTATCGTTCATAGTTTTAGAAGTCATTCCAATACGGTATTGGTACTAAAGTAATGTCAGTACAACATTGGAAGACTTGTTTAGGGTTTCCGTGATAGATTTCAAGGGAAATTGGACCATTTTCCCTTGATTGAATTTGTGATTAATGATAGTTACAATTCTAATATTGGTATGGCTCTGTTTGAGTCTCTTTATGGTAGGAGATGTATATCCCTTATCCGATGGTTTGAGGTGGGTGAGGTTGCCTTGATAGGGACCGAGTTAGTTCATCAGACTATAGAGAATATTTGTGTGATTAGACAGGTTGAGAACGGCCCAAACTTGACAAGACTATAATATCAATGTTAGAAGGAGATACCTTGAATTTGATGTTCATGACTAGGTTTACTTGAAATTATCACCAATGAAGGGTGTAATGAGGTTTGGTAAGAAAGGGAAGATTAGTCTTTATTTTGGAGCCCATATCAAAATTTGAAACGTATTCGTAAGATTTCATATGAGCTTGATTTTCCAAATGATTTGGTACGGTGCATTAGATTTTCTATGTATTTATGTTAAAAAAATTTATTTGAGATATAATATCCACTATTATTCTTGAAAGTTAAGAATTGAAACATAAGCTTTCTTATGAAGAATTTTTGGTTGAGATATTAGAACCACAAGTTAAGATATCAAGAAATAAAGAGGTAGCTTCCATTAATGTGTTATGGAGAAACAATCTAGTATAGGGTTCTACTAGGGAGGCCGAGGATGATTTGATGTCTCTATATCATCTTTTTTTAAACCTATTCTAGATTGGGGTAATGAGTTACTTTTGTTCTAATTATGTTTGATGTCATGTGTGTTTTATGTGTTTACATAATATCCTTAATTGCATGTTCATAAAAAAGCTTAAGTTTTGAAAGAAATGACTTATATTAACTATTTGCCTCATGTTGTTGAGTATTGAGTATGAGTTGCTTATAGACTCCATGACATGAGTTGTAGAACATGCCTTAATTTGGAGTGAAGATCCCCTCCTTTAATTTGTGCTTTTTAAGATTGAATTGCATATGAGCTCCATGAGATTGTGTTGGGCATTGATTTTGAGTTTGAGGATAGTTGTACCTCCTTGAATTAATAAATTTGAATTTTTATGCGTATTTGGTTGATAGATTTAGTTCCTACTTCCTTAAAGTCAATTGAGTATATTTAGATTTGAGATGAAGTTCCTTCTCATTGTGTGCATTTACAGGGGTTGCATGTATGATGGTCTTCTAGTTTTGACTATTTTCATTTAGAAACGAGCACAAAATCTCATTCAAGGATGAATGATCTCAAGGGGGAAATAATGTAACAACTAGAATTCTAGAAAGGTCTATGTAGCCATTATGTAGAGGTTTTAGGTGCCATCGATGGTGTCTACCCACAGTTCGTGGGCTTGAACATGGAATATAGGTGAGTATGTGGACAGGGCCACCTATAAATCTTCCAGAACAGGTCAATGATTAGACCCACAGACTTTAGGGGGGTCCACGGTCGTAGGTCAGACAACATTCTCTGACAAAGAACCATAGTGTGCATGATGGATCGTGGGTCTTTTTTGGTTTTAATTTAATTTAAGTGGAGTCATTTTACCTAAGTTTAAAACACCTATATAAATATTTTTAACCCCAAAATCTTCCAATTAAATCATTCTCAAAAAATCCCAAAAGAATTCCCAAAACTCCTCCCATATATTCTCTCTCTAAAAGAGAGAAGAAGAAGGAAGAGACTGAATCTAGGTCAAATCAAAATTGTCCAATCTTCAAGCTTGTAAGGGAATTGTAATCAAGGTATGGTGGATTTTCATCCAGTTTATCCTTCCTCCGTGGAGACCCCTAGTTGAACAATTTGAAGAAGAATTCTTTAATTCTACTTAGGTTCTTTTCCATTGTTATAAGTTGTGATGAATATGATCAAATTCAGTGTATTATGATTTTTTTAT
Organism: Solanum chilense; assembly: GCA_032847665.1. NCBI lineage: Eukaryota > Viridiplantae > Streptophyta > Magnoliopsida > Solanales > Solanaceae > Solanum > Solanum chilense. Next base: position 64,450,499 of record CM064965.1, on the reverse strand, counting down.
GATTGAATTGATATAATTGCGTGTATTTAGGATGAAATTACATGTACCCATGCGTATCTCATAATTTTAGGGTTGAATTGATAGAGTGTGTTTGATTCCATATAAGGGAAACTCTACGGGTTATATTTCCCCTAATATGATTGATGAATTATGATTATATTTTTATTTATATTGAAGTATATATGATGTGCTTTGAGGGTAAACCCTAGACTATGCATTGCTGATTGTTAATGCTATGATGTGGAAGAGATACTTCTTCTAATGAATTTATAAGAATAAATGAATAAATATTAATAGCTTACTCATATGAATGATTTTAGGTAGAAAGAATTTCTCACCTAAAATAAATCTACACTAAAACTCTTAAATGAATGATGAGTCTAGAGAAGATTACCCTTGACCTCTAGGTGCACAGATATGAAGTGATTCTCATATTCCCTAGAATTGAACAAGAGGTGCACCCCCACGTTCCTACTATGACGCATGGACATGGAGGCGAGTACCATGATCCATATTAAATAATGTGGAGGAGAGTACCCGCAATCTAAAAGTAAGTAAGGCAAGAGGCGAATACAAATTAGCCTTTATAAGTTAAACATTGAGGAGAATCCCATGTTGACTAATGTGATTATGATATGAAGTTGATTTCTTGGAGTGTTTCTATATATGCCTTCTATAATTTAAGCTTCACTAGAGGTGGATGACTTATGTCTTGGCTAAGGATAAGTGAGGTTACTAAAGGGTGTATTCCCCTTTTGTTATATATATATATATATATATATATATATATATATATATATATATATATATATATATATATAAATATGTATATATTCAAATCTTTATATCTTGTAGCTGCAGATCTAATTTGTAGATGAAGATCTAATTTATAAAGCAACTATACCGTGGTTTCACGGTATAATTAATATTTTTTCCTTAAGTTTAGTGCGTCCGAAAGCCTTTTTGTGCTAATTTTGATATAAGTTTCTCTTTGTTTTGCAGGAAATCTGTCCAAAGCTGAATGCGGAGATTTTGAGCGAAAAAATGCAGAAGAGACCACCTACGGAGCTTATGACGTTCCGTCGTGCCTGTGACGGTCCGTAGGTGGCAGCGTAGTGCAGCTGCTGAAGGAAGATGGGGAAGTCTGCCAAGTGTGGGATTACGAAGCTTGTGACGGTCCGTCATGGCCATGACGGTCCGTCCTGCAGGTTCGTCGTGAAGATCAGAGAAGTGATCCCAGTACCCAGATTCCAAGAGTTGAAGTATTTTGAAACGAAGACCCTCGACGGACCGTTGTGCCTATGACGGTCCGTCACACATGCCGTCAAGGGGAATAAGAGAGCAGCAGAAGAAATGACCAAGTATGAGACGACGGAGTCCACGACGGTCCATTGTGAGCAAGACGGTCCGTCGCGTGGTACGTCGACCCAGCCGCGTTTTGGCAGATTTCCAGCAATTAGAATCCTTGTTCACTTAGGTTTTTATTTTTTATAAATAGTTCAAAAAACCTCGTTTTTGAGGTTAGACTCTTTGATTATTAAATTCCTTATAGTTAGACTTTGTGAGATTAGACTTTGTGTAATAGTGTTTGATTTTTGGAGATTCTTACAAGTGATTTTTGGTGATTAATCAAGCAAATTTTCGGACTTTATTCTTTCTCATTGAAGTAAGTACATGAATTCTGATTTAACATATTTGAATATTGTGTTTATGGATATGAGTAACTAAAATCCATAACTAGGGTTGTGGGAACTATAGGCAAATAATGAGATAAACCCTAGCTTAAATAACAATTATATTCTAGAATAGTGTCTTGCATGTATTAATAATTCTTTCGCTTAGAAGTCTTTTTAACGGATGATCAACGTTAGAACTCGCCTTAATGCTACTTGCCGGACCAAGGAGGTAGATAATAGGAAAAGAATTATTAACATAGATTTAGTGTATACTATAGGCTAGTATTGATTGGTACGAGGTAATAACTTAGTCAAATATCGAATACGATGCTTAATATGAGGTAACGATAAGGGTTAGGAAAGCAACACACGTTGCCGGACCAAGGTGCGGAGTGAGATTTTCTAGATGCCGGACCAAGGATTTAGAAATACATAACTTATCACTTTGCATGGAAGATACTAGGAAAGAATTGTTATAGTTAGAATTATCAAGTTATGAACCTGTGGGGAACACGTAAACCCTAGTTACTTTAATTGATTGATTAAAACCCAATATTAAAAGCTCTCAAGTGTCTCTTTCAATTACATTAGTTATTTTTACTCATTACGTAATACAAACCCCCCTTTTTATATTTTTACTTTCCAAGAAAGTTATCGACCAAACGATGGTAATACTAGGTTAAAGTTAAGTCTAGACTATTTTCCTCGTGGGAACGATCCCAACCTCACTAGTTGGGTTATTTACATGACACGACCGCTTTACTTCTCATTTGAGAAGTAAGTTTGAGCGTATCAAATTTTTGCGCCGCTGCCGGGGAATTTAGCTTTTAGATTAACTTGAACTTATTACTATAGTTTAGTTGATATTTTCTTGATTTTACTTTGTTTTATTGTTTTTGATTTCTTTTCAGAATAATTCTCCTTGTATGCCAAATACACGGAGAGGCCGAGAACCCTTGTTTCCCTACGATCACGAGCTAGAGCGTACACTGCGCAACATGAATCGAAACTTGGGAATAAATGATGAGGATCCAAACCAGAACATCCCAAATCCAGTGGATGTTCATGGTCAGATGTTACCCGACGCTCCGGGTGAACATCCACAGAGGGGACAAAATCCCGCTCCACGGCCTCAAGCATACTACAGAGGGTATGATAACATAGCAGACTCGGACGGGCCACTTGTCTTGCCCCCTCTACCCACAGGCCACACTTTTGTGGTAACTAGTAGCCTGATGCAAATGCTCACTGCCAGAGGTTTGTTTTCAGGGCTACCTTCTTAGGATCCACATGCCCATATAGCTAAGGTAAGGGCAGTGTGAAAAAGTTGTTTGGGGAGACCTGATTTGGATCTAGATGTAATAGGTCTCAGAGTGTTTCCTCTCTCACTGACGGGAGAGGCTGCTATGTGGTTCACTGAGCTCCCATAAAACTCCATCTTCACTTGGAACCAACTACGGGATGTCTTCTTAGCACGCTACTATCCGGTCTCCAAGAAATTAAACCATAAAGACAGGGTTAACAACTTTGTGGCACTACCAGGAGAGTCAGTTAGTAGTTCTTGGAATAGATTCACCTCATTCTTGAGAAGTGTTCCAAATCACCATATTGATGATGAGTCACTGAAAGAATACTTCTATCGGGGATAGGATGATAACAATAAAGCAGTGTTGGACACTATAGCAGGTGGATCTTATGGAGAATGCCCTTATGCTGAGATTGCTGAGAAATTAGAGAAAATCTCCCGTAACAACAAAGCTTGGAGTACTAGGAAGTCCGATACAGGGAGAAACACCTTCGCAGTACAGTCCACTCACAACCCAGCCACAGATGATATTCGTGAAGAAATGGCTCAGATGAGAACTGAGCTTGGGTTGGTACTAAAACATGTTACTGGGGGTGCAGAAAAGATTAATGCAGTCAACTACTTGGCTAAACCACTACCTCCAAACGATGAGTGTTATTATGAGGAGGATTCCTATGCAGTAAATGAACAAATGGGGGGTTTCCGACCAAGTGCCCAAGGCTCTAATCAGGAAAATTGGCGCCAAGGTCAAGGGAACCAAGGTTGGAACTATGGTAACTACAATCGTGAGGGTCATTATGTCCGAGATGGAAACTACAATCGCGACAACAACTTCAACAAGGGTAGCTATGGTAACAGAAACGATAGGAATGGACCCTATGTTCCTCCTCAAAATCGTGAAGTTACTCCTAGGGATGGTGGAGGTAGTATGTCGCGAGTTGAGGATATGTTGCATAAGATGATGAGGAGGTTCGATGCTAGTGATGAGCACAATAAAGAGTTGAGGAATGATTTAGCGGGTATTGGGCAAAAAGTTGATGCACATGCAATATCGATTAAACAACTTGAGTTACAATTGGCCTAATTATCTGCAACTGTGAACACACGGCAACCGGGCACCCTTCCTAGCAACACTGTCAAAAATCCGAAAAATGATGGACATTATATGGCAATTACTACTCGCGGTGGCAAGCAAACCATTGACCCATCTATGCCATCTAATGAGAGTAAGGTGACAAAAGATACTGATAAAGTGGTAGATGTTGATGCTGAATTAGAAGATGAGACTGAGAAAGATGTTGAAGGGCCCAAAAAGGTAATTCCTATGCCTAGGCCACCACCCCCATTTCCTCAAAGATTAGTGAAAAAGACCGAGGATGGCAAATATCGGCGTTTTATAACAATGTTGAAGCAACTTTCTATCAATGTCCCTTTGGTAGAAGCTTTAGAACAAATGCCCGGTTACGCCAAGTTTATGAAAGATCTGGTCACAAAGAAAAGATCGGTTACTTTTGAGGATGATGATAGAATGCAGCATTGTAGTGCTATTGCTACATGATCTCTGGTCCAAAAGAAAGAAGATCCAGGTGCGTTCACTATTCCTTGTACAATCGGGCTATTAAATTTTGTGAAAGCATTATGTGATCTGGGGGCAAGCATAAATCTCATGCCCCTCTCGATTTACTCCACATGTGTATTTATTATTGGTAGTTGAACCAGGTAAACATCAAGAACATGTTTTATTTTCCAAGGATAGATGACATAATTGATCAACTTAAAGGGAGAAGTTATTTTTCAAAATTTATTTTCAGTCGGGTTATCACAAAGTTAGGGTGAACGAGGAAAATATTCTTAAACATCATTAAGATCTGGACATGGCCAGCATGAGTTTTTGGTGATTATCTTTGGTTTTATTAACTCTCCGAAGGCTTTTATGGACTTGATGAATAAGGTGCTTAGACAATACCTTTATATGTTCATTAGTGTATTCATCGATGATGTTTTGATCTATTCAAGAAGTTAGAATGAGCATAATGATGGTGTTGAAAATTCTCAACGACCAATAACTCAATGTAAAGTTTAGTATGGGTGTGTTTTGGTCATGGTCCGTAGCATTCCCTGGCCATATCATTTCAAGAAAGCTTATTGAGGTAGATCCAAAGAAGATGTATATGGTCAAGAGTTGTCGTAGCCTTCTCAGCGATAGATATTAGACACTTTTTGGAATTTTCCGGTTATAATAGAAGTTTTGTTGAGGATTTTCCTCCACTACTTCTCCTTTGATGGCTTTATCTTAAAAAATGGCCAAGTTCGTATAGTCAGAAGATGATGAGAAAAGTTTCCAAAAGTTGAAAGATAGACTTACATGTGCTTCGGTGTTGACTTTACTAGAAGGTACTAATTTCTTTGTGGTATATTCTGATATCTCTAGTTTTGGTTGGGATGTGTTCTTATGCAAAATGGTAAGGTGATTGCCTATGCTTCAACAACATTAAAGGTTCATGGGAAGAATAATTGTATACACGATCTTGAATTAGAATTCCTACTCGAAAGTGGGAAGATTTAATTATGGACTTCATTGTAGGGTTTCCCATAACTTGGCACCAATATAATTCAATTTGGGTTATAGTAGACCGAATGATGAAGTTGACCCATTTCATTCCCGTCAAAATTTTCCATACGACAAAAAATTATGCTATGTTTTAATTGAGAGAGATGTTGAGGTTGCATGAAGTTCCCTTGTCTATTATCTCTAACACTATGTCTTGATCATTGTTATCAATTATATTAAATTTTATTATTACTATACCTACAATGTTTGTTTTGATTATTACGTAAAATATATTGTACAGAATTGTTAAATTTTATTTTTACGTATTGATGAAAATACCTATTTTATGGAACCGCCAATTTGGTATGTTCTCTTGTTAATTAATTTCTTATTTAAATTATATCTTTACATAATATTTCAAAATACTATTTTACCCTTTACCTTAATTATATAAACCTAGTCAACCTCCTAGCCTAAAAGGATATTTAAGTAAATTTATACATTACAATACAGTACGAAACAATAAAAACAAATAATTAAAATGTTAATAAACAATACAATTTATCCAAATATTGTATCTACCATACAACACAATACAATACAATACAATACATTATGAAACAATGGGTAACAATGATCCAAAGAAAATGTAAAAGAGGGCTTTATTATCGTTCATAGTTTTAGAAGTCATTCCAATACGGTATTGGTACTAAAGTAATGTCAGTACAACATTGGAAGACTTGTTTAGGGTTTCCGTGATAGATTTCAAGGGAAATTGGACCATTTTCCCTTGATTGAATTTGTGATTAATGATAGTTACAATTCTAATATTGGTATGGCTCTGTTTGAGTCTCTTTATGGTAGGAGATGTATATCCCTTATCCGATGGTTTGAGGTGGGTGAGGTTGCCTTGATAGGGACCGAGTTAGTTCATCAGACTATAGAGAATATTTGTGTGATTAGACAGGTTGAGAACGGCCCAAACTTGACAAGACTATAATATCAATGTTAGAAGGAGATACCTTGAATTTGATGTTCATGACTAGGTTTACTTGAAATTATCACCAATGAAGGGTGTAATGAGGTTTGGTAAGAAAGGGAAGATTAGTCTTTATTTTGGAGCCCATATCAAAATTTGAAACGTATTCGTAAGATTTCATATGAGCTTGATTTTCCAAATGATTTGGTACGGTGCATTAGATTTTCTATGTATTTATGTTAAAAAAATTTATTTGAGATATAATATCCACTATTATTCTTGAAAGTTAAGAATTGAAACATAAGCTTTCTTATGAAGAATTTTTGGTTGAGATATTAGAACCACAAGTTAAGATATCAAGAAATAAAGAGGTAGCTTCCATTAATGTGTTATGGAGAAACAATCTAGTATAGGGTTCTACTAGGGAGGCCGAGGATGATTTGATGTCTCTATATCATCTTTTTTTAAACCTATTCTAGATTGGGGTAATGAGTTACTTTTGTTCTAATTATGTTTGATGTCATGTGTGTTTTATGTGTTTACATAATATCCTTAATTGCATGTTCATAAAAAAGCTTAAGTTTTGAAAGAAATGACTTATATTAACTATTTGCCTCATGTTGTTGAGTATTGAGTATGAGTTGCTTATAGACTCCATGACATGAGTTGTAGAACATGCCTTAATTTGGAGTGAAGATCCCCTCCTTTAATTTGTGCTTTTTAAGATTGAATTGCATATGAGCTCCATGAGATTGTGTTGGGCATTGATTTTGAGTTTGAGGATAGTTGTACCTCCTTGAATTAATAAATTTGAATTTTTATGCGTATTTGGTTGATAGATTTAGTTCCTACTTCCTTAAAGTCAATTGAGTATATTTAGATTTGAGATGAAGTTCCTTCTCATTGTGTGCATTTACAGGGGTTGCATGTATGATGGTCTTCTAGTTTTGAGTATTTTCATTTAGAAACGAGCTCAAAATCTCATTCAAGGATGAATGATCTCAAGGGGGAAATAATGTAACAACTAGGATTCTAGAAAGGTCTATGTAGCCATTATGTAGAGGTTTTAGGTGCCATCGATGGTGTCTACCCACAGTTCGTGGGCTTGAACATGGAATATAGGTGAGTATGTGGACAGGGCCACCTAAAAATCTTCCAGAACAGGTCAATGATTAGACCCACAGACTTTAGGGGGGTCCATGGTCGTAGGTCAGACAACATTCTCTGACAAAGAACCATAGTGTGCATGATGGATCGTGGGTCTTTTTTGGTTTTAATTTAATTTAAGTGGAGTCATTTTACCTAAGTTTAAAACACCTATATAAATATTTTTAACCCCAAAATCTTCCAATTAAATCATTCTCAAAAAATCCCAAAAGAATTCCCAAAACTCCTCCCATATATTCTCTCTCTAAAAGAGAGAAGAAGAAGGAAGAGACTGAATCTAGGTCAAATCAAATTTGTCCAATCTTCAAGCTTGTAAGGGAATTGTAATCAAGGTATGGTGGATTTTCATCCAGTTTATCCTTCCTCCGTGGAGACCCCTAGTTGAACAATTTGAAGAAGAATTCTTTAATTCTACTTAGGTTCTTTTCCATTGTTATAAGTTGTGATGAATATGATCAAATTCAGTGTATTATGATTTTTTTATGATTGAATTGATATAATTGCATGTATTTAGGATGAAATTACATGTACCCATGCGTATCTCATAATTTTAGGGTTGAATTGATAGAGTGTGTTTGATTCCATATAAGGGAAACTCTACGGGTTATATTTCCCCTAATATGATTGATGAATTATGATTATATTTTTATTTATATTGAAGTATATATGATGTGCTTTGAGGGTAAACCCTAGACTATGCATTGCTGATTGTTAATGCTATGATGTGGAAGAGATACTTCTTCTAATGAATTTATAAGAATAAATGAATAAATATTAATAGCTTACTCATATGAATGATTTTAGGTTGAAAGAATTTCTCACCTAAAATAAATCTACACTAAAACTCTTAAATGAATGATGAGTCTAGAGAAGATTACCCTTGACCTCTAGGTGCACAGATATGAAGTGATTCTCATATTCCCTAGAATTGAACAAGAGGTGCACCCCCACGTTCCTACTATGACGCATGGACATGGAGGCGAGTACCATGATCCATATTAAATAATGTGGAGGAGAGTACCCGCAATCTAAAAGTAAGTAAGGCAAGAGGCGAATACAAATTAACCTTTATAAGTTAAACATTGAGGAGAATCCCATGTTGACTAATGTGATTATGATATGAAGTTGATTTCTTGGAGTGTTTCTATATACGCCTTCTATAATTTAAGCTTCACTAGAGGTGGATGACTTATGTCTTGGCTAAGGATAAGTGAGGTTACTAAAGGGTGTATTCCCCTTTTGTTATATATATATATATATATATATATATATATATATATATATATATATATATATATATATATATATATATATATATTCAAATCTTTATATCTTGTAGCCGCAGATCTAATTTTTAGATGAAGATCTAATTTATAAAGCAACTATACCGTGGTTTCACGGTATAATTAATATTTTTTCCTTAAGTTTAGTGCGTCCGAAAGCCTTTTTGTGCTAATTTTGATATAAGTTTCTCTTTGTTTTGCAGGAAATCTGTCCAAAGCTGAATGCGGAGATTTTGAGCGAAAAAATGCAGAAGAGACCACCTACGGAGCTTATGACGGTCCGTCGTGCCTGTGATGGTTCGTAGGTGGCAGCGTAGTGCAGCTGCTGAAGGAAGATGGGGAAGTCTGCCAAGTGTGGGATTACGAAGCTTGTGACGGTCCGTCATGGCCATGACGGTCCGTCCTGCAGGTTCGTCGTGAAGATCAGAGAAGTGATCCCAGTACCCAGATTCCAAGAGTTGAAGTATTTTGAAACGAAGACCCTCGACGGACCGTTGTGCCTATGACGGTCCGTCACACATGCCGTCGAGGGGAATAAGAGAGCAGCAGAAGAAATGACCAAGTATGGGACGACGGAGTCCACGACGGTCCGTTGTGACCAAGACGGTCCGTCGCGTGGTACGTCGACCCAGCCGCGTTTTGGCAGATTTCCAGCAATTAGAATCCTTGTTCACTTAGGTTTTTATTTTTTATAAATAGTTCAAAAAACCTCGTTTTTGAGGTTAGACTCTTTGATTATTAAATTCCTTATAGTAAGACTTTGTGAGATTAGACTTTGTGTAATAGTGTTTGATTTTTGGAGATTCTTACAAGTGATTTTTGGTGATTAATCAAGCAAATTTTCGGACTTTATTCTTTCTCATTGAAGTAAGTACATGAATTCTGATTTAACATATTTGAATATTGTGTTTATGGATATGAGTAACTAAAATCCATAACTAGGGTTGTGGGAACTATAGGCAAATAATGAGATAAACCCTAGCTTAAATAACAATTCTAGAATAGTGTCTTGCATGTATTAATAATTCTTTCGCTTAGAAGTCTTTTTAACGGATGATCAACGTTAGAACTTGCCTTAATGCTACTTGCCGGACCAAGGAGGTAGATAATAGGAAAAGAATTATTAACATAGATTTAGTGTATACTATAGGCTAGTATTGATTGGTACGAGGTAATAACTTAGTCAAATATCGAATACGATGCTTAATATGAGGTAACGATAAGGGTTAGGAAAGCAACACACGTTGCCGGACCAAGGTGCGGAGTGAGATTTTCTAGATGCCGGACCAAGGATTTAGAAATACATAACTTATCACTTTGCATGGAAGATACTAGGAAAGAATTGTTATAGTTAGAATTATCAAGTTATGAACCTGTGGGGAACACGTAAACCCTAGTTACTTTAAATCATTGATTAAAACCCAATATTAAAAGCTCTCAAGTGTCTCTTTCAATTACATTAGTTATTTTTACTCATTACGTAATACAAACCCCCCTTTTTATATTTTTACTTTCCAAGAAAGTTATCGACCAAACGATGGTAATACTAGGTTAAAGTTAAGTCTAGACTATTTTCCTCGTGGGAACGATCCCAACCTCACTAGTTGGGTTATTTACATGACACGACCGCTTTACTTCTTATTTGAGAAGTAAGTTTGAGCGTATCAAATTTTTGCGCCGCTGCCGGGGAATTTAGCTTTTAGATTAACTTGAACTTATTACTATAGTTTAGTTGATATTTTCTTGATTTTACTTTGTTTTATTGTTTTTGATTTCTTTTCAGAATAATTCTCCTTGTACGCCAAATACACGGAGAGGCCGAGAACCCTTGTTTCCCTACGATCACGACCTAGAGCGTACACTGCGCAACATGAATCGAAACTTGGGAATAAATGATGAGGATCCAAACCAGAACATCCCAAATGCAGTGGATGTTCATGGTCAGATGTTACCCGACGCTCCGGGTGAACATCCACAGAGGGGACAAAATCCCGCTCCACGGCCTCAAGCATACTACAGAGGGTATGATAACATAGCAGACTCGGACGGGCCACTTGTCTTGCCCCCTCTACCCACAGGCCACACTTTTGTGGTAACTAGTAGCCTGATGCAAATGCTCATTGCCAGAGGTTTGTTTTCAGGGCTACCTTCTGAGGATCCACATGCCCATATAGCTAAGGTAAGGGCAGTGTGTAAAAGTTGTGTGGGGAGACCTGATTTGGATCTAGATGTAATAGGTCTCAGAGTGTTTCCTCTCTCATTGACGGGAGAGGCTGCTATGTGGTTCACTGAGCTCCCATACAACTCCATCTTCACTTGGAACCAACTACGGGATGTCTTCTTAGCACGCTACTATCCGGTCTCCAAGAAATTAAACCATAAAGACAGGGTTAAAAACTTTGTGGCACTACCAGGAGAGTCAGTTAGTAGTTCTTGGGATAGATTCACCTCATTCTTGAGAAGTGTTCCAAATCACCGTATTGATGATGAGTCACTGAAAGAATACTTCTATCGGGGACAGGATGATAACAATAAAGCAGTGTTGGACACTATAGCAGGTGGATCTTATGGAGAATGCCCTTATGCTGAGATTGCTGAGAAATTAGAGAAAATCTCCCATAGCAACAAAGCTTGGAGTACTAGGAAGTCCGATACAGGGAGAAACACCTTCGCAGTACAGTCCACTCACAACCCAGCCATAGATGATATTCGTGAAGAAATGGCTCAGATGAGAACTGAGCTTGGGTTGGTACTAAAACATGTTACTGGGGGTGCAGAAAAGATTAATTCAGTCAACTACTTGGCTAAACCACCACCTCCAAACGATGAGTGTTATTATGAGGAGGATTCCTATGCAGTAAATGAACAAATGGGGGGTTTCCGACCAAGTGCCCAAGGCTCTAATCAGGAAAATTGGCGCCAAGGTCAAGGGAACCAAGGTCGGAACTATTGTAACTACAATCGTGAGGGTCATTATGTCCAAGATGGAAACTACAATCGCGACAACAACTTCAACAAGGGTAGCTATGGTAACAGAAACGATAGGAATGGACCCTATGTTTCTCCTCAAAATCGTGAAGTTACTCCTAGGGATGGTGGAGGTAGTATGTCACGAGTTGAGGATATGTTGCATAAGATGATGAGGAGGTTCGATGCTAGTAATGAGCACAATAAAGATTTGAGGAATGATTTAGCGGGTATTGGGCAAAAAGTTGATACACATGCAATATCGATTGAACAACTTGAGTTAAAATTGGCCTAATTATCTGCAACTGTGAACACACGGCAACCGGGCACCCTTTCTAACAACACTATCAAAAATCCGAAAAATGATGGACATTATATGGCAATTACTACTCGCGGTGGAAAGCAAACCATTGAACCATCTATGCCATCTAATGAGAGTAAGGTGACAAAAGATACTGATAAAGTGGTAGATGTTGATGCTGAATTAGAAGATGAGACTGAGAAAGATGCTGAAGTGCCCAAAAAGGTAATTCCTATGCGTAGGCCACCACCCCCATTTCCTCAAAGATTAGTGAAAAAGACCGAGGATGGCAAATATCGGCGTTTTATAACAATGTTGAAGCAACTTTCTATCAATGTCCCTTTGGTAGAAGCTTTAGAACAAATGCCCGGTTACGCCAAGTTTATGAAAGATCTGGTCACAAACAAAAGATCGGTTACTTTTGAGGATGATGATAGAATGCAGCATTGTAGTGCTATTGCTACATGATCTCTGGTCCAAAAGAAAGAAGATCCGGGTGCATTCACTATTCCTTGTACAATCGGGCTATTACATTTTGCGAAAGCATTATGTGATCTGGGGGCAAGCATAAATCTCATGCCCCTCTCGATTTACAAGAAGTTGGGTTTGGGTGACCCAAAGCCCACTGCGATGTGGCTACTGATGGCTGATCGAACAATAAAACGGCCCATAGGGATACTCCACGATGTGTTAGTAAAAGTGGAGTTGTTCATATTTCCAGCAGATTTTGTTATTCTTGATTGCGAAGTCGATTTTGAAGTGCCCATCATTCTTGGGAGGCAATTCCTTGCTACGGGAAGAGCCTTAGTAGACATGGAAAAGGGGCAGATGAAATTTCGGTTGAACAATGAGGAACTAACCTTTAATATTTGTAGGTCCATGAGGCAGAGGGGTGAGCTCCAATCGGCATCTGCTATATCCTACAACATGGGTGAGACGTTTGAGACACAAATAGAAGAACGTCTAGGTGTCGAAGCATTAGCGGCAGTGATAATGAACTTTGATAGCGATTGCATTGAAGAGTATGAGTCATTAGTCGCTGCTCTTGACCGAGGTGATGTTCGGTTTAAACCAAAGAAATTTGAGCTTGATATGAAGAATCGCGAGTCCCCACCCGCGAAACTATCTATAGAGGAAGCTCCAAAATTAGAACTAAAAGCTCTCCCACCTGGAGAGTGTGTTGGACAGCCGTCCGTGCGTTAAGTAAACATCAAAATAAGGTTTGGGTTTTATAACTCTTGGTCCCTTTAACAAGAGATCCTTAGGACTCAGATGTATCTATTCCAAAAACTAGGGTTGTTCGCCGTTGCATGTCCCTGTCACTAGCTCCCAATTATTCGTAGGTTGGATATGCTTGCCGGTATAAATTAGGGATGTAATGTATTTTCGTGATGAACATGTTCATGTATGCGTGTTCGGAGTTATATGATTATTAAAGTATGTTTTTTTAAGATTATGTGATAAGTATTTGAGCAAATTGTTTGTTGTCATGGCTCTTGGAAACTGATTGGAGCATGATATAACATGTTTTATGCTTGTATTTCATGTGCACAAAGTTGTATATATGATTTGGCAATTGTAAAAGAAAGATTAAGCACCTCAAGCGTACCAAATACGATAACAAGAGCTACCTCATCAAGAATGAATACATCTAAAAGAAACTATGAATTTCCACATAATTTAATAGGAGATATAACTCCATACCATTATTTTATAACAGGAATAATAGATCTAAGAAGATATAAAATTTTGATAAATACAGGAAAAGAAGAAAATTACATATCAAGAGAGTTAGTATTAGAAGAAGAAATTATAAAAACAGAACACATATGCCCTGGATTACCTAGTGAGATAGTAAGCACAAATGAAGAAATGACAGAAAAGGAAATAATCATAGGAGGAATACCTTTAATTATACCATTTAAAATCTACCAAGGAGACCAAAATGTTACATTAGGAATAAAATGGTTACAAAAAGTTAAACCGTACAATATAGAAAATAAACAATTAACAATAACTTGTCAAAATAAGAAAATAATTGTAAAAAGAACAAAATGAATAATGAAAATATTTATACTTGCATAAATTATTGTAGAAGGATATCACAGCAGATATTATACCCCTATGATAGATACAGGAGCAGAAGCAAACATATGTAAATACAATTGTTTACCAGAAGATAAATTGGAAAAATTAAAAACACCTATGGTAGTAACAGGATTTAATAATGAAGGAAGTATGATTAAATACAAAGCAAAAAATATAAAAATACAAATATGGGATAAAATATTAACAATAGAGGAAATGTACAATTTTGAATATACGACAAAAGATATGTTATTAGGAATGCCATTTTTAGATAGATTTTACCCACATATAATAACAAAAACACATTGGGTGTTTACTACACCATGCAAAAACAAGATAGGAGCAAAAAGAGTAAATAATAAACAACGAAAACCTATGGAATGGATAAAAGGAAGTGAAAAAATAAACCAAGAAATGGAAAATATAAATAAGAAACAAATGACACAACTAGAGATTATCATATTTACAATAGACAAAGTTAAAATAATTAATGAACAATTAGAACAACTATACAATGAAGACCCATTACAAGAATGGGAAAAACATAAGACAAAGGTAAAAATTGAACTAATAGATGAAAATAGTATAATAACACAGAAACCATTAAAATATAACTTTGATGACTTAAAAGAATTTAAAATACATATAGAAGAATTATTAAAAAATAATAATATACACGAGAGCAATAGTAAACATACAAGTCCAGCATTTATAGTCATAAAACACAGTGAACAAAAAAGAGGTAAAATTAGAATGGTTATAGATTATCGTAACTTAAATGCTAAAACTAAAACGTATAATTACCCACTACCAAATAAAATACTAAAAATAAGATAGATACAAGGATATAACTATTTTAGTAAATTTGACTGTTAATAAGGATTTTACCATCTAAAATTAGCAGAAGAGTCTAAACATCTAACAGCATTCACAGTACCGCAAGGTTTCTATAAATGGAATGTTTTACCATTTGGATATAAAAATGCACCAGGTAGATATCAACATTTTATGGTAAACTTTTTAACCAGTTAGAAAATTGTATTGTATACATAGATGATATATTACTATATTCTAAAACACAAGATGAACACATAAGATTATTAGAAAAATTTATACATATAATTAAACACTCAGGTATAAGCTTAAGCAAAAAGAAAGCAGAAATTATGAAACCACAGATAGAATTTCTAGGAATACAAATAGACAAAAATGGAATAAAAATGCAAACCCATATAGTACAAAAAATAATTACCCTTGATGAAAATATAGATACAAAAAAGATATTACAATCCTTTTTAGGATTAGTAAATCAAGTAAGAGAATATATACCAAAATTAGCAGAACATTTAAAACCATTACATAAAAAACTCAAAAAAGATGTTGAATATTATTTCGATAACAAACATAAAGAACATATAAAAAATTTTAAGAATTTATGTAAAATATTACCAAAAATTTACTTTCCCGATGAAAATAAAACATTTATTTATATAGTTGAAACAGATTCAAGCGATCACAGTTATGGAGGAGTTCTAAAATACAAATATGAAAAAGAAAAAGTTGAACACCATTGTATATATTATTCAGGATCCTATACAGAAGCACAAATAAAATGGGAAATAAATAGGAAAGAATTATTTGGATTATATAAGTGCTTACAAGCATTCAAACCATATATCGTTTATAATAAATTTATTGTAAGAACAGATAATACTCAGGTAAAATGGTGGATAACTAAAAAGATAGACGATTCAGTTACAACAAAAGAAATAAGGAGTTTAGTATTAAATATGCTGAATTTTACAGTAACAATTGAGGTAATCAAAACTGACAAAATTATGATTGCAGACTACCTATCAAGACAAAGCTACCCAAACTGAGGACAGAAATAAACATATAATTGAAGAGATATACAAAGCCATTTCTACACTTTGTAGTAAAGTGGAGAAAATGGATGATGAGATACAGAGGCTAGAGACTAATGAAGATAATCTAAGTCTAAAGCTAATATAAGTCAGCAGCATGACTATAAAGATGCGGAGCTACGTCGTTCGGCAGACGGAAAACAGCAAGAGCTAAAAGATGACGATGGGAAACTCCATAAAACCCATGACAAAGTTTGTTTAAATATAGTTGCAGGTACAAGCAAGAAAGCTAGTGAGAAACCAAAGAATACAAACCTAAACTAGTTATTCATAAAACCATTTATCCAAAATACACAAGTACAGATACCCCCATAACCACAAACCTCCACGTATGCAGCCAGCATACAAAGTGATAGAAAGAGATACAACTACATTGCACAATCGTATATCGAAAACATATTTAAACCTAAACCCCAGATCTACACAAACCAAAAACCCAGAAGAAGATTATATAACCCAGAAATTACAGGGATATAATAGATTAATTGCACAACCCAAAACTAGTCCAAATTTAGTTAGAACATGTTACAACTATGGGTTACTAAACACAGTATATACATATGATGGCGAAGAGATAAGGGGAATACCAGAATTATACCAAGCATTCGTCACATAAAAAAGAGTTACCAAAGGAAATCTATTTTATATTAAGTTTTATACAGCACCAGCTGAGATATTATATGAAGAAATCAAATCACCAATCCAAGTTATAAAAATAGGCCTGACCATTGATATGATAATACTAGAAGAGATAGAAAAACTAGCTGAAATACCAAAGATAGAGATACCAAACTTTTATGCAAATAAAAGGATAATTGGTATAGCAACAATTATACAAGAATTATCTAACAATTATTTAAATGGCAATGCTATTTGGAGTTACTATGCAAGAGATCAAGTTAAGATTTATTCAAACTCCAAAGAATTAAGAAGATCAGATATGGAAGAAGTCCAGCGATGGATTTTATCGTTATTAAAACCGGAGGAACAACCTACAACAAGAGCGCTAAAAAAGGGATTTATTTCAGAAGAGTTACTAGTAAGATACTATAAACTTATTGGAAACAAATACCCAGATCATAGATGCTCCAAATGTAACGGAGAAGATAATGTCATACCAGATGTCGATTTGGAGTAAAAATGGAAAAGATAAAGCAAGCTACGATATCAGAGATAAGATTCTTACGAGATAGGATTTACCTTTTTAGTTGGAATAAAAGTCGTAAAGTAAATAGTTAGTGTGTCGTCCATAAAAGGCCAATTTTGTAAAAAGTATTTTGTCTTCTTGTAATAAGTCATAAAGCAAATAGTGATTGTCGGCAAGAAATAAAAAGAAGAGGCCATTATGTAAAGTAGTAATAGTAAGTATTTTGTTTTTAGTGTCGGCCAAATAAAATCGGGCCATGTGTAAAAATTGTCGGCCACTTATATTGGCCAGATGTGTGAGTCGAGTTGTATAAATAGAGGGCTCTCCCTCATAATAAAATCATCTTCTTCTCTCCACTACAACTTTCTCTCTATTCGTACGATTCCGCTTCCCCCCCCCCCTCATTGGTATCAGAGCTCTTTATCTTTTTCTATCTGTTTCTCTTTTTGTTTAGTTATACGTTTTAGTTTTAACCTAGCCAATTATTTTTCTAATTCAATTATTCTTGTATTTTTTATTTCTTCTGAATGTTGTACTTCCTGTTTTGCTTGTATTTTTATTTTTTCAATTTCTTTTGATCTGTCTATTTCTTCATTTTCTTTTGTTATTCTTATCATAGCTGTTAAATATCTTCTAATTTTGATGTTTCTTTTTCTAACATCAAATATAAGTTATTTCCTTTTTTTGTATCTTCTTCCTAAATTTGAAAATATTATTTTTATTATTATTCCATCTTGATTTTCATATGTCTTTTCGTCTACTGCAAATTCTTCTTTATTCATTATTTTTTATGTATTATATTATGTTGTAATCTATATTAAAGACAATTTATTTCCAATTCTAACATAAATATAACTTTTCTTTGTGTTAATATTAATTTATTACATACTCTTTCTAAAATATTTTCTTCTAGTCTTGTTTTTCTATGTTGTAATTCTTGTCTTTTTTCAGCTATTTTTTCAATCAATTTTTGTTTATATTTTTCTTTGTTCATACTGTTTTTTCAAATAACAAACATATTTGTATTGTGTTTTTGAAATTATATTTACCAAATGATTTATCTTATCATTACTTGTTTTGGTAAGTTGTGATAGTTCATATTCTATGTATAAGGGTTTTAACTTTTTCCATATTTTTCGCACTTTTTTATCTATCTAAGTTTTTGTTATTTTAGTTTCTTTGCTTGTTGTATTATTCATCATAAAATGTTTTTTTTATAATATTCTTTTTTAAGTAGATCCAATCGTTATATTTCATTAGCGTTGTTTATAATATATTCTACATGTTTAACTTCTCGAGTTCTTAAATAATTATATAGATTTTCAATTAGTAATTATTCAAGTAGATCTATGTCTTCCATGGTTTTTACCAAATATTGTAAGTACATATAATTTATCATTGATCTCTAAATATATCAATATCATCATATAAATCATTTATGTCATAGTAAAATTCATCATAAAAATTATCTTGTATATCTAATTCAGCCCAACCTTGAGTTGTTACTTCTATTATTTCATATGTTACTAACAGATCATAAATTGTTCTTTTTATATCTGTATTAAGACCTTTTAATATATAAAGTCTTAATATCTTGTAATTAACATCATCATCTAAAAAGAAGGTATTCATTTTTATTATTTTCCACTTTCACTAAAATATTATTCCTTCCAACCTCTTAATGGATTATACTTATTTATTATGTAATAATAATGGTTTAATAATCATCTCGTCTTGTCACTACTACAGTTTTCTTCTTTGATCAGTTACCCTAACAGCGCCTCAACTTTGTTTACTCCCCTAACGGCCTTCTTGCCTATCAATTTCAACCTTAGGATGGCATAGTCTGGGCATACCTATTCGCAGAATATTTCTGTAGCAAACTTTCTAAAGATGGTGTATAAAACTTAATATAAAATAGATTTCCTTTGGTATCTGTTTTGTATGTGACGAATGCTTTGTATAATTCTGCTATTCCATTTATCTCTTCGCCATCATATGTATATACTATGTTTAGTAACCCATAGTTGTAACATGTTCTAACTAAATTTGGACTAGTTTTGGGTTGTGCAATTAATCTATTATATCCCTGAAATTTCATGGGTTATATAATCTTCTTCTGGGTTCTTGGTTTGTGTAGATCTGGGGTTTAGGTTTAAATATGTTTGGATTTTATATATGTTTTCGATATACGATTGTGCAATGTAGTTGTATCTCTTTCTATCACTTTGTATGATGGCTGCATATGTGGAGGTTTGTGGTTCTGTGTGTTATCTGTACTTGTGTATTTTGGATAAATGGTTTTATGAATAACTGGTTTAGGTTTGTATTCTTTCGTTTCTCACTAGCTTTCTTGCTTGTACCTGCAGCTGTATTTAAACAAACTTTGTCATGGGTTTTATGGAGTTTTCCATCGTCTCCTTTTAGCTCTGGCTGTTTTCCGTCTGCCATATAGCTAATTTTGTCATAAGTTGTCTATTTATTATTTTTTCTCTTTTTTGTTCTCTTATAACCGTGGTCATACCTCCAAATTCATTTGTTATTGTTGATTCATATTTATCTAATATATCTATATTCATTGCTGATGGAGATCCATACATTTTCTTGTCACTTCTAAGTACTTCTAAACTTTCTGGGGGTAGATTTTCTATCCATAGCCTTGTTGTTCCTACAAATGTTCTTTCTATATATCTTGGTGTTTCTGTCGTTTTTATTTTGTTATCTATTAGTTGTTTAGACATATTTCCTATCCATAGTAATATTGCTTTATTTATATCTATAACACAATCTAGATCTAAGAAATTATATTGTTCGTTTATTGGTTTGGGTGTCCAATTTTTCTTTAATCTTCTCACGACCCAAATCGGGGCCGCGACTGGCACCCACATTTACCCTCCTATGTGAGCGAACCAACAAATCTAACCTTAACATTTCCATGTATAACAACAAAAAAAAATTATGCGGAAGACTTAACTCATTAATAAAAACCAATTCAATAACTACTAAAATTCAACATCTATTATTCCTCAAAATCTGGAAGTCATCATCACAAGAACATCTATGATCAAATTACTAAACTAAAAATGTCTAAGAAGCTAAAATAAATAAAAGCTATTCCATGCCGGAAGTTCAAGGCATCAAGACTTGAAGAAGAAGATCCAGTCCAAGCTAGACGCATTAGCTCACCCTGAATTTCCGATGTAGTGAAGACTGGCTAGATTTACTGTTGAGTTGAAGACGATGGCCCGTTTGCTGCACTCCACAATTAACAAAGAAGAAAACATAAAAGTAGGGGTCAGTACAAACCACGGGTACTGAGTAGATATCATCGGCCAACTCAAAATAGAAAACAGTATATATAAGTTAATATCATAAATCAACTATAACTCAACATGTAGCAACAACAAGTACCATAATCATCAATAAGTACCATAAGGTTCATCCATGAGGGCTCAAGCCTCAATACCATACTCATTTTGGGAATTAAGTTCATTATGTTGAGTATATTAACATCTTTCAGGATTCATTATCTTTCTTCCTCTTGTGTCGGTACGTGACATTCCGATCCCCTACTACTATGTGTCGGTACGTGACACTCCGATCCCCTAATTCTACGTGTCGGTTCGTGACACCCGATCCCCTAATAATATGTGTCGGTACGTGACACTCCGATCCCCTAATTCTATGTGTCGGTACGTGACACTCCGATCCCCTACTACTATTTGTCGGTACGTGACACTCCGATCCCCTAATTCTACATGTCGGTTCGTGACACCCGATCCCCTAATAATATGTGTCGGTACGTGACACCCGTCCCACTAATACTATGTGTCGGAACGTGACACTCTGATCCACTAATACTATGTGTCGGAACGTGACACTCCGATCCACTAATCTCATTCTGTCAATTCATCAAGCCTTCTCTATACCAAGGCATCATCAATCCCATTACTTTAATTCATCAAGCCTTCTTTTATACCAAGGCATCATCATTAATAACGTAGATTAAAGTTTCTTTCAAGATTTGGGATTCAATAGTTTTCATCATGCTTGTTTTATCACAATCACATAATCATATTCATGCAAGCATACAATTAAGCATATAGAAGACTTTATAATACTACCAACACATATCATTCGCTATTAAGAGTTTACTATGAGATAGCATGAAAACCATAACCTACCTCCACCGGAGAATTGAATTCAAACAAGCAATTTCCCAAGCTTTGTGTTTTTCCTCTTCGATCGACTCCTCTCTCTCCCTCTCTTTGTTCTTTCTATTTTCTTTATTCAAACCCTCTTTCTTTTACCCTAATTAACATATAATTAAGTGTAAAAGATGACAATAATAACCCACAGTTTAACTCAAGGTTACCTCTTTTAAACCCCAAGAAATTGAGTTATTAATATAAACCCACGAAATATATAATTATAGCAGGAATAGTCCAAAACGCCCCTTTAAAACCTAACCAGAAATCCGACTCCGACTAGGATTACGCAACCTGTGACGGCCCGTCGTGCCTGCGACGGTCCGTCATGAAGGTCGTCGCAAGGGTCAGGAATTCTATTTTTCACTAAGGAGTCTGTGACGGTCCGTCCTGCACTTCCGTCACGACGTTCAGAGAATCATTCCCTGTACCAAATTCTCAAGAGTTGAAGTGTTTTGAAACGGGGCCTCACGACGGTTCGCCGTATCTGTGACGGTCCGTCCTGCAGGTCCGTCACAGATTACAAAGAGTCGATTTTAGTACTCAAATTTCAGAATTCTAAGTGTTCTGGAACGGGACACCCTCGACGGTCCGTCGTGCCCATGACGGTCCGTCGTGGTATCCGTCGTCTCAGGCAATTTTTCCAGAAATAAAATTTGCTGCTCAAAACGACTAAACAGGTCGTTACAATATTACAAACTTTACTCTCTTCTTAGTAATACCAACCAAATGATTAATACATGCACACTACATTTTTAATACATATTGCAAACACTACTCATGTGCAAGCCAAAATAATTTATAAGATACATATAATACATGTTTTAATTATGAATAATACACATTTAATTCAGTCTATAGTTTATTGTCTTGTCTTTCGTTAGTTATGTTTTTTCTCTTCTAATTTAACTTTAATATTATGTAATACAGTTTTAATGCAAATTAATTCAATATTGATATAAATTTAATTCACTGTATAGGTTATTGTCTGATATCTCATTAGTTATGTTTTTATTCATGCTTAATTCAAGTTAATTTATTTTACAATTTATTTATTGATTTGTTATGATCAAATTACTTGTTTAATTTAATTCATTATTAATACAAATTTTATTCAGTTTACAAATAACAAAATGTTCTTTCATTTGCCACATTTTGCATGTGTATTTAATTCACTTCTAATTCAACTTTAATGTATGTGATACATTTTTAATTCAAGTTTAATTCATTTGACAATTTATTATGTTTCTTCATTTGTTACAACTAAATTACTTGTTTGCTCTTTAGTTTGGATAGATTGTTCCTACAAATAATTGAAAGTATCATTTGGAGTTTATATCTCAATTTTAAGAGAGTTTGGTTAAGTTTAGAATTGATTTTAGGAGAAATATTAGATTGAAACTCGAAAATGATGAAAGTTTACGAAACTATATTGCGTTTGTAATAAAGTCATATTATATATATATATATATTTCATAATTGTATTAAAATCATGGCTAATACATCCTACATTTATAACACATGCAAACTTCCCTCCCCTTTAAATGGTATGAACTAAAGTAATTTAGGTAACACATTTACAATATATGCACAATACATTTTTAATACAAATTGCAAACATCACTCAAGTTCTTAGTGATACAAATCAAAAATAATTTATAAGACACATATAATACATGTTTTATTCATGAATAATATAAGTTTAAATCAGTTTATAAATTGTTGTCTTGTCTTCCGTTAGTTACGTTTTTCATTCACTCTAAATTCTTTCTTCTAATTTAACTTTAATATTGTAATACAATTTTAAAGCAAATTTAATTTATTTACTTGTTTAATATTAGCGTAACACAATTTTAAATCATTTTGTAATTTATTAATTGATTTTTTTACGTTTAATTATTTGTGAAGTTTATTGCAACACAAATTCATTCATTTTACAGATCATAGAATGCTCTTTAGTTTGCTTAGTTTTACATTCATATTAATTCTCTTTTAATTCAACTTTAATATGTGTTGAACACATTTTTAATTCAAGATTTTGCAATTTATTATGTCTCTTTATTTGTTGTGATTAGATTACTTATCTAATCAATTAATTATTAATAAAAAAATATTTAATTCACGAATAATTGACTACACTATGAAAGAAAATAGAGAGAGAAAAGGGTAAACAAAGCAAGAGAGAGGGAAATGTGCAACAAAAAGAAAAAGAAAAAAGAAAAACAATAGGAAGAAAGCAAGAGAAAAAAAAACAGAAAGAAAACAAGGGAAAACAAAAATATAAAAAAAAAAAAAAGAAGAGAAAGAGCGAGAAAAAGATACAAAAATTAAAAAGGCGAGAGGGAAAAGAGATAAAAGAGAAAGACAAATCCAATAAAATATATGATATTATTATATATTGCTATAAATGGTAATAATTCAAAAATATATTTAAAATAAATAATTATATTTTAAAAGGGATTCATTCAAGTAATTTTTCCATTAAATATCTTCTAAGCTTAAGGGGGTGTAGTGAGCCCAAATATTTTTGACAAGATATTCATTATACATGAGTGACAATTTCTATAAATGGCACGACAAAAAAAGATAATGTAATCAAACTATGACCACATATTTTATAAGAGATAATTGCGTCCAAATATTCTTGATTTTCATTCAATACTCCTTAATTTCTACTTGGAAATTAGAAAGAAGATGCTCCAACACAACCCAAAAAAAATAAATGAGAATTTAAGAGAAATACTCCATAATTGTCAATTCAATTGAAGATTAAAGTGAAGTTTTATACAACAACAACGACAAGAATGAAATTGAAGATTGAACAAAAGTGTTTTCCAACACAACAATTATGACATAAAGAAAAAGGCAATAGTACACGACTATAAGTCACGGGTGAATATTAAAATAATAATTTTAAATTGGAGTATGAATCCTAAAATGCGTAAAACTTGTTATTTTTGGTATTTATTTAATTAATGTTTAGTTAGGATTTGTTTATCTTTGTTCATATAAGAACATATTTTGTAGTTGTACTTTAATTTGGTTTCTTTCTATTATAAAATAAGATGTTAGTTTTTTTTTAAACCCTTCCTAGGGAACTCCCACCCCTTTGTCTTTCTTGGTGACTTGAACTCGCAATTTTCGGGTTGAAAGTGAGGGGTGCTTACCATCCGAGCAATTCTCCTCAGGAGCGACTCAAGCATATTAGTGGCCTAAAACAAAAATCAAACGGGGCCTTAAAATTAAATTGTTAATAACTTTTATATAATTATTTCTTCTAGTTTTCACCTCATAGGCTCATAATATAACTATTCTTATTTTAAATTATTTTTCAGAAGATATAGACTCAAAATATATCAATTTCTACTAATAATCCCTTCATTTTCATGAGATGTTTACTTTTTCTACAAATAATATTCAAAATTGTTAAAAAATAATAACTTGTAACCTATTGTTAAAAAAATGAGGCCTCCAAAATGAGGCTCCTTAAATTTGGAGGCCTGAGACACATGTCTTTTTTTTATACTGTCGAGTCACCCCTAACTCCCTCACGTCAAGATGTTGTTAGTTATGTTTCAATATAAATAAAAATTAGAAAAAACTTCTAAATTTAATTGACTTTTGAGTTTATAAATAAAAGGGAAAATGGTCGAAATTGCCTCTTCTGAACTATGCGAAATAGGTCACTTATATACTCCATTACATTTTGGGATTAAAAATACCTCCGCTATTATTTTAAGAGACCACAAATACCCTCAAGAGTTAACACCCCAATTTTTTTAGTGACGTGACATGTCACATAGGACTAATCCCTCCACCTAATCGTTGCCAACTAAGATTCACTACAAAAAACTTAATTTTTAGTGGCAACAAAGTTGCCACAAAATCTCAAAATATTGCCACTAAAGGTTATGAGTGATTTTTAGTGACGACAAATAATAAAACCTATTTTTTCAACAAAAAAGTATGATAATCAATTTTTGATTGCAAACTAATTTTCTAAAATAAATAACTTGCAATATTAATATTAAAACACTCAATATTATTACGAAAAATCATGAAACTTACTTCGATTCACATCTCCTACTATATAATGCATCATTGTACATTTTATACATTTTCATATAATATAAACATAAAACATTATCTTCAAAATCCTACTTAATCGATATCATTTTCGTTTTTTTAAAAAATAATGAAGAAAAAAATATCAAATTAAAATTTAATGTAAAAAACTTTTAGTGACGATTTTTTGGATTTTTGTGACGACTATTATCGCCACTAAAAGATCTAGTTCTTTTGTAATGAATCCTTGTTGACAGTGCTTATGTGAAAGGATTAGTTCCACATGGCTTGCCAAGTCAATAAAATTATGGGTTGTTAACTATTGAGGGTATATATATGTTGTCTCTTAGATTAATAGTAGGGACATTTTTATTTCAAAATATAACGAAGGATATAAGTAATCTATTTCACATAATTCAGAAGCAATTTTAACCTTTTTACGTAAATAAAATATTTGCGTTCATACCAAAAGATGTATTATTTCTTTGTTTGACATTGAACCATCCAACTAAAGCTTTTCCATTAGTAGATGGATTGGAAAAGAAGAGGAAAAAGAAACCTGATATTTTGATTTGACAGTGGGGGGTTTTTCCCTCGACAAAGTCTGATATAATTGACGTGTGGAATTAATATTACATAACCATAGAGGTAAAATTTTGTGGAAATAGCTATTTTCACTCGATGGAACAAATTTGGGGTCCATCCTGTTTGAAGAAAAAAAAGCAGAGAAAGTCAAGAAATAAGTGGCAGAGTGAGTAATGAGATAAATTTTGGACTTGTTAAAGTTTAAACTATCACTGAAGGCTTATCTGATAATTTTTCTCATGGTCACTTAATTAACATTTATTATCTTATGAAATCACTTAACTTTCTTTTGTAACCTCTAGATTCTAAGTCAGTCAATTTAAAAAGTCAGTCAATTTAAAGTTCTTCTAAAGTATTTATAACTTTCAAAATCATTCATCTATGAATATTTTATCTACAAAGTCGTTAACTTATATTGTAATGAAATTTTCATTCAAAACCAAAATAAAGAGACATGCGTATGTAAAATTCCTTAATTAGCAAAAGGAATCCTAATTCATCAAGAACTAGGACAAAAGATAAATTTTGGTTGTTGAAATCTCAATAGGGTAATTAAGGCAAAAAAAGTAAGTTCTGAATGTTTGAATATTGACGAGGTAATGGGGACAAAAGATAAAATTTTGCAGGTTAAGAAGAGTTGAACCGAAGATGAGAAAGAACTCAAATACTACACAAGTTTACACAAGTTTCAATAAAAATATTGCAAACAAAATAGATTTTCATAAACTAAGCAAACATAATAAAAATTAACAAAAGATATAAAACACAAATTAAGATTTCTCATTAGTTTCTTTTCAAATGCTTTATACTCAATTTTTTTTAAAAAAAATAACTTATGGAACTGAAATAATATTGCTACAGTTGTTTAAAACTCATGTTAATATTAAATTATTATTTTTTTGCCGGTTCATATCGATAGTGACTAGTAATGATAAGGTGATTGATCAGGCCGAAAAAAATGATAAGGTTACAAAGGGTGAAGATTTATTATTCTATACAAAAACACTCACAAAAAATCATATCTCGTTTGCAAATAAAAAAAAGTCAATGTCTTTGTTATATAACTTAACAGAGATTGCTTTAACTTAGTAAAATATCAGCCATTTTTTGCAATATAAATCGTTGGTTCTTGTTCTAAAAAACTTTATTTGGAGCTGATAAATTCTTAAGTACTTCAATTCAAATTTTAAACATTTGACAAAATTGTACAATCATTTAACTAAATATTTAAAATATTGAAAAGAAAATTAATGACATTCCTAATGTGATCCTATCATGACATATTTATAAGTGAAAAGAAGAATAGGATCATTTTTAGTATTGTAAACTTCAAGAACAGACTAAATTTTGTACCACAAATCACAAACAAATTTATCCCTTCAATCATAAATACTATCGTGATCTCAATTTCTAAAAAAAAAACTCTAAGCCTAAACCTAATATCACCCCTCCCCTATGGCATATTTGGAACATCGATCGATCTTAAACCTAAATTAAGAGAGAGATATACGTAAGTAACATTCCTTAATTGGTTAAGGGAATCCTAGTTCTAAAGTGATTCCTAAAGCTAAGTTAAAAAAGAACTCCATATATAAATAAATTTAAATTGTAGTTATAATGTTTTCCAATAAAACAAAATTATTGAATTAAAATAGATAATAATTTTCTTTCCTTGCAAAATATAGGCAGCTTAATTTGGCATACCGATCAACAATTAATAATCATAAGGCATAGGCAAAAATAATCTTAGATTAATAAGATTATTAATTGTTATGAATTTAAAATACCAAACCAAATTCTTGTGACACAATGCAAGGATCTAAATAACCAGTACAAGTTGATGATAACTTTACAAGAAAACAATTATAATACGGGGTAGAACTAATGCGAAAATATAGTTAAGATCATATGATTAAATAGAATTATTAAATAATAAGTAAAAAAATAAGAAGAAAATATTAAGATAATTATGCGATCATATCAAATTGATCATTAAAAAAAGTAGACATTTTCACTGATAAGCCCACGGTTGGGAATTAATGATTGGCTCTATCTATAAAGATTTTGGATTTGTTCATAATGATCAAATTTGATCTGGTCTTGTTTCGGTCAACGAGGTAAAGAATCCGAATCGGAATCAAGAGTACTTTCCTAAGAAGCTAGATAGAAGAAAAAAAGAAAACCGTCCCTTGACCTAAAAAAGACACTGACCACCCTAATCTAATCTCGATTAGAACAGAAAAACAATGATAAATTTAAACGATATCATATACCTTAAAACTTAAGTAATAATCAAAGCAAGCCTTATATTTAAACTAACAATATACCACAGTTAAAACGGATAAAAACGATCCAAACAAGTTGTAGAGGAGACGATCGACCGCAATTATATTATTTGCATTATTGCATGACACAAAAGATAACAACTCGAACTTTAACAACCAAATTCTGTTTCGTAGGATGTAATTATATTTACTGCTTTGTGTAATGTGAAATTAAAGAACAATGTCCTCGATCAATAGTTTGATTAAAAATATATTACTACCATTAATAGTTGAGTTCAGAAATATCACCACTACTAATAATTTGGACCACAATTCTCTAAATTGCAATGCAAAAATATTTACGCAATCAAACTGTAACCATAAAATTTGTGCGCGCGTACAAATTCTTAACAAGATAAGCGATAGGGGTGAATTTGGTCGGGTCAGGTTGGTTCGGGGTTTTAAATATCAAATTAAATTATTTGTGTTGAATTTTTAAAGTTATACGTCAAATCAAACTAGTAATTAACTTGTGCTTCAAATTTATCTTTAATCTTACTAAAATACAACTTTATAAGGTGGTTTTTAAGAAAATAATACAAAATATGAGATGAGTGATGACACTAGAATATTCGATTAAAAATAACAATGAAAACGCATAAAATAAATGTGGTAAATTAATATAAAAGATAATCTCTTTCTTTATTATTACCACATTTATTTTAAACAGAAATTGTTAGTATTATATTACAAAATAATTAGATTTAACTGTATATTTAAAAGGGAAAATGCACAAGTATCTTTATATTCGAAATCTCAGAGACACATTTATATTATATTAACGCCTTATTAACCTCCTGAATTTATTTTATAAATAATTTTCTACACACTAATCAAAAAGCCAACCTAACGGTTGGCCCACCGACCCAACAAAAAAAGAAGAAGAGAGAAGTATATATTGAGTCCAAATATTGTCGATTTGTACTCAATACTTGTTAATTTGTACAATAAAAATGGAGTATTTTCTTCTTGTTCCTCTGCTTGCCTTCATTTACTTTCTTCATCAGTGCTTCTTTAGCCCTTTAAACACACAAAAAAGGTTATTACCACCATCTCCAACAAAGCTTCCGATCATAGGCAATCTCCATCAACTCGGATCCCTTCCTCATCGTTCTCTCCATAAATTATCAAATAAATATGGTCCAGTCATGCTACTTCAATTTGGCAGTAAGCCAGTGATTGTTGTTACCTCTGTCAATGCTGCTCGTGATATCATGAAAACTCACGATCTCGTTTGGTCAAATAGACCTAAATCTAGCATCACTGATAAACTCTTTTATGGCTCTAAAGACGTGGCCTTTACTTCCTATGGTGAAGACTGGAGACAAATTAAAAGCATGTTCATGTTTCACCTTCTCAGCAACAAAAGAGTCCAATCTTATCGTCGTGTGAGAGAAGAAGAAATATCAAACATGCTTGATAAAATTAGGCAACAGTGTGATTCGGTGATAGACATGAGAGATGTTTTAAGTTGTATGACTAGTAACATAATCAGTAGAGTGACCATAGGAAGGACATACAATGAAGGGGAAACTGGAATAGCTGTTAAGGCTCTATTAGAAGAACTTCTTGTACTAACAGGTACTTTTAACATTGGTGATTATATTCCATGGCTTAAATGGCTCAATAAAATCAATGGTCTGGACTGCAGAGTGAAGAAAGTAGCTAAAGATTTGGATGCATTTCTAGACAGCGTGATTGAAGAACGCGTGATTAGGAACAAGAAAGGAGGATGCAGTGTGGGTGAGGCTATAGATTTCGTGGGCATTTTGCTGGAAATTCAGAATGGAAAGGAGACTGGTTATACTCTTCAAAGAGATACATTGAAGGCTCTCCTTTTGGTAAATTTTCCCTCCTTGGAGTGTTTCTTGTTTTAATTTTCTTTTAACCATCTGTGTATGAAGAAGATCCGTCCTAAGGGCTTCAAGAGTTCGGTTAGGAGGAGAGACACGTTATCAACTTGTGTGAACCTCTTTTCTAAATTTGAGTGAATTTTGTGAGGCATAATTGATAATAGTCCTATCAATTCTACTAGACATGGTTATTTGTCCATGTATAGGATATAGATCAGTTAATCCGCAATCAACATGATATTCAATGAAAGTCCCTAGTTTCAATATCCTCAACAGTACATCCATATGTTATTTTCATATTATTCTTTGTGTTTCTTTATAATGCATAGGATGCGTTTGTTGGTGGCACAGAATCAGTGTATACATCTCTGGAGTGGACAATGACAGAGCTTTTGATGCACCCAAGAGTTGTGAAAAAGTTAGAGGATGAAGTGCGAGAATTAGCTGGAGGGAAAACAGAAATAACAGAGGATGACTTAGGAAATATGCAGTATCTTAAAGCAGTGATCAAAGAGTCCCTCAGGCTTCATCCACCGAATCCACTTCTACTTCCTCGTGAATCGAGGGAAGACGTACAATTATTAGACTATGACATACCTGCTAAAACTCAAGTCCTTATTAATGCTTGGGCAATGGGCAGAGACCCATTGTTGTGGGATGATCCAGAGGAGTACCGGCCAGAGAGGTTCTTGAATAGTGATATTGATGTCAAAGGACAAAACTTTGAGTTGATTCCTTTTGGAGCTGGCAGAAGAGGCTGCCCAGGAATTACTTTTGCTATTATCATAAATGAGCTAGCATTAGCAAGGCTTGTGCACAAGTTCAATTTTGCATTACCAAAAGAAGAAGATTTGGACATGACTGAATGCAATGGGCTCAGTGTTCGTAGGAAATTACCTTTGTTTGCGGTGGCTACTCCATCGTCTAGCTAGTCGTTAATAATTTTACGATAAGAAATAAGTGTTGGTTTCTATTCTACACTTAAAGAACTAAAATATGTGTTATTTCATGCCTACACTAATAAATCATCTTGTCGTTTGATATATTTAACTATCCAACTAAAGCTTTCCCAGGTTTAGGAACTTAGGATATAGTAACTGATTGCAAAACTAGACTTGTATTTTGAAGTGTTCAATTAATATTACAGAGCCATAGAGGTAAAATTTTGTTGGAATAATCAAAATTTGTTGTAGATATATTTCTACTTAATCAAAATGGAAGATTTATGTAATTTTTTTTTTGTACAGATTAGTCTTAATTAGGAGATAAACAATTACTTATATTGAAAAATTGTAACTTACCCATTTTATCCATTTAACTACTCATTTTAAATGGATAATATGAGTATTACTCATTTTTTACCCATTTTTAAATGAGTTGAATATTCAATTTATTTAATATGGTTAATATGAATGGATACCCACATTAATTTACCCATATGAGATAATATTGATATGTATTTAACTTACCTCACTCTAGTTATCGAGACTTTTCAACTTTCTTAGCTGGCCTAATTTGATGATCGTTTTACGGTCCATATAAATTCTATAGAACTTTTTTTAGTAATTCAATTTTTAACTTTGTTGATTTTCAGTTGTTTTTTTTTTTAAAAAAAAAAAAACTTAAATTGATTATTGGTGATTTTTATTTGGAAATTTTGCAAAAATACACTGAGGAAGACAAGTATGTAATCATATTGAATATTTTTAAGACAAAATATCTAATTAGACTTTATAGGTGTTGGGTGCTTAATTAAAACGCAATTTAATTTGAGTCCAAATTGAATATCCTTGTAAGCGTAAGCATCCAAATATTTCAAGTAAAGGAGGCTCCTCTCTATTCGGGTAGCCAAAATTGACAAATCTATTGATTGAATGACACAAAAGATAACGCTATCCAACTGTAACTGAGTGCTAATATTTTTGATTTGTACTCAATACTACATAATTTCTAAAACAAAAAATGGAGTATTTTCTTCTTGTTCCTCTGCTTGCTTTCATTTACTTTCTTCATCAGTTCTTCTTTAGCCCTTCAAACACACAAAAGAGGTTATCACCACCATCTCCAACAAAGCTT
The DNA here is from genome assembly GCA_032847665.1 of Solanum chilense. Lineage (NCBI taxonomy): Eukaryota > Viridiplantae > Streptophyta > Magnoliopsida > Solanales > Solanaceae > Solanum > Solanum chilense. The sequence continues at coordinate 64,417,998 of CM064965.1, read as the reverse complement.
CCAATCATAGGCAATCTCCATCAACTTGGATCCCTTCCTCACCGTTCTCTCCATCAACTATCCAAAAAATATGGTTCAGTCATGCTACTTCACTTTGGCAGTAAACCAGTGATTATTGCTTCCTCTGTCGATGCTGCTCGTGATATCATGAAAACTCACGATCTCGTTTGGTCAAATAGACCTAAATCTAGCATGGCTGATGGACTCTTTTATGGCTCTAAGGATGTGGCCTTTAGTCCGTATGGTGAATACTGGAGACAAATTAGAAGCGTTACGGTGCTTCACCTTCTCAGCAACAAAAGAGTCCAATCTTATCGTCATGTGAGAGAAGAAGAAACATCAAACATGATTGATAAAATTAGGCAACAATGTGATTCAGTGATAGATATGAGAGATGTTTTAAGTTGTATGACTAATAACATAATCAGCAGAGCGAATATAGGAAGGACATACAATGAAGGGGAAAGTGGAATTGCTGTTAAGAATCTATTAGAAGAAACTCTTATACTTGCAGGTACTTTTAACATTGGGGATTATATCCCGTGGCTTAAATGGCTCAATATAATTAAAGGTCTGGACACTAGAGTAAAGGAAGTAGCAAAAGATTTGGATGCATTTCTAGAGAGCGTCATTGAAGAACGCTTGATTAGGAATAACAAAGCAGAATGTAGTGCGGTTGAAGCTAAAGATTTCTTGGGCGTTTTGCTAGAAATTCAGGATGGAAAGGAGACTGGCTTTCCTCTTCAAAGAGATTCATTGAAAGCTATCCTTTTGGTAAATTTTCCCTCTTCAGTGCGTGTCTTGTTTTATTTCTTCTTTTAATTCGTACTACTAATATATTACTTAGTGTGGACGGTTAACCCAATTTGTGTTTCTTTATAATGCATAGGATGCATTTGTTGCTGGCACAGATTCAACGTATACAGTTTTGGAGTGGACAATTACAGAGCTTTTAAGGCATCCAAGAGTTATGAAAAAATTAGAGGATGAAGTGCGAGAATTAGGGCAAGGGAAAACAGAGATAACAGAGGATGACTTAGGAAATATGCATTATCTTAAAGCAGTGACCAAAGAGTCCCTCAGGCTTCATGCACCGGTTCCACTTCTAGTTGCTCGAGAATCAATGGAAGAAGTAAAATTACTTGATTATGACATACCTGCTAAAACTGAAGTGCTAATTAATGCTTGGGCAATCGGCAGAGACCCATTGTTGTGGGATCATCCAGAGGAGTACATGCCAGAAAGGTTCTTGAATAGTGATATTGATGTAAAAGGATTAAACTTTGAGTTGATTCCGTTTGGAGCTGGTAGAAGGGGCTGCCCAGGAATTCCGTTTGCTATTATGGTGAATGAGCTAGCATTAGCAAACCTGGTGTATAAATTCAATTTTGCATTACCAAAAGGGATAAAAGGGGAGGATTTGGACATGACTGAATGCAATGGGCTCGCTGTTCGTAGGGAATCACCTTTGCTTGTGGTGGCTACTCCAAGTCCATGGTCTAGTTAATATTTTCACAATATGAAATAAATGTGTACTAGTTCATAAAGTTGTTGGGTATCTTTTCTTTTTTATGTTCTTGTATTCAAAATTTCCTGTTTTAACATGTTCCGTAAAAATTAATATTAATATTCCAAAAACATCAAGCTGGATGTGTTACTTGTTGACGTTTGACGTTTCACCATCCAACTAGGTGGTAAGTATATAATTGATTGCAAAAAGAAGCCTTGTGTAGCAATTTGACGGTGTGTGTGTGTTTTCCCCTCAACAAAGTGTGATATAATTGGCGTGTGGGACTAATATTACATGGACATAGATGTAAAATTCTGTTGAAATAACTATTTTCAACAATATGGAATCATAGAACACCCGCAGATTGTTGCTGGTATTGGAAGAAGCTAAATGCAATCAAGGTCCAAATGCATGGTTTATAACCAAGGAAGATGCATGCTCACACAAACGGAGGAGTTACTAATTAGACAACAACCACGTATGAGAACAGTTGAGCTAGTGTGGACCTCTATGGCTCTACCTAAACATACATTCATAACGTGGGTTGACTGTACAAGGAAGATTACTCACGCAGGAGAGAAAACTGAAACTAAACATTCTGGTGGAGGACACTGATTGCCGACTTTGTGATAAGAAGGTCATGGAGACTACAATACACTTATTCATGAAGTGTGAGTGGACACAGGTTATGGAAAGAGGTGAAACAATGGACAAGGATAGAGTTGCAAACTAATAGGATCAAGTAGACATTGGAAAGAATAATGTTGACGCACTAGAAGAAATTTAAGAAAGAAACTATTGCAGCTACTTGTAGAGCCAGGAATTGAAAAAAGTTCAAAGGCAAGACTGTATATACAAAGGAGGCAGCAACACAAATAAAAAAGGAGATTATGGAGAGATTACAGTTACAGGTAATTCAAAGAAAACACAGAATCGTAGGAGTTTTGTTCAACTTCTACTTTGTAATTAAGTTTTTTACTTTGTAGGAGGCTTAATCCCTGTTACCAGGTATAGGAGCTCCTTATTTGTACTGGTAATCTTTTATGGTTGTTATAAAAAAAAAAGAATGGGAAATGCTCAAATATGTCATTGAATTTCTAAAAAAGATTCATTTACGTCATTTATTAAAATTTTAGTTCATTTATGTCATTGCTGTTAAATAAAAGATTCATTCTTGCCATTTTTTTAACTCCGATTTTGCCATGTTATTTTTTACACACCAAACAAAATTTAAAACTTTTCTATTGGTGTTTCTGGATCAAATGTATATTTTTTGTTTGTTTTTCTTAAAAACATTAAGAACACATTAAGAACATATACAACTCTCAAATTTTCAACATCTTCAATTCTTCACGAAATCATCTCAAATTTCGACAACTCTCAAATTTTCAACATCTTCAATTCTTCATAAAATCATCTAAAATTTCGGCTATATCATTAATTTCTTTTTTCAAAAAAACTAAAATTCTAACATCATTTGCAGAGTTCAAAAAATTCACCCATAATTAAAAAATATATTCTAAAAAAAGAAAATCAGTCCCAAAATTTCAAAATTTTCTTTGATTCTTGTTGTTCAAAATTTTCTTCGATTCTTGTTTTTGAATTTTTTTACATTAGATCTTTGTTGATTAGTGTTTTCTGAGTTTATGTTCAAAATTTCAAATAATTTGAAGTTGTGGAGAATCTACCATTAAATAATGTTGAAGTTTTGAAACTTAGAAGAAATTTCAATTGGGTCTTGTTCTGTTGAATTAGTTTGAATTCAAGCTCAAAAGAAATTGAGTTTTCTTATCTAGCTCAAAAGAATCAGGTTGTCGTTTATTTTTTCAAATCTTATTCATATTTCATTTTTGGATGATTGAAAAACATGTCATTTTATCTTTAATTGAATTGATTGTTTTCTCTAAATTTTATATGAGAGCTTATAAGTTTGTGTAAAATTAACAGTGAATTTGGTGTAAGAATTTGGTCTTTGTTGTTAAGGAGAAGAAAGACAATAAATTTGAAAGATAAATAGAAATACATATATTTATAAAGATATTAAAAATTAAAATTTTAACATTTGTTTTTCGTGCTCACTCTCTCAAAGAGTATGAAACACACTCTCAATGCGAACTAAACATTCCGAGAGGTAATAATATCAGTTTGTTATGGAAGAAGACTCTTAAATTTCAATTTGTTTTGGGTTAACTACAAATGACTAAGGCAATCCTTATTTATACTTATATGAGATGGTTCTAGATATTGAAACATCTCGCCTATACTGTATGGATTACTCCAAATATCTAATCTCTAGAATATTTTAGATATTTCTTCAAGGTAACTTCTCTAGAATATCCAGATATTTCTTGAATATCTAGATATTTCTTAAGATAATTATTCTAAATACTACATTACATTATTCTAAATACTATACTAAAAATATCTATAATATTCCAAAATTTATCTTTTATCATTTTTTCACAAAATTTGGTAGAAATAGCTATTCGAGGAGCAAATTTTGGGTCCATACCATTTGAAGAAAAGAGAAAAATGAAAAAAAGAAAAAGTCAAGATATAAGGACGGGGAAAAGGTCACGTGCTAAAATTACTTGGTTAAAAAATGTTCTTGACAAGTATTATGGGACTTTTGAGATAAATGAAGTAAATTAGTGAGAATGATCAAAATTACTCTTAAACTATGCGAAATAGATTATTTATATCATTTATTATATTTTGGGATAAAAAATATTCCCGATGTTATTCTAAGAGACTTTAATATCCTCAAGAGTTAATACCTCAAATTTTTAGTGACATAGCAAGTCAAATAAGACTAATTCTCCCATCTAAGCGTTGTCAACTATAATTCGCTATAAAAGAACTAGACCTTTAGCAGCGACAAAAGTCACCAAAACGCCCAAAATATCACGACTAAAGATTTTTTGACATTAAATTCTAATTTTGTGTTTTTGCTTCATTGTTTTTAAAATAGCAAAGATGATATCGATTAAGGAAGAGTTTGAAGACACTATATGTTTTATTTTTATGTCATATGTATTATAAAATGTACAATGATGCATTATGAAGTAGGAGATTTGAATCGACAAGTAGTTTTGATGATTTTCATTATAAGAATGGATGTTTTTAATATTGATAGTGCAAGTTATTTATTTTAAAAAATTAGTTCGCCGCCAAAGATCAATGTTTTTTGTAGTGAATCCTAGTTGAGAATGCTTAGGTGGAGGAATTGACTTGCCACGTCACTAAAAAATTAGGTAGTTATTGAGAGTATTTGTGATCTCCCGTGATAACGATAACGACGTGGTATTTTTTTATCCCAAAATATAATGGAGAATATAAGTGTTCTATTTCGCATACATTAGGAATATTGTTTTTACCCATTTCCGGATAAATTTTGGACTTTTTGATCACATGCAAATTTTATGAGTGGTAAATATAATTTCTTTCCATGTAATAAGAAAAATGAACAATATTCCAATACATCCATTTCTATGATTATTTTTTTGACATAGTTATAAATAATAATATTATCTGCAAAACATTTTAAAATAAGAGAGCAGACCAATACACTTATTTCATATGGCAAACATATCAACTAATTAAGTAGAGCATGGAGTAGCCAATGCTAGCAAAGGTGATTTTCTACGAATAGTGAGTCCAGTGCATTCAGTCATATCCAATTCTTTTTCTTTTGGTAATGCTAAATCGAACTTGTGCACTATCCTTGCTACTGCTAGCTCAATTGCCACAATAGCGAAAACAGTTCCCGGGCAGCCCCTTCTGCCTGCTCCAAACGGTATCACCTCAAAGTTTAATCCTTTGATATCAATATTACTATTTAAGAATCTATCTGGTCGATAATCCTCTGGATCATCCCATGACAACGGGTCTCTTCCAATTGCCCAAGCATTAATAATGACTTGAGTTTTTGCAGGTATGTGATAGCCTAGTAATTTTACATCTTCCATTGATTCTCGAGGAACTAGCAGTGGAATCGGTGGATGAAGCCTGAAAGTCTCTTTGATCACTGCTTTCAGATACTGCATATTTCCTAAGTCATCCTCTGTTACCTCTGCTTTCCCTTGGGCTAATTCTCGCACTTCATTCTGTAATTTTTCCATGGCTCTTGGATGCATCAATAGCTCTGTAATAGTCCACTCCAACGCTGTATATATAGTATCCGTGCCAGCAGAAAACGTATCCTATGCATAATAATATAATTAGAAAGAAACAAAACAAAACTAAGGGTGGATTGCGTTTTAACATTCATACATGATTGAGTTTTAATTACTCTTACCAAAATAAGAGCTTTCAATGAATCCCTTTGAAGAGGAATGCCAGTTTCATTTCCATTCTGAATTTCCAACAAAACATCCACCAAGTCTATAGCTTCACCAGCTCGATTTTCTCCTTTCTCGTTCCTAATAATGTGTTGTTCAATCACTAGCTCCAAAAATGTATTCAAATCTTTCGCCACCTTGTTCACTTTGGTGTCAAGACCGGTGATTCTATTGACCCATTCAAGCCATGGAATATAATCCCCTACATTAAAAGTACCTAAAAGTTCCACAAACATATTTAGAGTGGCCTTAGCATCTACTCCACTTTGCTCATCATTATATTTCCTCCCTAAAGCCACGCGGCTAATTATATTATTAGTCATACAACTTAAAACATCTCTCAAGTCTATCACAGAATCACACTGTTGCCTGATTTTATCAATCATGTTTGATGTTTCTTCTTCTCTGACATGACGATATGATTGGACTCTTTTGTTGCTGAGAAGGTGTAGCACCGTAACACTTCTTATTTGTCTCCAGTATTCACCATACGGACTAAAGGCTACGTCCTTAGAGTCATACAGGAGTCTATCAGCCATTTTACATTTAGGTCTGCTTGACCAAACAAGATCGTTGGTTTTCATGATATCGCGAGCAGCATCAACAGAGGAAGCAACAATCACTGGCTTACTGCCAAAGTGAAGTAGCATGACTGGACCATATTTTTTGGATAGTTTATGGAGAGAACGATGAGGAAGCGATCCGAGTTGATGGAGATTGCCTATGATAGGAAGCTTTGTTGGAGATGGTAGTAACTTATTTTGATTATTGGAAGTAGTAAAGAAGCACTTATGAAGAAAGAAAATGAACACAAACAGTGGAACAATAACAGAATACAAGGCATAATCCATTTCTTTTTTTGGGCAGGAAAGAAATGTTGAAATTTGGAAACAATATATTTTTATCATCGTAAACTACCAAATGGAAAAGAAACGTCATTTTCATATACCGTTGGAGATGATTTTAATTCAGTACAGCTTTACCACACAAACTTACGAAACAATCGACCACAATTATATTATTTGCATTATTTCAAACAAAAGATAACTATTCCAACTTTAACCACAAATTTTGTTTCCAACTTTAAATAATGTAAACTCTCACACTTACCTAAAATTTGGATTAATCATAGGATAGAATGGAACAATATTCAGCAATATTGACAATTGAAAATGCAGAACTTCAAACTCAACAAATGGAGAAAATATGAGGAGAAGATGAGAATGAATTTTGTCTGCTTTTAAGAAGAAAAGGAATTTTGTTTTTCATTTTTTAGTACTAACCCAGTGTAAAAAAATCATCTAGTTCAACTTGACACAGAATTTAAAAAAATAAAAAAATACTTTTTAATATTGTGATTCTAAATTAAAATCATATTAAATGTATAAAAACGTCTTTTAATCTTTGGGGAAAATTATATTTGAATTTACTTAAAAGTTGATCAAATCTACTTGCAACTTATTTTTAGCTTTTGGAAACTTATTTTTAGCTTTTGGAAATGTTTAACAACATTATAAACAACTTTTTTTTAAAAAAAAGTTGAAAACCAAAACTAAATTTTATCCTACTTTTTTTTTTAAAACTTAAAAGTCATTTAAATCTAAATTTGACATTTTATTTTTTCACTTAAATGATTTTTTAAGCCACATATCTCTGTTTCAAGTGCACTGTTAAAGCTTCTTTTGCAATTTTTAGAGAAATTGATCAAAATAGTTTCGTATATATATGAGGATTGCTTTATGTTGATCTTTAATATATTTCATATAATCTATATGGTTCAATGATCAAAATAGTTTCGTATATATGAGGATTGCTTTATGTTGATCTTTAATATATTTCATATAATCTATATGGTTCAGTGGCGGATCTAGGATTTTAAAGTTGTGGATGTTCTGAAGTGAAACTGTAAAAAAACGCTAAAAGAGGCTTAAATACCCATTTAAGAACTATTGGGCCAACTATATCATTTATTTATTGGGTGCTCTATGTAAATTTTATACAAATATTTATCAATTTCTACATAGATATATATTTTGTAACGAAGTTAATGGGTGCTCGTGCACCCGACGCATACCATGTGGGTCAGCCCCTGATGTGGTCCTGAATGTATATGACAAGATGATCATTTTAATCCATTTAACCCTAAAACTAATAAAAAAAAAGGGTTAGATTTAACAAATTTGCTTTCTTTCACCATCACCGCCATAGATCCTTCCCCTAACTTCTTTCTTTTGCCATTAAGGTCATCCTCTATATCCTCATATAGGAAAAAAAGTAATAATAATATACACTACACCCATTTCCTCAGTTCATCTAAACAAAATTTTCAGAAGCTTATAGGTTGAATCAGATTTACTAAAGTTAGTTACTCAAATCATCTATGTTTTAGTCAAGTCTTTTTACATCAATGTTTTGTTATCCTCTTTGGTAGAGTTGCCTAGGAGAGTGAACTAGAGTTAGTTGACGTGGGTGCAATAGAGTTGTTGCTTGTTTATGCTCCTATCTTTGAGATCTGAGTTAGTTGCTAGAGTTAGTCTTGTTGCATTCTTGAAGTCTAAATCAACTCGAGTTAGCTGGTTAAGTCGGAGTTATTGCTTAGTTTCCTTTATAGTAGAGTTGCTACAATAAGGGGGAACGGATTAAGGGGTCGTTTGGTATTATATAAGTTGCTTTTATTCATGTATAAAAAGTTGTACTCCCTCCATTTTATAAAAAATGATCTAGTTTGACTTGACACAGAGTTTAAGAAAATAAAGAAGACTTTTGATTATGTGGTCCTAAATTAAAGTTATGTCAAATTAACAAAATTGTCCTTTAATCTTGTGACTTACATGCCACATGAAAAGTTATTACCAAAAAAAGAAAGAGGTCATTCTTTTTTAAACAGACTAAAAGGAAAGGAGACCATTCTTTTTTAAACGGAAGGAGTATCAGTTTTACTATGTTTGCTAAAAGTTTTGTATTAGGTGGAAAAATTAACATAACTTATATCATGTTTGGTTGGCAGAATTCTAAATATTGTAGGGATAAAGCATAAGTACCGCCTAGACTTATAGAAATCTCAGAGACATAGCTTAACTAAACTAAGTCATATTATCCCTTGTGCTTATTTTTTTTTTTTAATTTTGTACACCTTTTGTCTTCCACACAATTGAGACGCATGAGAGATACTTGGATGTCACATAAGCTAAAAAGCTGCACAAAATTTTTATAAAAATGGGTTAGGGGGTAATAAGACCTTACTTTAGTTAAGGTGTCTATGAGATTTCAGTCATAGTGTAGGGGGGTAGTTGTACATTTTTTCAATATTGTATAAAAATTATTCATGTATTTATTTTATACGATATTGGTTGTGTTTTTTGTAGTCCTATATAATTATACCAACATAACTTATAAGGGAATCTATGTATAAGTTTTCCTCATAAGTTATGCAGGGTAAAAGGTGAAATAAGTTGGTAAGAATTAACTATACATATATTAAAATACTAAATTACCCATTTACTTGTATTGATCTATTTTTAATTATTATTTTTTTAAAACTTTACCTAACTATAATATTTTCCTAACTTTTTTAGTGGACAAACTCTTTTTTTTTCAGTTTTCATTTGAATTCCAAATGTAATATATTATTAATATTACAAATTGAATTTTATATATATATATATATATATATATATATATATATATATATATATATATATATATATATATATATATATATATATATATATATATATATATATATATATATATATATATATATATTGCTAGCACATATGTTAATCATATAAAGCGTTATATATCCTTAAATATATTCCACTTATTTAATTAATCTATATTATTATTTTGTTTAGGATGTAAATTTATACCTAATTCATATATTTGGTATATTAAAAATGTATAATCAATATATACAACATATTGATATAATATCTACATTATATAATATAGAATATTATAATATACTTGAAATATATTGATAGTATTTTATTTTTATAAATTATAAACATAAAAAACAACAAAACTTAAAAATAGCAGTTTCAATTAAGTACAGAGGAAGAATTTATTTTCTTTACTTTTTATTCAAAAAGGGGGAGAATTTATACTATTTGGTTACTTATTTATTTGTAATAATATATATCAATTTATAATAAATTTAATATTTAATAGTTAATAATTTATGTATTGTGATCTTTACATAACTAAATAATACATAACTAAACACTGCATACATGAGTAACTCTAACTAGTAACCAAACGAACCCTAAAAGTTTAATTCCCAGGTTACCAGAAGTTGTAATATGAAGTTGTGCTTTGTTTGAGTGAAATGGAGTTTGAGTTGAAATTCTGTAAGTACAAATTGTGATTTTCAAGTCCCTTGAGCAAGGGGTTTCAACGTAAAATCCTTGTATTTGATTGACTTTAAGTTATTTATTTTCTGCACTATTATTCTATCGAGGGACCTGGTCCAATAATCACTAGTGGACACATATATTATATCATAATTTTTATGCAAGCTTTACTAGTATTCCTTACTTATATTTCCACTAGTTAATTTGTGCGGTCACAAAATAATGCCAAATAATAAATAAAGATACAATCAAACCTCTCTCTGTAGTGGGTTACTTGCTATTATGCTATACATGTATATTGTCATTCGACTTTTAAACCTTATTTAATTGCTACTAACATAAGAACAAAAAAAGATTAGTTAAGTTAAGTTGGCCTCCAAAAAAAGAAAAAGAAAAAGTCTAAGAAATAATAGTCATGTGCCAAAATAAAAAGTAAACCACAAATTTGGTTTGCTAGCCAAGAAGAACCTTCATAAGCAAAGTATTTAGGCACATGACTATTATTTCTTGACTTTTTCATTTTTATTTTACTAGAACTCTACCCCCTATGGCTCTGTAATATTCACATGTTTTCAGGACCTTGATATCTATAGGTAATGAAGAGCATGTTTCTCTCTAGAGAATGCAAATTAAAGTGTATTTAGCTCTGTAATGTGGAATATTTTCTTTATACACTAAGCTTAAGATCAAGAGGACAATGCATACTTTTTTTCGGGTAGTAACGAACCAGTTATGGAGAAAGAAAATGAAAACAAGTAGAGCCAGAACATAAAAGAGATATTATAAAACACATAAATGAAAACCAGTACACTTCTTACATACATACAGTGAATCTGAAATTTTCGTGCGATGCTCGGGTTTCGAATTATTAGTAGTTTAGTACAATTTTAAGGCATAATAAGAAATGGAAGGAAAAAAAAAGCGTGTACATATATTGTATATACACATGCAAGTACATTTCTGTTTGTATAAAGCGTGTGCATTTCTGTTTGTATAAAGCGTGAGAAAATTGTATATACACATGCAAGTACATATATTTTCGTCCTATACACTTATAATTATACAATAAAAATACTCCCCTGCTCAGTTTCTTTTGTCTTTCTCTCTTTCTCGTTTTATATAATTTTCAAATTGTATCTAATTTCTCTCTTTCTCGTTTTATACAATTCGATTCAATTGTATATTCCTTGTCAAGTCTCTTTTGTCTTTCTCTCTTTCTCATTTTATACAAATTCAAATTGTACATAATCGTTCTTGTTAGCGGAAACGTGAAACTAAAGAACAAGGAAGAACAACAATAATTAACGTGGTTCGGATCAAATTAATCCTACGTCCACCAAAGAACAACTGCACCAATATTTATTTCACTATACAAAGAATATAAGTGAAATACTACAAGAGAGAGAACACAATGCCTTAGAAGGTGAGAAGGCAAGTGAAAGGATGATTTGAAAATGAATTAAGAGCTACCTATTTATAGGAATAAATTCATCCTATTGATGTCATCCATGACATCACTATGTGTCAAAATTGTCAAGGTTAAGATAGCAAACCATTTTATGGTTTGCCTAACTTTCACCTACCAAGATACAATCTTTAACTTGTATTTTGTACTAATTATCTTCCTACCAAATATTCATATTAATTCATCTTCCATTTAGTTTGATTCCACAAGAACCAAAACCAACTCTTTCAATCTCCACCTTGGTTTGTGTTCCAAGCATGCGTATAAACAACTCCGGCCAAAACTTCTAAGCTTACTGGGCAATCCCATTGTAAGAAACAAGAAGAATCAAACCTTTGTTGAACATACCAGCTCCACCTAGCAGTTGTTCTCTTAGAGTTGCATCAATTGATGCATACTCCCGCCAAGTCCTTGCAGTGTGCAAACTTGGCAAGCGGGACTATTTTGGTTAACATGTCTGCAGCGTTATCGTCTGTGATAACCTTCTCAACCTTGATAGCTCCCTTTTCTACGACATCTCGAATAAAATGAAATCTGACATCAATGTGTTTGGTGCGCTCATGAAATCTTTGATTTTTAATCAAATGAATAGCACTTTGACTATCACATTTTAGAATTGATTTAAGCTGAGCTGAACTCAATTCTGCCACCAAACCTTTCAACCAGATAGCTTCTTTTACTGCCTCCGTTGCTGCCATATATTATGCCTCTGTTGTAGACAAAGCAACAATCGACTATAAAGTCGATATCCAACTAACGACACTGCCAACGAGAGTAAAGATGTATCTAGTTGTGGACCTCCTTCGATCAAGATCCCCTGCATAGTCAGAATCAACATAACCGAGAATTGAAATACCTTCACTTTTCCGAAAGGTTAGGCCAACATCAGGAGCTCCTTTGAGATATCTCAATATCCACTTGACAGCTTCCCAATGCCTTTTTCCTGGATTTGCCATGTACTTGCTTACTACACTTACAGATTGGGCAATATCTGGACGTGTGCATACCATAGCATACATAATGCTACCAACTGCACTCGCATAAGGAACCTTTGACATATGCTCCACCTCATCCATAGATTGAGGCATTTGTAACTCTGAAAGCTTGAAATGAGAAGCTAAAGGTGTACTTACAGGCTTGCTCATATTTATATTGAATCTTTCAAGAACTTTTCGGATGTACCTCTTCTGAGAAAGATGTACAACACCATTTTCTCTTGAAATTTCCATTCCAAGGATTTTCTTTGCAACTCCTAGATCCTTCATGTCAAATTCCTTACTCAACAGTTTCTTCAAAATATTTATCTCTGTGATGTTGTTAGCAGCAATAAGCATATCATCAACATACAACAAAAGATAAATCATAGAGTTACCAGACATCTTCTTGTGATACACACAACTATCAAATGCACTCCTCGAAAATCCATGTGTAGTCATGAATGCATCAAACCTCTTGTACCACTGTCTAGGGGATTGCTTCAAACCATACAAAGACTTCTTCAGTTGGCATACATGGTCTTCTTTTCCTTCAGCTAGGAAACCTTCAGGCTGATCCATATAGATTGTCTCTTCTAGATCACCATGTAAAAAAACAGTTTTGACATCAAGCTGTTGAAGCTCTAAATCAAATTGTGCAACCAATGCTAGCAGCACGCGAATTGAGCTATGTTTCACGACTGGAGAAAAGATCTCATTGTAGTCAATTCCCTCCTTCTGACTGAAACCCTTTGCAACCAATCTCGCCTTGAACCTAGCAGCTTCCACTTCTGGAATACCTTCTTTCTTTCTGTAGACCCATTTGCATCCAACTGTCCTCATCCCCTTTGGCCTTTTAACTAAGACCCATGTCTCATTTCTGTGAAGAGACTCCATCTCTTCCATCATGGCCAACTGCCATTGTGCAGCATCTTTGCAAGTAGTTGCTTCAATATACGAAGAGGGCTCGAGATCCTTAATCTCTTCTTCTGCAGCTACGAACGCTTGTGCAATCAGATTTTCTTGCTCTATAAGACGTTCCGGTTTCCGTATCCGCCTTTTGTCCCTTCCCTTCGCAATTGTGTATGGTTCATTGGAAGCAAGTTCTTCTGCATCTTTTGACTCATCACTTTGAGTCTCTTGATCCCGTTTCTTGGTAAGCTCCACCGGTAGCTCCACCTACTCGTTGTTCTCATTTCTAGATAACTCCACAGAAACTTTACGAGGATCAAGTATAGAGGATTCATCAAAGGTAACATCTCTACTAACTACAAATTTGAGTAAAGACAAACACCATAGTTTGTACCCTTTTACTCCATCAACATACCCTACGAATATGGCCTTTTAGCCCTTGGTTCAAGCTTACCTTCATTAACATGATAATAAGTTGGACACCCAAATATTCGCAAGTATGAATAGTTAGAGGGTTCACCTGACCAGACCTCATTCGGAGTCTTAAAGTCAATCGCTGATGCTGGAGACCGATTGACAATATGAGAAGCAGTATGAACTGCTTCAGCCCAAAATACTTTGGACATCTTAGCTTGTAAGAGCATACAACGAGCCTTCTCAAGAAGAGTTCTGTTCATTCTCTCGGCAACTCCATTCTGCTGTGGTGTGTGCCTGACCGTCTTATGCCTTGCGATCCCATGAACCTTGCAGAAATCATTGAACTCTTCACTGCAAAACTCCAAGCCATTGTCCGTGCGAAGATACTTGATTTTCCTCTCCATTTGATTTTCAACCAAAATCTTCCACTCTTTAAATGCTTCAAAAGCATCACCTTTTGTCTTCAGGAAACGCACCCAAACCTTTCGTGAAAAATCATCAATGAATGTGAGAAGATACCTCTTTCCTCCCTTTGATGGAAGCTTAGAGGGACCCCATAAATCTGAATGGATGTAGTCTAGCACCCCTCCCATCTTGTGCTTGCCAGTGCTGAAGCTGGCCTTTTTCTGCTTCCCTAAGACGCAGTGCTCACAAAATTCAAGTGTGCTGATCTTCTCACCATTCAAAAGGTTGCGGTTGCTCAACATCTCCAATCCTCATGCGCTCATATGACCTAGTCTCATGTGCCATAATTTTGCCTTGTCATCATTAGATAACTGCACTGTAGATGCATTTACAGAGCCAATAATGGTGCTTCCCGCAAGTGTGTAGAGGCCATCCTCTAGCTTGGCCTTCAACATGACTAAAGACCCTTTAGTCACTTTCATAGTTCCTCCTTCACTCATGTACTTATAGCCTTGTTTATCTAAAGTACCCAGGGAGATCAAATTCTTCTTTAGATCAGGAACATGAAGAACTTCTGTAATAGTCCTCATGATTCCATCATGGCAGCGAACATGAACTGAACCAATGCCAACTATTTTACAAGTTGGATTATTGCCCATTAATATAGTTCCTCTGCTTGTTTCATAGCTGCTGAACCAATCTTTTCGGAATGTCATATGCAGAGTACAACCAGAGTCTAAGATCCATTTTGTAACGACCTGTTTAGTCGTTTGGTTAAAAATTTTTTTTGTTTTGGGAAAAACTGGCTGCATGCGACGGACACCACGACGGACCGTCGTGGGCACGACGGACCGTCGAGGGTGTCCCGTTCCCAAATACTTGGAATTATGAATTTGAGTGTTGAAAACTGAGTCTCTGAACTCGGTGACGGACCTGCAGGACGGACCGTCACAGTCACGACGGACCGTCGTGAGCCCCGTCGCAAAACACTTAGAACTTTTGAGAATTTGGCGTTTGAAACAACTCTCTGACCGTCGCGACGGACCTGCAGGACGGACCGTCGCAGGCGCGACGGACCGTCACAGGCTCCGTCATCCCAGTCGGGGTCAGATTTCTGGCTATTTTTAAAGGGGTGTTTTGGACCATTCCGGCTTTAATTTATAAAGTTGGTGGGTTAATGCTATTAGTCTAATTCCTTGGGGGTTGAAAGACTAACTTTGAGTAACTTGGTGGGTTGGTTTCATTATTTTTTTAGACTTGAAGTCTTGTGATTTAGGGTAAGAAGAGGAAGAGATTGGAGGAAGAAAGAGAAAGAGAAAAGAGAAGAGAAAGAGGCGTTTGAGAGAGAAGAGCAAGGATTTCTTGAAGATTTCTTGCTTGAACACAAATCCTTGGTGAAGGTAGGTTATGGTTTATGCTACTTGTAGTAAACTCTCAATAGCAAATGTTATGTATTGGGTAATCTTGTAAATCCTTCTATATACTTAATTGTATGATTGTATGAGTATGATTATATGTTTGTGATGAAATAAACATGATGAAGTTTGTGAGCCCTAAATCTTGATGAAACCCTAATTTTACTTGTTATGAAAATTGTGATGCCTTAGTATAAAATGAAGGCTTGTTGAACTTGTTATGAGAATTGTGATGCCTTAGTATAAAATGAAGGCTTGTTGAACTTGTTATGAGATTTATGATGCCTTAGTGTAAAATAAAGGCTTGGTGAACTTGTTATGAGAATTGTGATGCCTTAGTGTGATAGAAGGCTTGATGTACTTGTTATGAGAATTATGATGCCTTAGTGTAAGTGAAGGCTTGGTGAACTTGTTATGAGAATTGTGATGCCTTAGTGTGATAGAAGGCTTGATGTACTTGTTATGAGAATTGTGATGCCTTAGTGTAAATGAAGGCTTGTTGAACTTGTTATGAGATTTATGATGCCTTAGTGTAAATGAAGGCTTGTTGAACTTGTTATGAGAATTGTGATGCCTTAGTGTAAATGAAGGCTTGTTGAACTTGTTATGAGATTTATGATGCCTTAGTGTAAATGAAGGCTTGTTGAACTTGTTATGAGAATTGTGATGCCTTAGTGTAAATGAAGGCTTGTTGAACTTGTTATGAGATTTATGATGCCTTAGTGTAAATGAAGGCTTGTTGAACTTGTTATGAGATTTATGATGCCTTGGTGTAAATGAAGGCTTGTTGAACTTGTTATGAGATTTATGATGCCTTAGTGTAAATGAAGGCTTGATGAACTTTGTATTGTTAATGATAATGCCTTAGCATAAAGAAGGCTTGATGGACTTTGTATTGTCATTGTTAATGCCTTAGTATAAAGAAGGCTTGATGATTTATATTATGAGAATTATGATGCCTTGGTATAAAAGAAGGCTCGATGAATATGAGGATCGGAGTGCCACGTTCCGGCACGGGATAGAATGAGGATCGGAGTGCCACGTTCCGGCACCAGGATAGAAATGAGGATCGGAGTGCCACGTTCCGGCACCAGGATAGAAATGAGGATCGGAGTGCCACGTTCCGGCACCAGGATAGAAATGAGGATCGGAGTGCCACGTTCCGGCACCAGGATAGAAATGAGGATCGGAGTGCCACGTTCCGGCACGGGATAGAATATGGATCGGAGTGTCACGTGCCGACACGAGAGGAATAAGTTATGAATCTTGAAAGTTGTTAATATGTTAAGTCTATGAATCTGTTAATGAGTATGGTTTTGAGGCATGAGTCCTCCTGGATGAACTTGGTGATATTATTGATGATCGTAGTATTTGTTGTTACTACATGTTGAGTATTATAGTTGATTTGTGAGATTAACTGTTATATACTGTTTTCTATTCTGAGTTGGCCGATGATACCTACTCAGTACGTGTGGTTGTACTGACTCCTACTTGTTTGTTTCTTTCTTGTATTTGTGGAGTGCAGCAACCGTGCCGTCGTCTTCAACTCGACCGCGATTCTAGCCAGTCTTCACTGTACCGGATCTCAGGGTGAGCTATGCTTCTAGCTTGGACTGGATCTTCTTCTTCTCGTCTTGATGCCTTGAAGTTCCGGCATGGACTAGCTTTCATTTGTTTTACTTCTTAGAAATACTCTTAGTTCCGTAATATGATCGTAGAGGTTCTTGTGATGATGACTTCCGGATTTTGGGGATATGTATCGTATTTAAGTATTCGTTTTTCGTTATTGAGTTAAGTCTTCCGCGTTGTATTTTATTATTTTGTTTTGGTTTAGATTGGTTGGTTCGCTCACACAGGAGGGTAGTGTGGGTGCCAGTCGCGTCCCGGTTTTGGGTCGTGACAGTGTACTAGTATTGACAAGGGTATGGAACCTTGTCTTTGCATTGTACATCTGTACCTTGATACGATAGTTCCTAAGTTTGCGATATATGTACATGAATATGAATGCATAAGAATGTTATGAATATAACTCATATGCTATGATGTAAAGTATATAATATGATGAAGTATGAATATGTATAGTGTCTAATTTTTTTTATTATAAAAGGATTGCTCGTATAGTTATACCTATTCACGTATGAATGATTGAAGTAAAGTATGAACATGTGTGGCCTAAGCCTGTTTTTGTGAAAGATTTACTCACATATATGTACACACACAAGGAAAGATTTCCATTAATCATGTAGGTTGATATAGTCAATAGAGAGGTTGTTGAAAGGTGTTATCAAGGGCATCCGAAACTAGATGACGCTTGAATATGCTATGTCCATGTAGAAGGTATTCTCACATGATTAAGGTTGAGGAACTCTCATATATTACCTATGAGCTAAGAATACGGTAATTCAATCTCCCAAAGTATAATTTTATAAAATAATGTTCGTAAAGGCTTTTCAATTAAGGGAACTTAGCTTTGCACCGATAGAACTTGAAGTTGAGGGTTGTCCCTTCCCAATGTGGTAAGGTTGAGTCACCATAATTCTCACAAGGTTGATAACTACAATGCCTCAAAAGGAATAAAGATGGTTTCAATAGATGCATAAAAGTTCCATAAACTAAGCTTTCCCCATAGGATCTAGCAAATGATATAACTTGATATTGTAGAATAATGTTAATGTTCTAATTGGGCAAGGTAGAGCACCTTTCCATTGTGTAAGGTTATAGAACACCAAATTCCATATTTAGCACGGATGGTCTTAGATTACACGACCGGGAGCACCCCCTAGAAGTAACATGACATACTTGACCTCTTGGAGGTATTGTAAAAGCCTATATTTACCATTCACCGCATTGTCACAGGTAAATTTAGCAGAAAATTTACAACTTTCTTAGCACATCATATGCTAGAACATAACTTGCTTTATATATAAAATATCATATACATAGTTAAACTATGAGTCTCTTTGCCATCTTAGACTCAACATTATTATAATACTTTAGGTATACGACCCTTACAACATAATTCGTTCGGTAAACTTATAATATAAATTTACAATAAATTGACTTAGGAAATCCTTGAACATAAAAATTCCTTTCCTTGATATTACGAATCTCATATAAATCTCCTCACAATTAAAAATATCCTTTAATCATCCATAACCTACACTTTGTGTAGAAAGGCAGAGAAGAATGGAGTTAGTACAAGAATGCCCTAAGTACGACAACCATTCAAAAACATGCATTTAAAAGGGATATTTTACTTGAAACAATGTATTATTACTTTTTGTGAAAATATCATAAAACTTTGATACAATAATCATTATACAATTCATTTGGTTAATATAGTCATATTCAATGGTCACGCATCATATAAAATCACACATAGAATTTAAGTAACATTTGGGGTCACAATACAGTAACCTCCTCACACTTTACAGTAAGCATTGATCTCCTTACAATGAACTTCTTTTCTTTAAGTTATTAACTTCCAAAGTAACACTCTAATGATACTTGGTGCAATTCATCACCTTAAGCCCGCAAAGAAATCATACATACATCCTATAGAAGCCGACACATACCATCATAGAAATAAATTACATGATAGACACATTTAAACCAAGACCATAATGACATTGCAGTATGCTCTAGTCGTTATGCACGTATACTAACTTTACTTCACATAAAACATTATAAGACCTTACTCACAATCCCAATCAATGTCTACTAGTGCAATGCACGTGTGAAGCCCCATTACCTCACACATAATTAGTAAACCTATTATGAGATCAAAAGTATTAACAATTACTTCATACAATAGTAAGGAAACGATACACTCAAACTTACTTCTCAAATAAGAAGTAAAGCGGTCGTGTCAAGTAAATGACCCAAGTATTGAGGTTGGAATCATTCCCACGAGGAAATAGTCTAGACTTAACTTCAACCTGTTATTACTATTTTTTGGTCGATGACTTCCTTGGAAATTAAAAACAATAAAAGGGGGGTTTCTCATTCTAAATGAATGAAAATAACTAACGCAATTGAAAGAGACACTTAACAGATTTGAATGTTCGATTTTAATCAATTAATCAAAGTAACTAGGGTTTACGTGTTCCCCACAGGTTCATAACTTGATAATTCTAACTATAACAATTCTTTCCTAGTAGCTTACATGCAAAGTGATAAGTTATGTATTTCTAAATCCTTGTTCCGGCATATAAAAAATCTCACTCCGCACCTTCGTCCGGCTACGTGTGTTGCTTTCCTAACCCTTATCTTTACCTCATATTAAGCATCGTATTCGATATTTTACTAAGTTATTACATCGTACCAATCAATACTAGCCTATTAGATAGTATACACTAAATCTATGTTGAAAATTCTTTTCCTATTATCTACCTCCTTGGTCCGAAAAGTAGCATTAAGGCGAGTTCTAACGTTGGACATCCGTTAAAAAGACTTCTAAGTGAAAGAATTATTAATACATGCAAGACACTATTCTAGAATTGTTATTTTAGTTAGGTTTTATCTCATTATTTGCGTATGGTTCCCACAACCCTAGTTATGGAGTTTAGTTACTCATAGTCATAATCACAAAATTCATATATATTAAATAAGAATTCATGTACTTACTTCAATGAGAAACAGTAAAATCTGAGAGTTTGCTTGATCAATCACCAAAAATCACCAACAATCAATCATAATCAAAAGTCTAACAATATAATGTTTACTAATACAGTGTCTAACAATACGGAGTCAAACAATGATCCACAGTATAACAATACAGAGTCTAACCTCAAAAACAATATTTTTTGAACTAATTATAGAAAATAAAAACCTAATTAAACAAGGACTCTATTTGCTGGAAATCTGCCAAAATGCGGCTGGGTCGATGGATCTCGCGACGGATCGTCATGGTCACGACGGACCGTCATGGACTCCGTCGTCCCATACTTATACAGTTTCTTCTGCTGCTCTACTTCATTACCCTCGACGGCAAGTATGACGGACCGTCATAGGCACAAGGGTTCGTCGAGGTTCTTCGTTCCAAAACACTTCAACTCTTGGAATATGGGTACTGGGATTACTTCTCTGAACTTCATGATGAACCTGCAGGACGGACCATCACAAGCTTCGTAAACCCACACTTGGTGAGACTTCCCCATCTTCCTTCAGCAGCAGCACTACGCTGCCACCTACGGACCGTCACAAGCATGACGCACCGTCATAAGCTCCGTAGGTGGTCTCTTTTGCATTTCTTCGCTCAAAATCTCGGCATTCAGCTTTGGACAGATTTCCTGCAAAATAAATAGAAACTTATATAAAAATTAGCACAATAAGTCTTTTGGACACACTAAACTTAAGGAAAAAGTATTAATAATACCGTGAAACCACGGTATATCAACACCCTCAACTTAAATTCGTTGTTTGTGCTCAAGCGACGCACTATGACTCAATAAAAAATCTTTGTACAATAGTATCCATGTTTTATCCTATGCAATCATTTGGCTATCAATACCGATTAATCTCATCAAATCTATGCATGCTATCTCTATTAGGCATGAATTATGTGCGATCAGAACATGACACAGACTCACCATGCACTAACACCTATCCTCTTCAATTTCTCACCGAGGTGCTGATAATTCCGGTATTGAAACTAGTGTCCTCACTTTAAAACAAAATCCTCCTTTTTCACACAATGATTTCAGTTTGAGTATAAGGATTACTTTTCAACACTTGCTCTCAGAACAAAGTCACACTCATTCATACCTATTTCCTTAAGCTTGCCCTTATTTTCACTGCCTTATATTCGCTATACAACCCTTAGGATCACGATAGAACTTTTTTAGCTAGTAACATAAGCTCAGGGTTAGGTAGGGTATATTTAGGTATACTTTAGTGACTTTTTTCCCTCTTTGACCTATCGGCTAAACCTTCCACTTTCGATCATTTTATCTCGCCTAGTTTCTCATATTCTTTCGCCTTGCTATTTTCTCTTCTTTCTTCATTTGTGTAAGTGACTCTCTTCTTTTCTTGCTTGTATTTCTTGTATAATTTTCTTTTTCTTTACTTTTCTTTCGACTAATTCTTGAGTCACTTTACTTTTGTTCTTTCTCTCTCTTTGTTCTTTCAACCCAACTTTATAAAGCATTCCTCATAATAGACACCATCAACTCATGGCTTTTCCATGAT
The DNA here is from genome assembly GCA_032847665.1 of Solanum chilense. NCBI lineage: Eukaryota > Viridiplantae > Streptophyta > Magnoliopsida > Solanales > Solanaceae > Solanum > Solanum chilense. The sequence continues at coordinate 64,396,019 of CM064965.1, read as the reverse complement.
TCAAGGTACACAATACCCAATGTTGGGTCAGGGCCATAAAGAAGGTTGTTTACTCCATTAGCCACCCTCAACTTATGCTTTTGGCATAAGCTGAGGTGCACATGTCCAAGGAGGGACCAGGGCCAACACATTGTTCCCAGAAAAGATCAGTTGGGGTGAAAAAGAAAGGTCTAATTAAAGCTCAGATCATTTCAATCAAAGAAGGATAAATTTCATTTGGTTTCTTTTATTTAGGCTAGAAATGGGATATATTGAATAAGGGCCTATGATCCTTTCCTAATTGTCTATTACAGCTTACTTTTAGCAGGACTAACAAGGCAAGTTCTAGCTCACTAACAATAGTGGACTATTCAAATTTTCCTCACAGTCACTTGAAATTTCATCACTATACCATATTATCAGACACCAAGTTCGAATTTTAGACTTAGGGTAATGCAATAGTGTACCCCTATGTCATGCTTAGGGCCAAACAATTATCAGTTACTATGACTAGTCATGCATCATTTCCCAGTTTATCAAGATATCATTTTAACCGTCATTCTCTAGAATTAAACTATGTACAAAAGATATAGACATGCCCGTTCAACAGAAAAAGTAATCAGTCTTTGGGGGAAAAAGAACACAGGCAAGAAAACCCCAAAAGAGGATAGTGAATTGGGCTACTCAGACTTCACCCTAACCCACACTTTTAATTTACCCCACCCCCAACAAAAAAACATGCAATTGTCCCCAATGCATAAAAAATTAAATACTAGAGTGGTAGGTGAAGCAAACCTGTGGCACAAAGCGCCGTCGATCAGCGAGCAGGTGGGTCCGGTTCCCTGGAACCCACCTCCTCTGCAATCTGGACACCCTCAGTGGTGTCCTCAGCAACAACCGCACCATCAGTAGTCCTCATGGGGTCCGTCGTGTTTTACTTAAAGTACGTATATATGGAGAACCCTGAAGGAGTGTCTCTGACTAGTATGACGGTATGTGCAGGACGGATTGTCACAGGTACGATGGTCCGTCGTAGGACACTTGAAAAAAAATATGGAGACCCTTAGGAGATGGGTCTCTGACCATCATGACGGTCATGCAGGACGGACCGTCGTGGGTATGACGGTCCGTCACATGTGTTCGTTGAAAGACACTTAGAAAAAGTGAGAGACCCTTAGAAACAGGGTCTCTGTCAACCAGAACGATTGTGCAGGATGGCCCGTCGTGAAGACGACGATTCGACACATGTGTCCGTTGGGGGAAACTTAGAAAAAAAAATGAGAGACCCTTAGAAACAGTGTCTCTGACGACAGTCCATCATATATGTCCGTTGGAAAAGGGTGCTAGGGATTTTGGAACAAACCCTACGACAGTCCGTCTAGGGTACGACGGTTCGTCATCGGGGTCTCGTTCTGTATATCAGTGACAGAACTGGTGGTGCCCCATGCATCCCCGATGAAACCTGGTCAAACTTGTAGTGTTTTGGACCTACATTTGTCTAACCCCACTACCTATGAAACTAGCAATGTAAAAGCACCTATATCTAGGGTTGTCAACATGGCAATTTCGAACATTTTAAACCTAGGTAAGACAAAATCTTATAAAAGAAACAAACATATGACGAAGAACTAAGCTAATACTAATTAATAAACCAAAATTCAAGATAAATGAGTAGAAATTAGAGACACATACCTTAGAATTGGAGAAAAGCAAGATGGGTAAGTACTCGGTGACCAAGAAGACACCCACAGCAGTAACTCCGACTAGTAGATGATAACTTCTAGGGCTTTGGAGAATTTTGGGGGAACAACGATCGAGGGAGAGAATGTGTAAGTTGAAAAGAGAGGGAAATGGGAGGTAAAATTAAGGAATGGGGTGAAATGAGGGGTTGGAGGGGGGTTTAAACGGTCTTATTTTGATAAAGACTCCAGCCGGGTCTGGTCGGGTACGACTCATTAACGCAAGGATTCCCCGACGACGATCTGTCTCAGTTGTGACGACCCGTCATTGGTTCCGTCGTGTGTGCCCAAGTTTGAAAATAACAGAAAGACGTACCTGGTACAACGGAGGCATACGATGGTCCGTCGCAGGCGCAACGGTCTGTCGATGCATCTGTCAATGAATGCTGCAGAGTAATTTTTTGCGAATTTCCTGGTGATGTGCCTGCAAATTAAAAACCCATTAGTAGAAAAATGCTACCATTACTAAAAAGACTATAAGTATTGGGTTGCCTCCCAACAAGCGCATGATTTAATGTCGCGGCACGACTGGGACACTTGATTACCTAGACTTCATCAAGATGGTATGCCTCTATCACTTCATTCCCCGATGCTTTATGCCAAAAATAAAGTTTAATTCTATCTCTATTCATGTTAAACCGCACTCCCTCCTTGGCTTTTAACTCAACTGCTCCATGAGGGAATACTTGGGTAATCAAGTAAGGGCCAGTCCATTTGGACATGAGCTTGCCCGGAAGACAAGGCGACCCAGAACTGTCTACAAGCACCAAATCCCCAACCATAAACTCTTGTTTTGCCATTTTTTGTTCATTCTCCTTCTTCATATTTTCTTTGTGGGATATGGCAGATACCGTTGGAGCTCACCACTCTGCCTTATAGTCCTACACACGTTGAATGTCGCTTCTTAATTATTCAACCGAAATTTCATCTTCCCCTTCCCCATATCAACTTATGCTCTACCTGTAGCAAGGAATGGCCTCCAAAGAATAATAGGCACTTCAAAATCGACTTTTCAATCAAGAATAACAAAATCCGCTGGAAAAATGAATGACTCCACTTTTAGTAGCACATCATGGAGTATCCCTTTAAGCCTTTTCACTGTCCAATCAGCCATCAGTAGCCGCATCGCAGTGGTTTTTGGATCCCCCAACCCCAACTTATTGTAAATTGAGAGGGGCATGAGATTTATACTTGCCCCCAGATCACATAATGCTTTCGCAAAATGTTATGACCCAACTGTACAAGGAATAGTGAACGCACCCGAATCTTCTTTCTTTTGTACGAGGGATCTTGTAGCAATAGCACTACAATGCTGCAGTCTATCATCATCCTAAGAAGTGAACGATCTTTTCTTGGTGACCAGATCTTTCATAAATTTTGCATAAACGGGCATTTGTTCTAGAGCTTCTACCAAAGGGACATTGATATAAAGCTGCTTCAACATTGTTATGAAATGCCGGTATTTACCATCCTCGGTCTTTTTCACTAATCTCCTAGGGAAAGGTGGTGGTGGCCTAGGCATGGGAATTACCTTGATAGGTACTTCTGCATCTTTTCCATTACTTTCCTCTGCTTCACTACTACCCTTTACCACATTATCATTATCCATTCTCACATTTTCCTTAGTAGACGGCATAGGTGGGTCAATGGTTTGCTTACCACCTCGACTAATGATCGCCATACAGTGCGCATCATTTTTTTGGATTTTGGACAGTGTTGCTAGGATGAGTGCCCGGTTGCTGTGTGTTCACTGTTGCAGATAATTGGGCCATTTGCAACTCGATCTGTTTAATCGATATTGCATGTGTATCATCTTTTTTCCCAATACTAGCTAAATCAAACCTTAAATCTTTAACGTTCTCGTCACTAGCATCGAACCTCCTCATCATTTTGTGCAACATATCCTCAACTCGCGCCATACTATCTCCACCATCCCTAGGAGTAACATCACGATTTTGAGGAGGGACATAAGGCCCATTCCTATCACTTTTATTACCGTAGTTACCCCTTTGAAGTTGTTGTCGCGGTTGTAGTTTCCATCTCGGACATTATGAGCCTCACAGTTATAGTTACCATAGTTCCGACCTTGGTTCCCTTGACCTTGGCGCCAATTATCCTGATTTGAGCCTTGGGCGCTTGGTCGGAAATCCCCCATCCGCTCATTTACTGCATAAGTGTCCTCCGCATAATAGCATTCATCATTAGGAGGTGGTGGTTTAGCCAAGTAGTTGACTGCATTTATCTTTTCTGTACCCCCAATGACATGTTTTAGTACCAATCCAAGCTTAGTTCTCATCTGAGCCATTTCTTCACGAATCTCATCTGTGGCTGGGTTGTGAGTGGACTGCACTGCGAATGTGTTTCTCCCTGTATCAGACTTCCTATTACTCCAAGATTTGTTATTCCGGGAGATTTTCTCTAATTTTTCAGCAATCTCAGCATAAGGACACTCCCCATAAGATCCACATGATATAGTGTCCAACACCGATTTATTGTTATCATCCTGTCCCAATAGAAGTATTCCTTCAGTGACTCATCATCTATAAGGTTATTTGGAACACTTCTCAAGAATAAGGTTAATCTATACCAACGACTATTAACTGAGTCTCCTGGTAGTGCCACAAAGTTATTCACTCTGTCTTTGTGGTTTAGTTTCTTGGAGACTGGATAGTAGCGTGCTAAGAAGACATCCCTTAGTTTGTTCCAAGTGAAGATTGAGTTGTATGGGAGCTCAGTGAACCACATAGCAGCCTCTCCCTTCATTGAGAGAGGAAACACTCTGAGACCTATTACATATAAATCCAAATCAGGCCTTCCTACACAACCTTTACACACTTCCCTTACCTTAGCTATATGGGCATGTGGATCCTCAGAAGGTGTCCCTAAAAAAAAAACCTTTGGCAGTGAGCATTTGCATTAGGCTACAAGTTACCACAAAGGTGTGTCCTGTGGGTAGAGGAGGCAAGACAAGTGGCCCATCTGAGTCTTCGATGTTATCATAGCCTCTGTAGTATGCCTGGGTCCGTGGAACGGGATTTTGTCCCCTCTATTGGTGTTCACCTGGAGCATCGTGTAACATCTGACCATGAACATCAACTGGAGCTGGGATGTTCTGGTTCGGATCATCATCATTTATTCCCAAGTTTTGATTAATATTGCGCAGTGTACGCTCTAATTCGTAATCGTAGGGAAACAAGGGTTCTATTCCTCCTCGTGTATTTGGCATACAAGGAGGATAGTTCTGAAAAAAATCAAAAACAATAAAACAAAGTAAAATCAAGAAAATATCAACTAAACTATAGTAATAAGTTCAAGTTAATCTAAAAGCTATAATCCCCTGCAGCTGCGCTAAAATTTGATACGCTCAAACTTACTTCTCAAATAAGAAGTAAAGCGGTCGTGTCAAGTAAATAACCAAACTAGTGAGGTTGGGATCATTCCCACGAGGAAAATAGTCTAGACTTAACTTCAATCTGTTATTACTATTGTTTGGTCAATGACTTCCTTGGAAAGCAAAAACAATAAATGGGGGGTTTCTAATTCTAAAGGAATGAAAATAACTAACGCAATTGAAAGAGACACATAACAGATTTAAAAGTTGGATTTTAATCAATTAATCAAAGTAACTAGGGTTTGCGTGTTCCCCACAGGTTCATAACTTGATAATTCTAACTATAACAATTCTTTCCTAGTATCTTGCATGCAAAGTGATAGGTTATGTATTTCTAAATCCTTGGTCCGGCATCTTGAAAATTTCGCTCCGCACCTTTGTCCGGCAACGTGTGTTGCTTTCCTAACCCTTATCTTTACCTCATATTAAGCATCATATTCGATATTTGACTAAGTTATTACCTCGTACCAATCAATACTAGCCTATTAGATAGTATACACTAAATCTATAATGATAATTCTTTTCCTATTATCTACCTCCTTGGTCCGGCAAGTAGCATTAAGGCGAGTTCTAACGTTGGCCATCCGTTAAAAAGAATTCTAAGCGAAAGAATTATTAATACATGCAAGACACTATTCTAGAATTGTTATTTTAGTTAGGTTTTATCTCATTATTTCCCTATGGTTCCCATAACCCTAGTTATGGAGTTTAGTTACTCATAGTCATAATCACAATATTCAAATATATTAAATTAGAATTCATGTATTTACTTCAATGAGAAAGAGTAAAATCCGAGAGTTTGGTTGACTAATCACAAAAAATCACCAACAATCAATGATAATGAAAAGTCTAACAATACAATGTTTACTAATACAGTGTCTAACAATACGGAGTCTAACAATGATCCACAGTCTAACAATACGGAGTATAACCTCAAAAACAAGGTTTTTCGAAGTATTTATTGAAAATAAAAACCTAATTAAACAAGGACTCTATTTGCTGGAAATCTTCCAAAATGTGGCTGGGTCGACGGATCTCGCGACGGATCATCATGATCACGACGGACCGTCATGGACTCCGTCGTCCCATACTTATATAATTTCTTCTGCTGCTCTTCTTCATTACCCTCGACGGAAAGTTTGACGGACCGTCATAGGCACAACGGTGCGTCGAGGATCTTCGTTCCAAAACACTTCAACTCTTGGAATATGGGTACTGGGATTACTTCTATGAACTTCATGACGAACCTGCAGGACGGACTGTCATAGACACGACGAACCGTCACAAGCTTCGTAAGCCCACACTTGGTTAGACTTCCCCTTCTTCCTTCAGCAGCTGCACTACGCTGCCACCTACGGGCCGTCACAAGAACGACGGACCGTCATATGCTCCGTAGGTGGTCTCTTCTACATTTCTTCGCTCAAAATCTCCGCATTCAGCTTTGGACAGATTTCCTGCAAAATAAAAAGAAACTTATATAAAAATTAGCACAAAAAGGCTTTTGGACACACTAAACATAAGGAAAAAGTACTAATAATATCGTGAAACCATGGTATATCAACACCCTCAACTTAAATTCGTTGTTTGTCCTCAAGCAACGCACTATGACTCAATACAAAATCTTTGTACAATAGTATCCAGGTTTTATCCTTTGCAACAATTTGGCTATCAATCCCGATTAATCTCATCAAATCTATGCATGCTATCACTATTAGGCTTGAATTATGTGGGATCAGAACATGACACAGACTCACCATGCACTAACACCTATCCTCTCTAATTTCTCACCGAGGTACTAACAATTTCGGTATTGCAACTAGTGTCCTCACTTTAAAACAAAATCCTCCTTTTTCACACAACGATTTCAGTTTGATCATAAGGATTACTTTTCAAAACTCCCTCTCAGAACAAAGTCACACTCATTTATACCTATTGCCATAAGATTTCCCTTATTTTCACTGCCTTAAGTTCTCTATACAACCCTTAGGATCACGTTAGGACTTTTTTAGCTAGTAACATAGGCTCAGGGTCAGGTAGGGTTTATTTAGGTATACTTTAGTGACTTTTTTCCCTCCTTGACATATCGGCTAAACATTCCACTTTCTATCATTTTATCTCGCCCAGTTTCTCATATTCTTTCGCCTTGCTATTTTCTCTTCTTTCTTCATTTGTGTAAGTGACTCTCTTCTTTTCTTGCTTGTATTTCTTGTATAATTTTATTTTTATTTACTTTTATTTCGACTAATTCTTGAGTTACTTTACTTTTGTTCTTTCAACCCCACTTTCCAGACCATTCCTCATAATAGCCACACTCAACTCATGGCTTTGCCATGATTCAAGGTACACAATACCCAAAGTTGGGTCAGGGCCATAACGAAGGTTGTTTACTGTATCATCCACCCTCAACTTATTCTTTTGGAATAAGCTGTGATGCACATGTCCAAGGAGGGACCAGGGCCAACACATTGTTCCCAGAAAAGATTAGTTGGGGTGAAAAAGAAAGATCTAATTTAAGCTTAGATCATTTGGATCAAAGAAGGATAAATTTCATTTGGTTTCTTTTACTTAGGATAGAAATAAGATATATTGAATAAGGGCCTATGATCCTTTCCTAATTGTCTATTACAGCTTACTTTTAGCAGGACTAACCAGACAAGTTCTAGCTCAGTACCAATAGTGGACTATTCGAATTTTCCTCACACTTACTTGACATTTCATCACTATACCATATTATCAGACACCTAGTTTGAATTTTAGACTTAGGGTAATGCAATGGTGTAACCCTATGTCATGCTTAGGGCCACACAATTATCAATTACTATGCCTAGTGATGAATCTTTTTCAAGTTTATGAGGATATCATTTTAGCCATCATGCTCCAGAATTAAACTATGTACAAAAGATATAGACATGCCGGCTCAATAATAAAAGTAATCAGTCTTTTGGGGAAAAATAACACAGGCAAGAAAACGCCAAAAGAGGATAGTGAATTGGGCTACTCTGACTTCACCCTAACACTCACTTTCCATTTACCCCACCCCCAACGAAAAAACATGCAATTGTCCCCAATGCATAAAAATTTAAATACTAGAGTGGTAGGTGAAGCAAATATGTGGCGTGAAGCGCCGTCGATCAGCGAGCTGGTGGGTCCGGTTCCCCAGAACCCACATCCTCTGCAATCTGGACACCCTGAGTGGTGTCCTCAGCAACAACCGCACCATCAGTAGGGCCTCCTTTTATCTCCACAGTGCGGGAGCTAGATGCCCCAGTCGCTAACTCTGATACTCTCATCTGGTGCGCCTCCTCCTCAGCAAGTGAGGCTCTCCTCGCAGCCTCCATCTCTTGGCGCTCCTTCTTCCATGCTCGCGCCTCATACTCTGCTCGACCCCTACGCCTCTTGGCATTCTCTCGAGGGGGAGGTGGTGGAATCTCTGAAGTGCCAAATAGGGCAGCCAACACTGTGTCTTAAGAAGGCCCGACAGAAGGGGCCTCAGACTCCGACATCCTAGCCTCTAACATCATGTCGATATCTGTACGAAGATTGTCAACTGCAGCCTGAAGAGTCGACACATACATCGGAGGGGCTGGTCGGGCAAACACCCTCAACTCAAAGGCGTCCAAGCGTTGGTGAACCTCAGCGATCTTCCGCTCTGTATACTGTACCATTTTCCACTCTAGGCGCTCTTCTGACTCAGTAATCGACTTCCGCATCCATGGCTGGATATGATACAGAAGTGTAGCCATTTGTGCCTCTAATTTTTGGACCATAGCAAGCGGGATCAGTGCCGGTAGAGGGGCTATGCGAGAGGAGCTTGGGGCACTGCTACTACCCGGGATAGACTCGACCGGGGTAGTGTCAGTTGACGCCGCCTGTGTAGCTGTGCAGGCCTGGGCTACCGTATGAGCAAGATCATCAGCAAGTGGGGGCAGCTCTAGATGGGGCCCTCTGCGTGGAGCCAACTCATTGGCCTCATCTGTGATGAGGCCGACGTTAACAGTGCCCTGCGGGGTGTTGAGCTGATCTACGTACCATATAGGCACACTTGTGGACCTGCAGAGAGCAAAGATCATGCACGGGAAAGGGTAAGTAGTAGTGACCTTGAAAGCCCTCTCGTGCATGACTGCCTGTAGAAGCCACGCGAAGTCCACCTCAAACCCGGCTATCATCGCCGCCATCAACACTGCTCGATCCAATGTAACGATATTATCAGCAGTTGTGGGGGGAAGGGAGTGACGGACAATCAGCCACAAGAACTTTGCCGTGAAAGTGAGGTTGGCCTTGTTGATGGCCCCCTTTGGCTTAGTTACCCAGTCGGCACCCTGTCCATCAACTGACAGGTGCAGGGCCATCCACCTCTTGGTGGTATATCTCAGTGATGGCTCGCGCAGGAACTGGACATCATTAACTATCTTCCAGCGGTAGTCAAACTCGGCAGTGACAGGGGTCCGAGTAGCATAAACACCCTCGCCGTATAGAAACCGGCGGATGGCAGGCAGGGAAATGTCAACCTGTACGCCCCGTACTCGGAACTGCTCCAGTGGGACCTGTTTAGCGGGGGAAGACCGCCCATCTATCTGTGATCGGAGAGTCGCTACGTAGGATGCGTAAAACTCTCGGACCATTTCTTCACTGTAACGTCCCAACGGTCGTGCTAGCCACTCCAAGCGATGCCTGGTGAAGAGATTGTGGATCTCAGGCATCGTCGGGAGCCTACCTATAAGGACCCACCGCTCCAAGGTGAGTGTTTGAGTCATCACTCCTTTATCAGTCAGGAACATGGCGTCGGAGTAGACTTGAAATTGCCCGTCGACACACCACCGATTAGGCAGGTCAGTGGAGAACCCTGAAGGAGAGTCTCTGACTAGTATGATGGTATGTGCAGGACGGACCGTCACAGGTACGACGGTCCATCGTAGGTGTCCGTCGTAGGACACTTGAAAAAAAAATATGGAGACCCTTAGGAGAGGGGTCTCTGACCGTCATGACGGCCATGCAGGACGGACCATCGCGGGTATGACGGTCCGTCAATTGATTCCGTCGAAGGACACTTAGAAAAAGTGAGAGACCCTTAGAAATAGGGTCTCCTACAACCAGAACAGTTGTGCAGGACGGACCATCGTGAAGAAGACGATCCGTCACATGTGTCCATTGGGGGACACTTAGAATAAAAAATGAGAGACCCTTAGAAACAGGGTCTCTGACAACCAGAACATTTGTGCAAGACGATGGTCCGTCACATATGTCCGTTCGAACAGGGTGCTAGGGCTTTTGGAACGAACCCTACGACGGTCCGTCGTGGGTACGCCGGTCCATCATCAGGGTCTCGTTCGGTATATCAGTGACAGAACTGGGGGTAGCCCATGCATACCCGATGAACCCTGATCAAACTTGTAGTGTTTTTGACCTACGTTTGTCTAACCCAACTACCTAGGAAACTAGAAATGCAAAAGCACCTATGTCTAGGGTTGTAAACACGGAAATTTCAAACATTTTTAACCTAGGTTAGACAGAATCTTATAATAGAAATGAACATATGACGAAGAACTAATATAATACTAATTAATAAGCAAAAATTCAAGATAAATGAGTAGAAATTAGAGACACATACCTTAGAATTGGAGAAAAACAAGATGGGCAAGTACTCAGTAACCAAGAAGACACCCACAACAGCAACTCCTACTAGTAGATGATAAGTTCTAGGGCTTTGGAGATTTTTGGGGAACAATGATCGAGGGAGAGAATGTGGAAGTTTAAAAGAGAGGGAAATGGGAGGTAAAATGAAGGAATGGGGTGAAATGAGGGGGTTGGGGGGGTTTAAACGGTCTGATTTTGAAAAAGACTCCCGTCGTGTTGGGTCAGGTACGACTCATTAATCACACGACGATTCCCTGACGATGGCCCGTCTCAGTTGTGATGAACCGTCGTTGGTTCCGTCCTTAGTGCCCTAGTTTGAAAATAACATAAAGACGTACCTGGTACGACGGAGTCATACGACGGTTTGTCGCAGGCGCAACGGTCCGTCGATGTATCTGTCAGTGTCTACTGTAGAGTAATTTTCTGCAGAATTTCCTGGTGATGTGCCAGCAAATTTAAAAACCCATTACTAGAAAAATGCTACCATTACTAAAAAGACTATACGTATTGGGTTGCCTCCCAACAAGCTCTTGATTTAATATCGCGGCACGACTGGGGACACTTGATTACTCAGACTTCATCAAGATGGTATGCCTCTATGACTTCATTCCCCGATGCTTTATGCCCAAAATAAAGTTTTATTCTATCTCTATTCATCTTAAACCGCACTGCCTCCTTTGATTTTAACTCAACTGCTCCATGAGAGAATACTAGGATAATCAAGTAAGGGCCAGTCCATTTGGACTTGAGCTTGCCCGGAAGACAAGGCGACCCAGAACAGTCTACAAGCACCAAATCCCCAAGCATAGGAAATAAGTGGCGGCGGTGCGTGGCTCTTTTTGAATACCAAGCGAGCGGGGATAAGATGCCGGAACATCCTGCTGCAGACTCATCAGCCACCGACAACACCATCACCGTCAAGCGTTATGCCCCTCCCAATTAGTGGAATCGTTCACTCGGCAGGCGAAAATCTGGAGGAGATTGACTTGAAAGAGCTAGCAGCTATGCTAGTGATGGAGAGAAGAACCAAATGAGCGCAGCTAAGTCTGTATCTGATGCTGGAGTCAATCGAGTAAATGATTATCCTCCAACAAAGTTAATACCGCTACAAGGATGTTGTACAAGCGAAGCTTTTCAGCTACTAAATGACCGCTGGGCAGCTGCTCTGAATGCTCATAATAATTTATTAGAAGATTCTCGTGAAAGGCCTGTAATGTACACAAAAATATCACCTTGGGGGCATCCTTTGCTTCCACATCAATTGATGTCACAAGCAGGAGCTGAATCTTCTACTGGCCAGAAGGATTTTCTAAGCAAACTTCAGATGGCTATGCTCAATACACATGTCAATTTCGATGCCCAAATGCTACCCATCAAGTGGTCAAAAACTAAGGAGTTTCAGAATTATTTGCAATGTAATGTTAGATACCTGTTATCAGCCATCATCAATCCTGAATAACTACTACGTATTTAACCTGTTGAAAAAAAAAAAAAACTCTTGTTTTGCCATTTTTTGTTCATTCTCCTTCTTTATCTTTTCTTTATAGGATATGGAAGATACGGATTGGAGCTCACCACTCTGCCTTACAGTCCTACACACGTTGAAGGTCGCTTATTCATCATTCAACCGAAATTTGATCTGCCCCTTCTCCATATCAACTAATGCTCTACCTGTAGCAAGGTGGTGGTGGTGGTGGCCTAGGCATCGGAATTACCTTGATAGGTACTTCTGCATCTTTTCCATTACTTTCCTCTGCTTCACCACTACCCTTTACCACATTATCATTATCCTTTCTCACATTTTCCTCAGTAGACGACATAGGTGGGTCAATGGATTGCTTACCACCCCGAGTAGTGATCGCCAAACAGTGCGCATCATTTTTTGGATTTTAGACAGTGTTGCTAAGAAGAGTTCTCGGTTTCCGTGTGTTCCCTGTCGCAGATAATTGGGCCATTTGCAACTCGATTTGTTTAATCGATATTGCATGTGTATCAACTTTTTGCCCAATACTAGCTAAATCACACCTTAACTCTTTAATGTGCTCATCACTAGCATCGAACCTCCTCATCATTTTGTGAAACATATCCTCAACTCGCGCCATACTATCTCCACCATCCCTACGAGTAACTTCATGATTTTGAGGAGGGACATAGGGCCCATTCCTATCATTTCTATTACCGTAGTTACCCCTGTTGAAGTTGTTGTCGCAGTTGTAGTTTCCATCTCGGACATAATGACCCTCACGGTTATAGTTACCATAGTTCTGACCTTGGCGCCAATTAGCCTGATTTGAGCTTTGGGCACTTGGTCGAAAACCCCCCATCTCCTCATTTACTACATAAGTGTCCTCCGCATTATAGCATTCCTCATTAGGAGGTGGTGGTTTAGCCAAGTAGTTGACTACATTTATCTGTTCTGCACCCTAGTGACATGTTTTAGTACCAACCCAAGCTCAGTTCTCATCTGAGCCATTTCTTCACGAATCTCATCTGTTGCTGGGTTGTGAGTGGACTGCACTGCGAAGGTGTTTCTCCCTGATCAGACTTCCTAGTACTCCAAGCTTTTTTATTTCGGGAGATTTTCTCTAATCTTTCAGCAATCTCAGCATAAGGACACTCCCCATAAGATCCACATGCTATAGTTTCCAACGCCGCTTTATTGTTACCATCCTGTCCCCCATAGAAGTATTCCTTTAGTGACTCATCATCTATACGGTGATTTGGAACACTTCTCAAGAATGAGGTGAATCTATCCCAAGAACTACTGACTGACTCTCCTGGTAGTGCCACAAAGTTATTCACTCTGTCTTTGTGGTTTAGTTTCTTGAAGACCGGATAGTAGCGTGCTAAGAAGACATCCCTTAGTTGGTTCCAAGTGAAGATTGTGTTGAATGGGAGCTCAGTGAACCACAACTTTTTCACACTGCCCTTACCTTCCCTATATGGGCATGTGGATACTCAAAAGGTAGCCCCAAAAACAAACCTCTGGGAGTGAGAATTTGCATTAGGATACTAGTTACCACAAAGGTGTGTCCTGTGGGTAGAGGAGGCAAGACAAGTGGCCCATGTTAGTATGCTATGTTATCATAGCCTCTGTAGTATGCCTGGGGCCGTGGAACGGGATTTTGTCCCCTCTGTTGGTGTTCACCCGGAGCATCGGGTAACATCTGACCATGAATTTCAACCGGAGGTGGGATGTTCTGGTTCGGATCATCAACATTTATTCCCAATTTCGATTCATTTTGCGCAGTGTACGCTCGAATTCGTGATCGTAGGTAAATAAGTGTTCTCTTCCTCTCTGTGTATTTGGCATACAAGGAGGATAGTTCTGAAAAAAATCAAAAACAATAAAACAAAGTAAAATCAAGAAAACATCAACTAAACAATAGTAATAAGTTCAAGTTAATCTAAAAGCTATAATCCCCGACACCGGCGCCAAAATTTGATACGCTCAAACTTATTTCTCAAATAAGAAGTAAAGCGGTCGTGTCAAGTAAATAACCCAAATAGTGAGGTTGGGATCGTTCCCACGAGAAAAATAGTCTAGACTTAACTTCAACATGGCTAGTTTGAAGAAGAAAAAGTTTGATCATATTTTGTCTTTGAAATTTTTGAGAGAAACTCTCTAGATGGAATTTTATCTAAATATGAAGGATTACCACGTCTAAATGTAGAACAAAAACACGAAAAAAATATAAACAAAGCTTGAGAATCCAACACCATGGATGTTCTTGAGCTTCATCTTCAATGGAGGTTTCTAGAGAGAGCTTTGTTTTGGAGGGAACTCTAATTTTTAGAATTGAATTAGAAAATGGGTTGTCACGTTTTTAGCCAACTACATATACCCAAAAATAACCCAATAAATCACCTACGGTAAGTTTAGGATGTGGGGTGAAGTTCTCATTAGCCCCTTAATGAGACAGCACGCCTGACAGGTAATTGCAGGCTGCATCGATGCCTAGCAGTTGATGAGGCATCCCCTGGTTGACGAGCCGTCCTGTTACTCAATCTTTTTGAATGAAACTCCTTCATGGAGTTCTTATCTCACACTTATAAAAGTGGAGCAACGCCTCCCATTGACGATTCGTCGGTTGAGGAATGAGGCATCCATTGAGGGCTCGTCAATTGACACTGCCAATGCAATGTCTCGACAACCTTTGTCTTATCCTTGAGGGCCTCCTGTGGTGACCTTGGTGAGTCGTAACCAGATGATTCCAACATAAATATATACCTATAAATGTCAAGGACCTTCCATAGAAGTTCACCCACAATAAACACTCGCAATAAAAAAATGTTAGGCACATTCAAGTTGCACTTGCACGTCTCAAGGGCTAACTTTTGAAGGTCTTGGACATTTGACTTCCAAATGACTTCACATCATACATGAATACTTTTAAATGCTTAATTACAATTTTAACAAGCTTATATGCACATGTGAGGAACTAGACACCCTAACTCATATTGGTGGTCTTACATTAGTGTTTGTTAATGCTACAGTTTCCCTAAAGTAAAACATACAATGGATGATGTAAGGAAAATAAATAGTATAACCTAAGTGAAGTTTCTTTGTGTAGGTGAGGGTATGAGACTTAACCTATGCATTGCACAAGTATCTCTTGAAGGGAGTTCTAAGAAGGTGTCCTAATGTATATGAATATCTTTATGTTCCATATGCATGACATTGTAGTGCTTTTTACTTGTTGTGAGGCAATGCATGGTATGAGTCCTAATGAGTCTATATGATGTGGTCTTACCTACTATGCAGAATATTGTCTTATTGACTATATGATTAAGGTCTTACTTGGGATGTATGAAGTTCTCTATACTTGTCTTATTGTTGTATGAAGCAAATGGTATGCTTGTGGTCTCATTGTGAGTTTATTATGTTTGTGTGAGGTTATGTGACATGAAATGTACATTGTAGTAGTAGGCTTAGAGTGAGATTGTGAGTAAGGTCTTATGAAGTGAACTCAAACTAGGTTAATGTTTACTATTGTCTTACTAATATGATGTTGGAAATCTTTACTTGTATGTGCTCTTGTAATGAGTTCTGCTGTGTGGTTCATGAAGTATGTTTACCGAATGTGAAGTATGTGTCTTATGATATGTTATGCTTCAATGTGTATATGTAGTGTGATTAATCTACGTTGTAAGTATGATTTTCTTGTTGCCTTAAGGTGATGCTTGAGTGTGGATAGTGTAATCGACGTTATCTATACATTGCACCAAGTGTCACGAGAGGGTTACTTGGGAAGTTAAGGAATTAAGAAGAAAAAGAGTTTACTATAAATGGACCAAAAGGTTACTGTAAAAGGAAAGGAGATTACTGTAGAGTGGTTCTAATTGTGCCTTAAATGCATTGTTTGATTTTATGTGAAGTTGTGACTATTGTTATGCCTAAATGAAATATGTGGATTATATGATGCTTATTAAATCATGATTTAAGAAGTTTTCAGAAAAGGCATGGGGCATGATTTAAAAGTAAAATTTTCTTTTAAATACATGTTTTGCATGGTTGCCATACTTGATTCATTTTTGTACTAACACCTTTCTTCTTTGCCAATTTAGACAAAGTGTAGGTTATGGATCCTTAAAAGCTATCTCAAAGGTGAAGGGTTTGGTATGTGGTTCCCAAGCTCAATAAAAGGGACCCGTAAGTTTATAGATTTCCTATGTAAAGTATTTACATCATATAATAGTTTAGTTTATGATTTTATATTATAAGGGTCGTGTCCCTAATGTACTCAATGCTATTTAGTCTAACATGGAAAAGAGAATTAGAGTTTTTACTATGTATTATGATATTTTTTATATATTATGGAAGTGATGTTCTAGCTAAATTTATATATATGATGTGCTATGAATTTTTTAAATTATCCGCTAAATTTACCTCTGACAACGCGTTGAATGATAAGTATTGGATTGTATAATACCTCCAAAAGGCCAATACGCCATGTTACTTCTATGGGGTGCTCCCCTGTCGCAACAAGATCTCAACAATAGTGCTTGGAGCACTAAAAAGACGGACATAGGCAAAACACCTTCGTGGTACAAGATTGAAAAAACTCCACAGCCGATGAAATTCTTTAAGAGATGGGCAGATGAGAACTGAATTTGGGTTGATATTTAATCATGTGAGTGGAGTCATAGGGAAAGTGAATTGGGGGAATTGTTTGTCTAAACCACCACCAATGGCAGATGAGTATTACTATGAAGAGGATACATACGCAGTTAATGATCAGATGGGGGGTTTCTGTCAAAACACCTAAGGTTCCAATAAATATAATTGGAGCCAAGATTAAGTAAACAAATGTCGGGTCTATGGTAATTACAACCGATAGAGTTAATATGTGATGAGAACTACAATCACGACAACAACTTAAACCGGATTCCTATAGAAATAGAAATGAATAGGGTGGACCATATGTTCCACCTCAAAATAGAATTATCCAAATTTCATGTTTAGCACCCACGGTATTAGTTGTAACTTCCGTAGAACACCCCCTAGAAGTAACATGGCGTACCTGACCTCTTGGAGCTCTTGTAAAATCCCATAATTATCATTCATCGCATTCTCATTGGTAAATTTAGCAGAAAATTTAAAACATTCTTAGTATATCATATGCTAGAACATCACTTACTTTATATATAAAATATCATAATATATATTTAAACTCTATGTCTCTTTTGCAACTTATACTCAACATTATAAGAATACTTTAGGGACAAGTAACTTACAACATAACTCAATAAGTAAACTTACTATATATCTTCACAATAAACTAACACTTAGGAAATCCTTGAACTTAAGGATTCCTTTCCTTGATCTTGCAAATCACATATCAATATCCTCAACATTAAATACATTCTTTAAGCATACATAATGTACACTTTGAGTAAAAAAGATGAGAATAATGGAGTGAGTATTGAAATGCACTAAGTATGACAATCATTTAGAAGTATGCATTTAAAAGGACATTTTATTTGAAACCATGCATTATACCTTTTTGTGTAAATCTCAAAAAACATTGATACAATAATCATTATACAATTTATATGTTTAATATAGACATTAATTGGTCACACATCATAAAAAATCACACATGGAATTTAAGTCACATTTGGGGTCAGTTTAGAGTAACCTCCTTAAACATTACATTAAGCATTTTTCTTGTTACCGTGAACTTCTTTAACTTCTTTTCGTTAACTGTAAGGCCACAAAGAAATCATACATACATCTTACATAAGCCAACACAAACCATCACAGAAATATAGTACATCATAGAAACATTTAAGCCAAGACCCTAATGACATTAGAGTAAGGTCTAGTCGTTATGAACATATACTAACTATACTTCACAAAAAATGTTAAACGACCTTACTCATAATCCCAATTTAAGTCTACTAGTAAAATGCACATGTGAAGCCCCATAACCTCACACATACCTAGTAATCCTATTATAAGACCTCAAGTTTGAACAATTGCTTCATACATTAACAAGGCAACATAGACAACATCATTTATGCCAAGAAAGAGCTTCAGCATTTAGTTATTAAGACCTACATTATGCATGTAGGGACAATACCACATCATATAGACTCATACTATTCATTTCATTAAAATAAGTAGATAGCTCTACAATGTCATTCGTAAGGAACATAAACACAGTCACATGCATTAGAACACTGTCCTAGAACTTCCTAAAGAGCTTCTTGGGTAATATATAGGTAAGTTCATTACTCTCACTTACACTAACAAACTTCCCTTTGGTCATCCTAGTTACAGTCCTAGTAATTTACTTGCATTGTCCCTTTTTTTTAGAGAAACTATAGCCTTAACCGACACTAAGACCATGGGTGCTAAAGATGGAATTTGGTGTTGCAAAGCCTTACACAAATTGAAAGTTCTATGTGATATCACTTGCTAGATACTATGTGGTAAGCATCGTTTACGAAACTTTGAGGTATATGTGGGAACTCTCTTTATGCCTATTGAGGTGTTGTATTTATCAAATTATGGATATATCACTTTATGCGATTTTGCGATGAATGTAAATACGTCATTAGGTCTATGGTTATCTACCTTTATACATTCAGACAGGATACCCCTCATCTTCAAGTTCCCTCAATGAATGTAAATACGTCATTAGGTCTATGGTTACCTACCTTTGTACATTCAGACAGGAGACCCCTAATCTTCAAGTTCCCTCGGTACTAAGCTAAGTTCCCTTTATTGAAACACCTTCATTAACATTACTTTATAAAATTAGACTTAGGAGATTGACTCCTCCTATGCTTAGCTCATACATTATAGATGAGAGTTCATCAACTTATATCATGCAAAAAACCCTTTCCCATTGACATAACATATTCAATACCTGTCTAGCTTAGGGTACACTTGATAACACCTTTGAAGGCCCATCAATTGACTAGACAATCATACATGTGTGTGTATACATATATGTGAGCAATCCTTCCACATAACACATTAAGTCCTCACATGTTCACACATTAATGCATAAGTCTACTTATGAGGAATCCTTTCATATAAACACATTAAGAAACTATGCACATTCATAAAATAACCATGCATTCATATTCATATATATAAAGGAAATCAAACCTAAGAACTATCCTATAAAGGCGCACACGTTCAAAGAATACACAAGGTCACATACCCTTGCCAACACTAATAAATGTATCAAGTCATCCTAATTATTGATAAATCATATACTTCATAGGTACATATAATTTATGTGCATAATAGCAAAAATATACCTTTTTAAATAAATGTTTTTTCATGGTTGTCTTACTTAGTACATTTTCGTGCAAACACAATTCTTCTTTACCTTTTTGGACAAAGTGTAGGTTATGGATGCTTAAATTGTATCTATAAGATGAAGGGCTTGGTGTCTGGTTTCCAAGATCAACAAAAGGGACCCTTGAGTTCATGGATATCTTATGTCATGTTTTATATCATATGATAGTTTAGCTTATGATTTTCTTTTAGAAGGGTTGTGTCCCTAATATACCCAATGATGTTGAGTCTAAGCTGGAAAAGAGGTGGTGACTACCATGCAATGCCCATCATTCTTTGTATTGATAATAAGTTGTTTTGGAGAGTTCCTAGTTTGCGTGGGTTCATTGCATTAGACAAAGGATTCATCTGTAGGTCAAGATGATTTATTAACACCGCATATGAATTCATCATTTGTCCAATGCCTTATAGCTCACCTTTTATCTCCTTCGAAGTCTAATCAGTTGCTTCAAATCTCTTTATCATCTTCTGTCTCATATACTCAACACGCCCTATACTACGTTCACCATACCTAGGTACAACTTCCCTATTTTGAGGTGGAACATATGGACCACCCTGTTATTTTCTATTACCATAGGATTCTGGGTGAAGTTGTGGTCGCGATTGTAGATCTCATCTCAGACATATTGACCCTCTCAATTGTAATAAACATAATCCTTACCTTTGTTTCCTTGATCTTGATGTCAATTATCCTAATTGGAACCTTGGGTGTTTTAACAGAAAACCCCCATCTGATAATTATTTGCATATGTATCCTTTAAATAGTAATACTCATCTGCTAGTGGTAGTGGTTTAGAAAAATAGTTCCCCGAATTCACTTTCTCTACGCCTCTGCTCATATGCTTCAAGATAGACCCTAATTTAGTTCTTGTCGGCCCATATCTTCAAGTGTTTCATCCGCTGTGAAGTTGATTCTAGCCAGTACCTCTATGGTGTTTCTCCTTCCTAAGACCCCAAAAGGTAAGACAAGAAGGGGCTATCCATACACCCCCTTCAAGATATACCATAGTGATCCTTAAGACTACCAACCATAGGCTTACTTCGCACGGGAAAAAAGTCCACACTGTTGGCTAGAAATTTCAAGGACATTCACACATTAAGGACTTCATGTATGTACACTTCTCCAATAGGACTTATAAGTCACACTAAGTGCAATAAGAGAGTAGCATCCAATACTACTACTCCGACTTAGTTCTCCTTGAGGATTTCCTTGGATTAAGCACTATACATTAGTCATACAAAGCTTTATAAAATAAAACTTAACGTCAGCTTTCTTCCTTAATATTAGACCTAATGTCATCTAACTTCATTTACAAATCATGATAACTATTTCATATAATCATATAAAATACACCAAGACTGCCGTTTCAGATTTTCTAATTAGTGCAATGGATAGATAGTGTCGCATACCATTACCTACACAAGAAGTACGTTATATTAGGAGACCTTAGTTCATACACTTCATACAAAACACACCAAGACTCCTCATTCAGAAGGTATACTTAGTTCATCGGATAGATAGTGTCCTATACCACCTACCCTAAGTACTATATTCTTTTAGGAGACTTAGTCCATTCATTGTTTTGTGGGGGAATAAGTTTAAACGACATACACCATGAGAGATTGACATGGAATCTCGATACTACCCTTATTGGATGAGGGTTCCCCACTTGCCTAGGGTTGGGTCTGTATCATAGCTTTTACATGGTTTTTACAATAGATACACCTATGCGAGCGCATAATTGGGATAAGGAGTTTTATACTAAGTAACTCATTCTCTACTAATGAGGAGTACTGATCTCAAGAGATACATTGGGTACAACATCTCTATTCACAATGTGCACCCACTCCTTCTTCAAATCCTCTCGGTGGTAGGTACAACTCCCCCCACTGAGTCTTAAACATTCTTTTCTATAGACTAAGGTATATCTAGTTAGCACCACATCTCAACTCACGAATAGTACTTATCCCTAGAGGTTACATTAGAATATTTCATATCAACTCACGAAGGGTATCCAACATCCAACTTATCTTAGAAATCTCTTGGGAATAGTGAGACTGCTATTAAGCACTTCATCCAAGCTTCTATTTGGTTTTGAGAGAATCATTCTGGAGAGAAGCTTTTGGCTTTTACGAAATGAAGTGTAAAATTAGGTCTTACTGTTTGAACCCCCTTAATATGCCTAAAAGACCCTAAAATTATCATCCATTGTTCATAGAAAGTGTAAATTTACCAAACACCCCAAGCCAAGGCATAATTTTGATAGGTTTTAAAGGTACCCACCTATGCCCCTAACATATTGATCATCACACACTCGACGCCCCTTGTGTCACACTCGGTGAGTAAACCTCAATTGCGACCGGTGTTGTCATCATCTCTGAGGACTCAGAAAGTCCTCTTAGCGTTCGTCATAGTATGTCAACAGTTGAAATTGTAGAAAATTAAAAACTTTTACATACTTATGTGAAGTGTAGTTCCACTTCATAATTAAGATTCATAATACCATACAATATTATAAAACTTTGTCTCACATGTATAAAACCTCTAAAGAGTAAGAATATGGCTTAGACAATAAATAGTCAATATTTCACATAGGCCTTAAAACAAAAGAATCTTAAGAACATAAATTGAAACAAAATATTCTTTAAATCGACTAAATTCTTCATAAGCTAAAGTATGAAATTATAGCATCCCCCACCATGAAGACCTACCAAGAGTTGGAGAAAGAGTTCCAAGTTTATTCTATCGACCTTCTAAATCTTCAATGCCCGGACCCTACATTTGTAGTAATATAAAGTAATGGGGTTAGTACGCCACCTGTACTAAGTATGGGTATACGCAGATGACATAAAAGGATATGCACTAAAAAGGATCATTTATCATTTCTTTAGAAAGCATGCTAAGTAATGTGAATGTCTTCCATGCACATACCCCAGAACCTATACAAGCTAAGAACTTCATCAACATATAATATGGTCATAATCAAAGACATCTTATCTTAGAGTCATGTTTACATTTCATATTCAAAGATCACATTCATATACGTAACGTATAAAACACTTACCAATGATTCCATCCGCCAAACTACAAGTGGAAAGGTCATGTGAAGCCCCATAACCCCACACAAACAAGTAGATAAGATAGTAGACCAGAGTAAAGCTTTGCTTCATATAACTTGTAACATAAGTAACCACCACTTCATTTAACAATATAACCCAAAAACATTTTCATCATAATGACCAGCATCATATATGAGTAACATAATGTATCATATACATATATCTTTCATGTTATAATATTACATAAGACAATCTCCTAGGATTTCCCTAAGAGTCAACTTGTACAGTGTCTAGGTAGAGTCTCATACCCCTACTTATACTAAGTAGGCTCCTCAAGTTACCCTAGTCAATGTCCATTTACTTTATTTCATTTTACATGTTGTAAAATACACCTTAACCAACATAAACCATGTGAGCTAAACATGGAATCTGGTGTCACAGAACCCCACACCAAAAGAAAGTGGTCTACCGGCAAAAGTAGAAACAAATTTGACATAGCTTTCTAAGTGGATCCACTAGCTAGTATCATATGGAGGCAACATAGTTCTAGAACTTGGATATGTATTAGAGACCCGTAGTTACACATTACATGGAATCTTCAATCTCATGAGAGTTATTGTGAACTTGCCTTCAAACTATGGAAGAGACACCGCTCATATCTAGTTCATTAGTGCTTATCTTGATTTTCTTTCTTAAATAACCTTTCATTGGTCTTTTATCATAATGTTATCATAGATAACATTAGTTTAACTCCTTGTATAAACATGATCATGACCACTTTGGGATTAGATGAGAATTTCCTTTCATTCTTAGCCTTCGTTTGGAAAAGAGAGTGTTTCTTGAAAGATAGAATTTTAGTTTGAATCTTATTTGGATGTATAAAGTAGTACAAAATTCACCTAATATCCATATATAGTCTTCCTATAAATTAACCAAAAGACCCTACACTTATATGGGTCTTTTTAAGAAGTTAAATTATGAACAATCATACGTAACCATCATATTAATAAGAACATGCATCACACGATATTCAAACATTGCTAACCCAATAGTCAACAATTCGCGTGAAATCAACCATAAAAAATTACTTTTCATTGAAAAAATGAATCTAGAATTAGCAAGAATATCCACTTGGTAGAGTAAAAACCCTATAATTTAATGTCTTGAAAACTTATATTTTAAAGGACCTCTTGGGTAAAGGAATCCGAACAGTTAAAACACATACCTTATAGACAAAGAATCACAAAAATTTTATGAGAAGCTCGATGTCTTCGTCTTCTTCTTTAATCTCTTCTCGTTCTTCAATAGAGGTTTAGAAAAGAGAGTGTATCTTGAAAGATAAGAATTTTCATTTGAATATTATTTGGATGTATAAAAGTTTTACAAAATTGACCTAATATCCATATATAGTTGATCTATGAATTACCCAAAAGACCCTACACTTAAATGGGTCTTTTAAGAAGTTAAATTACAAAAAATACAATTTTAACAATTCTAGGAAGTCGCTGCGCATTGCGGGGACAAATCCTGTCATTTTTCCAAAATTATGGGTTGACGCAGTGAGGTGCATGTCAGCCTCGCGTCGCGAGGCTTCCCTCACATCTTGAGGCAGAACACCTCGGGAGGAACGTGCATCGCGACCGGTTCCTTCAAGCTGCAAGGCATCCTATCCACCCATGTTTAGGTCCTCCTCAAGAAACCTTTGTTTTGTCCTTGGGGTGTCGTTACCAGACGTTTAGACCCTTTGTAGTACATAGTACCTATATAAGGTCTCTTGTAAGACCTCAAAAATAACATCGGTGAATATAGACTAATATGTTTCCATGATGGTATAAGGACCTAAAATATTCAATAATGTGGTAGTGAGGTAGTTTCTAAGAGTTAAGGTTCATTGGAAGTCAAACACCAGGGGACGACCAAGACGTTCGATGAAAAAGTCAATTATGTTCCTCATATTTTTTTTATGTGATTATGTGTGATTCATGAGGTTATAATGTATTTAAAAGATTTATTATGGTGTATATAGGTAGTGTGTCGAGTTTCATTATGTTTGGAGGTCAAACGTCCAAGAACATCCATGACGTTCAAATGTTTTGCCTTGGAACGACTTTGTGTGTCTATGCACATTTCATCGAGGTTTACGTGTTCGTTTTGGGTAAAATTCATTTGACATTCCTAAATTTATGTACAAGCATGTTTGGGTTTGAAACTTCCGGGATAAAATCTCCAAGGACCTTCCAAGAATCCTTGAGGAACGGCCCTTCAAGAGTACCAATACTGCCTAGACCGCCCCAAGTGATGGAGGCAATCAATGACCCATGGGCCACTCGATGCACCGTCAATGGTTTGTCGTAGGTCAATACTTAGGCGTGGGAGAGAAGAGGACAAAGATCAGACTCAGTACCCAACCACAGACCAGCAAGTTGGCCCGTTAGTCAAGGAACGGGTCGTCGATGATCCTCCGTTTGTGAGCCTGTCTCCTGCATAGGTTCACTGTTAAGTGAGCGATGAATTGGTGAATTCATCCCATGTCCATATAAGAAAATAGTTATTTCATAAGGGTGGAATATTTCATTCGGCAAAATCAAAACCCAAATTCGCTTAGAAATTCCCTAGAACTCCATTGAAGTCAAAACTCAAGGAAGAGCTTCGATTAGAAAAGTTAGTGGAGATTCTTCATCAAATTGAATAATTATATTCATTGAGGTATGTTTTTTGATCTTTTAAACTATCTTCATCAAGGATCTCAACTTTCAAAGATATTTTATAAAGTTTACAAAGATGAATTATCCAATTGCATGATCTATCCATGGGTTCTTGCATTAAAGGTTTTTAAGTATTGAATAATGATTTAGTCAGTATTAAATTTATGACTTTATTCTAATTAACCTATGAACCCATGTAATTGGTGAACCCTATTTTTTGACTACATTACGGGTTACTTAATATTGACTTATTAATGCTTATGAATTCTAGTGTTGTTTTTTATAGGAAATGTATTGATGTAATAATTGTATTGAATTGATACCTAGGTTGTCTTATATTGATAAATCTATATAGAACTTACCTATTTTAATTGAGTATAATAGTTTTTACATTGTATTGATGTTCACGACCATTGGTAAGGCGTTTATGGTATTGAATTAGATGATTTAGCATCAAATTGAGGTGTTGAGGATGGAGTCATTGTACGCTGACCTAATTTCCTTTTTTTTATGTTACTTAAACTTGAATTATGTTGTAATTAGTATGGTCCACTAATGGTAGCGGTTTTATGTGCTTTACCTGCAATTGATGTGGCCTTGTCGGCGCTATTTTATGTATTATGATGATTATAGCCTTGTTGGCAACTACTTAAAGTACTATGATGATTTTTGTAGTTAATTATTTGAAGTATGATACTATATAACTACATTCTAAATAATGTAAAGTATATGGCTTCTTATATTGATGCTACTTAGGTGATTATGATAGACTAAGACTTTCACTTTGTGTGTATAGTCTTACGGGTGATGTGTTATTGTTCCTACTTTACTATGTGAGTCTATGATGGTAATATTGATGTTTACATGATAGTTTATAGGATAACATAAAGAGCTATTAATCTTGTCTTGGATGACTTGTGTCCCTTATTTGAAGCATGTATGAATGTAAATAGAAGATATCTTGACTTAGTTTTCTAAAGACTCTTAGTCTTGTATGTATGAATAATATGTGAGACCTTTGAATGATGCTAAGAAGGAATTTATGTGAAACCTTTAACCTAGTGGTAAGGTTATTAATGTTAAAGTCGAAAGCCTTAATGTTATCCTTCAAAAAAAGGAATCAAAGACTAAATCTTGATTGGATGGAGTGGAATCTTATCAATCTTTAGGAAAGTCATGATGAGCTTTTTCTCGCCATTGTAAGGTAGCCCGAGAGGAACTCTTTGGTGGGGTATATGTGATTGTGTTATGAAACTTGATATGGAATCTCTTTATATGAACCTTAATTGTAAATTACTCTATAAGAACAAAGGCTAGCACAGAATGAGTATGGTAAAGGAAGTAGTTCTAGTCAAACGAAGAGACTGGAATACAAAGAATGCCCTTTATATTCCTCAAAAGGTGCCTACATTGGATGTGTCTAAGCTCTACCATTGTCAAGTAGAACACCCTCATCGGAGTAGGTTAGAACTCTGGATTCCATGTCTTGCTATGATGGACTATGTCGGTTATTGCCTATTCTCATCATATGGGATACCTACTAGAATTAGAGAAGATGTATGAAGTTTAGGTGGTGGTATGGGACACTATCTAGACATTTCTCAATAGTTTTTGAAAGTGTTGGTTGGAATTCCTATGTATTACCTTAGACCATTAATTGAATCTCCTTTATGTAATGAATATATCGTAAATGAACTAATGAATGTATTCACTTAAATTAAGAAAGTATGTTAAATTAGTATGTACTTATTTAGAGTTGTTAAGGGTTGTCTAGTTAAGGTGTGAAGGGGGCATAGGAACGGTCACTTCCTATCTTACCTACATTAGTCTTAAGGATGACTCTAGTTAGGGAAGATTGTTGAATATGTAGACATGATCTAAACTTAGGTAGTCTTAAGGATTACATAGGTAATCTTAAAGAGGTCAATCGTGGACGTTATCTTCTTGATTACTTAAGTAGGTATTTTGTTAGACTTTGAAAGGAGAATGTCATATTATCTATGTGTTGTTGTGTTAAGTAAGAATGATTATACCATAGGTAGTTTATAAGATAGCTTATGTGTGTGTTCAAGGGATTGTATGCGCGGTAGTTTCACAACTCACTCAAGTGAGGCTAAGAATAAACTTTGGTAGAAGAATCTCATGTTCATGTGTATGGTATTTTATAAGTGTGTAGGTGTCTTATTATAAGTATTCTTGAAAATCATTTAGGCATGCTTAGGGAGGTTATATGGGTGGTCTAACTTTTTGTTTCTTAAGTGAGTGTTAGAATAGCTTGTAGTGAGGTAAATACATTATAGAAGGTATCTTAGGTGGAGGTAAGTTACTTCATTGTAACAGTGAAGAACCTCATTGTAAAATGAAGTGAAGTTACTGTAAAGTGCTTCCAAAAGTATGATAAATGGTTTAAGTGTTTCCTTATGTGTTTCTAAGTTGATAAATGATTTTCAGATGATTATATTCTGATTTTTGAGTGAAAAGAAGCATATTTCCAACAAATGTCCATTTTCATGATTTTTATGAAGTATGCCATACTTAGTACCTATGGTTGTACTAATTCAATGCTTTTATCTATCTCTATAGTTGTTGTTAGGTTAGGAGCATTTGGGAAGCAAGACTTGTATCGTAGCACCATTCAAGTGAATTTCAAGTATGTTTTCATTTGACTGGAGGGTATAGATGTCTTTTATGTCTCTTTTAAAAAGTATTGTAATAGACGATGTGTTTTTATATTCGTATATTGTATGGGCCATTTACAAAGTATTCTCGTGACTTAGATTTGATGAGATTGAGACTTAGCATTTCCTATGATTTTATATTAAAGAATTTGTAAAGATTATGAAATGTTTTGTAAAAAGCTTTAGTTTTGCACTACCTTTCACTATGTATATGCGATGAACAATATGCAAGGCTTTGTACAAGATCTCCGAGAGATCAAGTATGCCAGTTGCAATCCGATATTCACCCTAACTCCTAAGATGTGGTTTTGGTCTGTGACAAGGTTCGTATTAGAGCATGGTTGTGAAAGTAGTCTTAGGAATCAAATTCTCTCATCAAGTCTCGTCTAGTAGAGTCTCGATCATCTGTGTGAGTCGCCACACATATTTGGGATAGAGTCTATAGGACGATAGACTTTTCCTTCTTTTATAATCCTATGTCGTGTTGTAAAGTAAAAGTTTAGAAGTACTCTTTTCTTATGGTTTCCTTGTGTTTCTAAGAAGATAAATACGAGGAGGACACCGGCTAGGAGAGTTTAGGAGAATGATGTGCATGAGAAGATTCCTCCTAATGTTGAGCAAGTTGCTCAAGGTTCTCAAGTGCCTCCCAAAGGTGATCAATTCCCAATTGTGGAAGGATGTAATGATGTCCCGAAGTTTATTAATAGAGATATTAGAGAGGCTTTGCTTGCTTTAGCCCTAGACATGACTACTAAACTGAATTTGAGTATGGTGCCTAAGGTGAATGTTTCGGAGAGCACTGTGAATCTTGGTTGAGAGACTTTGTGAGGATGAATCCTCCTATCTTTCTAGGCTCTAAGATCGGAGAGAATCCCCAAGAGTTATTGATGGGGTGTACAAGGTGTTCAGTGCTATGGGGGTGAGTTCTACGGAGAAAGGGAGTAAGCTTTGTATTAATTGAAAGATGTGCTCAAGTATGGCTTACTAAATGGAAGGATAGTAGACTGGTTGAATCGGGTCCATTAGAGTGGGAAGAGTTTAACGAAGCATTCTTATTGAGATACTTTGGCTGTTAGAGGTGGGAGGTGAAGGTGGAGGAGTTTATTAATCTCAAGCAAGGCAATAGGAGTGTTAAGGAAAACTCTTTGAAGTTATAAAAGTTATCTAGATATGCCCCATTCCTTGTGTCAAATCCTAGGTATGAGATGAGTCATTTTGTTACCAGGGTCACCTATCTACTGAGGGAAGAATGTTGTATAATGATGTCACATGATGATATGACCTTAGCTAGATACATGGTGTATGCACAATCAATAGAACAGTCAAAACATGGGAGGATTGATAGAAACTTGAAAAGAAGTGGTTCAAGTGATCAATGTCAACCTATGTTCAAGAAGAGGGCTCAAACTCAAGATGGATAAAATGCATAGGTGAAATTGGAGAAAGGGGGTGGTTTACAAATTGGCAAACCTGCTTGTGTCACTTTTGGAAAGACGCACTATGGGGAATGCCTAAGGGGTACCAGGAGTTGCTTTGGTTGGCGTAACGAAGGACACAAGGTGAGAGATTTTCCTACCATTTCGTCTAAACAAAAAAGGGTAAACAAGTTGCCCCTAATGTTCCGAAAGATGATGTTCCTAATAAGACGTGTTTCTATACACTCTGGACTATATTACAGAAGCCGGATGCTGATGATGATAAGGTAAGTCCTTGCTTTCTCTTTTAGTGATATGAGTTCATTCGAAGTGGGGGAGTATGATTAGTATATGGGATAGAAAGTCCTAGACGGATGTTTCATGTGCATGGTCTTTAGGAGTTTTGTTGAAATTGAATTTTATTAATTTATTGCATTGTCTACTTTACGATGTTAAGATTATGTGGAAAAATATGTTTATATGATGTTATATTTCATATTATCATGATTCTATCAAGAATTACCAAAAAGATGGAATTTTGGAAAAGTTGCCTAATTCACTGTACTATATTGTCTGCTAACTGTCAAATTTTTCAAAAGTTGACAAATTCATTATTTGGTCTAAAATTGTTGCAATGTGGTTATAACTGCAGTATATGAGTATGACATTTAATATAAAATGATTGTTTTTATTTGGAATGAAGCATGTTAGTTTTATAGCTTGATGAGTAATGGAATGTTTTCTAGTTTCTTGTTGTGTTGTGAATCTCTAAAATATGTAAAATTTATATTTCTCCTTGATTGTGTGTTATATAACGGGTTATATTGTATTGCTATTATATGCTATTTGAATCTCTATTTTTGGAAGTATTGGAGAGTGATAAGTGTCATTCGAGGAATGTAAGAACTAGAGCCTAAAATTTTTGTCAAGATGGTATAAGGTATTAAAATGGTCCATAATTTGGTATCGGTACAATGGATTAGAGTGTAGGTTCATTAGAAGTCAAACGCCCAGGAACGACCAAGATGTTCAATGACTAAATCACCTGTGTGCCTCATA
This sequence comes from Solanum chilense, assembly GCA_032847665.1. Classification (NCBI taxonomy): domain Eukaryota; kingdom Viridiplantae; phylum Streptophyta; class Magnoliopsida; order Solanales; family Solanaceae; genus Solanum; species Solanum chilense. Next base: position 64,365,541 of record CM064965.1, on the reverse strand, counting down.
TGTGGTTTTATGTAATTATGTGTGATTCATGAGATTATATGGTCATTAAATGATACATTATGGAGTATCTAGGAAGTGTGAATTTTCGTGAAGCTTGGAGGTCAAACGTCGAAGAATGTTCATGACATTTGAAGGTTTTACCTTGAAACGACCTTGTATGTCTTTGCATTTTCTGTCGGGTTGTACATTTTTGTTTTGGGTGAAATTCGTGTGAGAGGTACTAAACTAATGTAATAGAATGTTTGCATTGGAAACATCACGAAAAACATCCCCAAGGACCATTTAAGAGTCATTGAGGAAGGGCCCTTCAAGAGTTCCAAGACTGCCGAGATAGCCCCATATGACGGAGGCAATCGATGCCCAGTGCTCCAGTCGACGCCCCGTCGATGAGGTGTTGTAGGTAAATACTTATACATGGTAGAGGATAGTACATTGACCTGCCTTATTCCCCAACCACGGACAAGCAGGATGGTCCGTTGGTCAAGGGACGGGCTGTTGATGGTGCTCCGTCTATGAGCCTGGCTCTTGCGCAGGTTCACTGTTAAGTTAGGGTTGAATTGGTAAATTCACCCAATATCCAAATAAGAGTATTGGAGATTCCTTAAAGGTATTTTGGGTATTTTAAGACAATATATATGTCTTTAACCCTTGTAAGATTTCATTCTTCAAAATCAAAACCAAAATTCCCTTCGAAATTCCCTAGAACTCCATTGAAGTCAAAACTCAATGAAGTGATTCGATTGGAAAATTTAGTGGTGATTCTTCATCAAATTGAATAATTATCTTCATTCAGGTATGGTTTTTGGATCCTTGAAACTACTTTCATCAAGGAGCACAACTTTCTAAGATGTTTTCTAAAGTTTACAAAGATGAATTGTCCAATTCCATGACCTATCCATGGGTTCTTGCATTAAAGGTTTGTAACTATTGAATATTAATTTAATTTTTATTAAATTAATAATTTTGACTCCATTAACCTATGAACCCATGTAATTGATGAACCTTAGTTTTTAGTACTTTATGGGTTACTTAATATTGACTAGCTTATAATTTCTAGTGTAGTTTTGTATGGGCTATTGATTGATGTACTAATTGTAAAAATTTTATCTATGTTGTCTTAGATTGATGAATCTATATGTAACTAACCTAATTTCATTGAATATCATATTTTTTACATTGTATTGATGTTCATGACCATTGAAGAGGGCTCTATTGTATTGAATTGGATGATTCAAAATCGAATCGAGGTGTTACGGATGGAGTGGTTGTATGCTGTACTAATTCCTTTTATTTTATGTCATTTAAATACAAATTAAATTGTTATTATTATGGTACACTTATGGTGGCGATGATATGTGCTTTACATTCAATTGATGTGGCCGTGTACGGATTATTTTATGTATTATGATGATCATGGCGTTGTCGGCAAATACTTGAAGTATTATGATGATTTGTGTAGTTGATTATGTTAAGTGTGTTAATATGTACCTAAATAATATGTAATGTGAACGTATATGTGTTCTTCTACTGATGCTACTTAGGTGATCATGTTAGACTATCACTTAGGATTTGTCTGTATAGTCTTAGGGTTGATTTTTGGTTATTCTTACTTGAGTATGTAAGTCTATGGTTGTCATATTAATGATTAGGTGATAGTCTATAGGATGATTAACAAGGATATGATTACATCTATGTGTTTCTAGAATGACCTATAATACAAGGTAAGGTGAAGTATGTTGTGTCTTGTCTTAGTTGTCTTGTGTCCCTTACTTGATGCATGTATCAGTGTGAAAAGGAGATGTCTTGACTTAGGATGTTAAAGACTCTTAGTAATGTAGGTATGAATAATATGTGAGACCTTGAATGATGTTAAGAAGGTTATCTATGTCAAAGTTTGAATCTAGTTGAAAGGTTATGAATGTTGAAGTCTAAAGTCGTAATGGGTATCCTTCAAGAAAAGGAATGACAGACTTAAGGTTGATTAGCTAAATTCGCATTATATCAAACCTTTGTAAAGTCATGATGATCTTCTTGTCGCCATTTTAAGGTATCCCCGGAGGACCTCTTTGGTAGGGTAAATGTGATTGTGTTATAAAACTGCTATGGAACCTCTTTATATGAACTTTAAGTGTGAATTACTCTATGAGAACAAAGGCTAGCACCAAGTGAGTGTGGTACGGGAAGTAGTTCAAGTCAATGGATGAGACTTGAATACAAGCATGCCGTTCATATTCCTTAACTATGTGCCTACGTGGGATGTTTCTAAGTTATACCATTGGCAAGTAGAACACCCTCATCTGAGTAGGTTGAAACTCCGGATTCCATGTCTTAATATCATTGGTCAATGTCAGTTATTGCCTATTCTCATCATATAGGATACCTACTATAATTAGAGAAGTTTTATGAAGTTTAGGTGGTGTTACGGGATGCTATCTAGACATTGAACAATAGACTTTGAAGGTGTTCGTTAGAGTCCCTAGGTCTTATCCAAGACCATTACTTAAATATCCTTTATGGGATGAATGTCTCTTAAATGAACTAATGAGTGAAATGAATTATTTGAAGAAAGTATGTTAAATGAATATGTATTTATCTATAGTAGTTAAGGGTTGTCTAGTTAAGGTGTGATGGGGGCATAGGATTTGTTACTTCCTATGTTACCTAGATAAGTCTTAAGGATGACTCTAGTTAGGGAAGATGGTTGAATATGTAGACATGATCTAAACATAGGTAGGTTTAAGGATTACTTAGGTAATCTTTAAGAGGTCAATCATGGACGTTATCTTCTTCATTACTTAAGTAGGTATTTTGTTAGCCTTTGGAAGGATAATATCATATTATATATGTGTTGTTGTGTTAAGTGAGAATGATTCTATCATAGGTAGTTTATATGATAGCTTAAGTTTGTATTCAAGGGATTGTTTGCACGGTGGCTTCACAACTCACTCAAGTGAGACTTGGAATCAAATTTGGTTGAAGAATCTCATGTTCATGTGTATGATATTATATAAGTGTTTAGGTGTCATTTTATAAGTAGTCTTGAGGATCATTTTGGCATGCTTATGGAGACTGTATGGGCGGTTTGTTTGTGTGTTGCTTAAGTGAGTGTTAGAATAGCTTGTAGTGAGGTAAGTACATACTAGAAGGTGTCTTAGGTGACAGTAACTACTTCACTGTAACAGTGAAGAACCTCACTGTATAGTGAAGTGAAGTTACTATAATGTGGTTCCAGAAATACGATAAATGGTTTAACTGTTTCGTTTATGTTTTTCTAAGTTGATAAATGATGTTACTATGATTATATTCTGTTATTTAAATGAAAATAAGCATATTTCTAACTAATGTCCATTTTCATGAGGATCATTTGGAAAAATGTCTCTATAGTTGTTTTTAGGTGAGGAGCATTTGGGAAAATGTCTCTACAGTGGTTTGTAGGTGAGGAGCATTTGGGAAGCAAGCCTTGGATCGTAGAACCATTCAAGTGAAGTTAAGGTATGTCCTTATTTGAATCGAGGGCATACATGTTTTTATGTCTCATTTCAAAAGTATTGTAATAGACGAAGTATTTCTATATTCGTATTGTTTTTGGGTCGTGTTCCAAGTATTCTCGTGTCTAAGCATTGAAGAGATTAAGACTTAGCATTTCCTATGATTTTATATGAAAGATTTTTAAATGACTGTGGAATGTTTTATGAAAAGTTTTAATTCAGCACTACTTTTCATTATGTATATGCGATAAATGATATGTAAGGGCTTGTACTTGACCACCGAGAGGTTAAGTACGTCAATTGCAGTCCGAGATTAGCCCCAAATTCTAGGGTGGTGTTTTGGGATGTGACATTTCATTAAATGTTTTGGACTTCATTTGACACCTCAAAATCTTCACCAAACATAGGGATGTCGACAAGTTAAAATTAGCCAGTTTCCGGATGTAAACATCAGTTTAAACATTATTAAATAGATTAAGCTCTAGTCTAAGCCGTTGCATTTCCGGAGTTTTTATATTATCCCCCCTTAGGAATATTCTTCCCCGAATAACACTAAAATCTTTAGGAGGGTAAGGAATAGACTCAATACTAGCAGCCTAACAAATAAAGAAAAAAACCATAATGAGTCAGGGCTCGTAGGAGTATATCACAACTCCACACAACACATACCATAACATTACATATAGCAATCAATTTATAATGTACAACATATAATAGCACCATATTCATAATACATAGTGAGGAATTTCCATCTTAAGCTTAAAAAAAGCTCAAAATGCATCAAATACTTAAGATTCTATTGTTCTTCTTAAGACAACAACAAAATCTCAAGAAGACACATGCATACATATTTCATATAAGTGCAAGAATAGAGTATTAAAGCATTTTGTTACAAGTCTAGTTGGTTTCATCTTTTACCAACATGCACCTATTTAGGAAAACAAGTTAATTTCATGATTATTGATTAATTTCTCTATAAAGAGGAATGTCTAACCTGAAGGAGTAAATAGCTGAGGGTAGCAGGACTTCATGTTGGCTACAGCCTCCCATGTTTCACCCTCAACAAGATGGTTTCTCCATAAAACTTTTACAGAGGCAACCTTCTTGTTTCTCAAGTCTGTGACTTGCGATTTAGGATCTCAATCAAAACTTGTTCATAGGAGAGATTATCATCCACCCCTAAACCTTCAATAGGTAGAATAGGCACCGGGTCTCGTATGCATTTCTTGAGATAGAAACAATAAACACCAGATGAACCGAAACTAGTTCACCATGTAGTTTCAACTCATAGGCAATCTTTCAAAACGTTGTAAAACCACATAAGGACCAAAACACAGGGAACTTAACTTCCCCTTCATGGTGAATCTCATCACCCCTTTAATAGGTGAAATCTTTAAGTAGACATGATCACCTATTTAAAACCCTAGATCTCTTCTTCTATTGTCAACACAAGACTTTGACGACTATAGGCTATGTTCAATCTAATCTCTTATAATTCGAATTTTCTCTATATCATGAAAGATAATATATGGAACAAGGAATGAGAAATCCCTAACCTCAAACAATACAACCGAAAATCTGCATCTTCTACCACAGAGAGCTTCAAAAGTTGCCATGGAGATGCTTCAATTATAGCTATTGTGGTAGAGAACTCAATCAAAGGCAAGTAATCATCCAAACTTCCCTTGAAATCAATCTCACAAGATCTTAACATGTCTTAAAGAGTCTCAATGGTAGGTTCCGCTTGACCGTCCGTCTGAGGATGAAATGCGGTACTAAGTTTAACTTGAGTACCTAAACTCTTTTTAAAAACCTTCCAAAAACGAGAAGTGAATTGGGCTCCTCTATCCAAAACGATGGACAAAGGAATCCCATTAAAAGTCACAATCTCATTAATGTAAATTCTTGCATAATTTTTTCAGCAGAATAATTAGATCTAAAAGGAATAAAATGGGCATATTTGGTCAAACCTATCTACAATAACCCATATTTAATAATTTTGCTTTCGGTTCGAGGCAACCCAACAACAAAGTCCATATTGATGGCTTCCCACTTCATTGTAGGAACATCCATGATTTGGGTTAAACCACCTAGTTTAAGATGCTAAGCTTTAACTTCATGGCAGTTTGGATACTTACCAACAAACTCTACTATGTACCTCTTTAAACCGTCCCATCAATAGTCCTCTCTAAGGTCACGATACATTTCTATGGCACCCAGATGAATAGAATAGTGAGAACCATGGGATTCTTTTAGAATTCGATTTCTCAACATCCCGTACAGATAATCTCCCTTGGTACCTAAGAGATCATATCTCCCATGGGATAATTACTCATTGAGTTTACCAAGTACTGATTCCTTAAACTCCATCAATAGTGGATCAAGATGTTGCTTAGATTGCACATCAACAAATATTGATATGTCAGAGTTATGATGGAACATGAAACGAGCATTTGGCGAATCTTTTAACTGCACACCTAATGGAGCCATCCTATGAACATCTTTCACAAATTCCTTTTTCTCTTCTGCCACATGAGACATTCTACCCATAGTCATACGACTCAAAGCATCCGCAACCACATTGGCCTTGTAAATTGGTAAATCATACTTATGTCATAATCCTTCAACAATTCTATCTATACAGTCACCCATTGGGTTACAGATCGAAAAGGTTTAAATTAAAAAAACTTGAAGTAAATCAAACTTTCTATCTACCAAAGGTTTAACAAAAGAAAGAGTATCACCTTGATCAAGCAAAACATATACATTAAAACAGAAAACTTGTAATATACCCGTGTCAAGATGAAGAGAGTTCTCTTGTTCTCCTCTAGCCTTGAGTGCATAGAAAAGGTTCTTTTTAGAACTTCAGAACTAGGACCGCTTGGTTGAGCTTGGTCATTCCCTTTATCTTGGGTTCTCACATTAGGCATTCTTTCACCATATGGACACCCTTGCCACAACCATAGCATCTATTAGTCCAAACAAGACATTCACCCACATGTTTCTTCCCACATTTATGACAAGTTGGTCTTATTTTTGGTGGATCAACATTTCACCCTTATTGATGTTTAGGATTAGAAAACTTATTATTACCATACATGGAGAAATTAGAAGGAACCTGATTTGAAAACCTCTTCTTGAACTTAGTCTTGTCTTGAATATCAAACCTATTCTTAGAGGAACTACTTTAAAAAGACCTTACCTTCTTAGCTTCCTATTCTCTTCCTTAGACGACTATAATCAACGTGTTAAGCCTGAACCATCAACCTAGAAAGATACATATTAACATGAAGTTGGGATGCACGACATTCTTCTTCAAGCTCTTCGAACACACCCATTATAAAACGGCTCATCTTATCCCTATCATTCAAAACAAAAGTGGAAGCATATTTGGACAAATTAATGAAGTTCAATGATATTCCTTGACACTCATACCTCATTGACGGAGGTTAATAAGCTACACCACCTTAGCTTCTCTTTGCGCGCTTGGGAAGAATCTGTCTAGAAACGACTTTTGATGATCTCCAAAGTCAAAGGACCACCGCCTGAAGCCCTACTATCCTTCAACTAATTGTACCATGTCTTAGCCACGTCCTTGAGTTGATAGGCACCAAGTTCAGCCTTCTCAGTAGTACTTACCGCAATTGCAAACAAAATCTTGTAAACCTCATCAAGGAAATCTTGGGGGTCTTTATCAACCTTATATTCGAAAAACATATGAAGATTCATCCTCGTAAAATCCCTCTAACAAATAGCCATAATGCAAGCATGTTGTTATCTCGAGGAACAACCTCCCTGTTAGCTTGTGCAGTAATGGCCTTAGACTGGGTGGTGATGGCTTGGGCCATTTGGAATAGGTCTGCCCTCACCTTACCATCCGTCATAGCCGGAGGATCCACCTGAACTTAATCATTTGTAGAAGCTTGCACTAGAGGAAGAACTTTATTGACATGGAGAGTAGCTCCCGCATTATCAATCTCTTCTTCTATTCTTCTCGTGGTTGTCCTACTTGTGTTTATAGCCTAAACCACAAGTAAGGGATTAGATTCTAAAAGACACAGAGTGTCAAAACTCCAAATGCACGACATAGGAGTATCAAGAAAAGAGAAGTTTCCCACTCATCACGAAGCCTATCATCAATAATTGTGGTGCTCTTTACAACATCAGCAAGAAACTATGTAACGTGGTTTAGTGAGACATTTATCCTAAGGATATTTAACCTTATGATCTGATACCAAGCTTGTCACACCCGGCGCGTACATCCCAAATTTGACTAGCGTTGTTGTCCACTCAGAGGACTCAGGCAAGCCTCTTAGCGATCGTCGTAACTTGTCATTAGTTAAAATTTGCGGAAAATAAAAAACTTTTACATAATTATGTGAAGTGTACTTAGTCTTGATACTTGTGATTAATAATAGCATATGATATTCTAAAGATTTGTCTCACATTTATAAAACCATATAAAGAGTACGAATATGGACTAAGCCAATAAATGGTCAATATACCATATAATCCATCATAAAAAAAATATCCAAAGAACATAAATTGAAATAGAGTATTCTTGAAATCTACTTAAGTCTTCATAAGCTAGAGTATAAAAAGATAGCCTCCCCAAACATGAGGACCTACGAACATTTGGAGAATAAGTTGCAAGTTTCTTCAATCGACCTTCTAAATCTTCAATGGGCGGAACCAACATGTCACGACCCGAAAGTACTCCCTACAAATTAAGGACAACCCTTGGTTCGTGGCAAGGTGTACTTGACCCTTTTGGCATACTGTACATGCCTTTGGACTATCGTTCATTATATAAAACATGCAAAGTAATGCGGAATTTAAAAAATTTCACGAGTAAATTAATAAAAGGAAATCTTTCATAAATACTTAAGAAATTTCATCGTTACAAGCAAACTTAAATAAACGACATTATATCTTAGAGACACGGCCACTTACATTAAAAAAATACATAATAAGTCTTTAAATTAGAAACTAAGAAAAGTACTAGGCCCTCGAATATATGAGGACGTAATTTTTATTGAGAAGAACATTCTTAGTCTTCACCTTCAAACATTCAAAAGATTCCAACCTATACTTAGAGAGTATAGAAAAGTATGGGGTTAGTAAAAAAAACAATGTACTAAGTACGGCATATGCAAAAACATTCAAAAAGGGAAATTTTAGTAAAAGAAGCTTTTATGCCAAAATAACTAAAGAATCATGAATATAGACGTAAAACAATATAAGAAACATCATTTAACACTTAGAAAAGAGTTTCCATGATTTTCGCAAAAGAATCATTCTTACAGTAACTTTCCATCTTTTATAGGGAACTATTCAAAATATTACACTAAACCCATTTTGACTCCAATAATAGTGAACTTCCAGGGTATTGTCAATGAGGAAGTAAACTCATTTCCGTATGAGTTTCGCTACCAAGGTTATCCTAAGACTCACCAAGGTAAGACATGATGGAAGTGGGCATATGCATCCTTCAATGCACACCAAAGTGATCCTCAAGACTACCCTTTTTAAGCTTACTCACCTTGGGAGAATTATCCCCCACTCAATGACAAGACATTAGAAGAACACTCAACAAATCACTAAAGACTTTCCTTTATAAATTGCCTACTTAGTGCAATGAATAGATAGTGTCTGTACCAACACCTACCCTAAGCAGTACACTCTTTTACAAGGTTTGAAACCAAGTATTTCGTTTCGATAGGTCCTAGTTAGTGCAATGAATAGATAGAATTCCATACCACCACCTAACCTAAGTAGTACTTTCTTTTAGAAGACATAGTTAATTAAATTCTTTTTTGGGAGCTAGCTTAACCGACATAGACCATGAGAGCTAGACATAGAATGCGATATTAACCCCTTTCTGATGATGTATCCTCACTTGCCTAGAGGAAAGTCATTCTCTTAGCTTTTACATGGCTTACCTTATAGCTATACATATGCGGGCGCATACTTAAGGTATAAGGAGATTTCTACTAAGTAACTCATTCTTTTCTAACGAGCAGTACTCATCTCAAGGGTTACATTGGAATACAACATCTCAAATGACAAAGTGTAATCACCTCTTCTTCATATCCTCTCGGTGCTAGGCATAACCCCCATAGATTCTAAACATTATATACTATATGTTAAGGATAACTAGTGAACACCACATCTGAAGTCATGAAGGGCATTGATTCTATGACCTATCTTAGAAAGATCTTAGGATGTAGTGATGTTTGTACTATACACTTCAACTCAACAAAGGTAGAGTGTCCACCTCAAAACTCCTCTATTTGCTCAAATTATATTCATACATTCATTTAAGTGTGTGTGTGTACTTGTGAGAACACCTTATACATAAGCATCATTTCATTCCCATTAACTTCTATACATAATTTAGACCTACATTCATCAATTCGCACACATTACATGCTTCACAAAATCATATACTTCACTTAGGCATAATCTAAGCAAAACATGCAATTCAACATCACAAAAGAAACGAGAAGGCTTACTTCAATATCACTTCATTTCATGTATTGGTCCTTCAAAGACACACTCACAATACATACTAAGTAATATGAAGTTCATCAAATAAACACCGCCACCAAGAAGGTGGACCATACCACTCAATAGCAATTTATCATAAGAAATATCCAATATAAGAAACTCACAATTTAAGCCATCACCACCTATAATAATTTTCTCAATATTTCATCATAATAAGTCCCTTAAGGCAGTAGCTAAGACAAAATAACAATAGAAGAAAACATAGGTTAATACCTTACACAAACATATCCATTTAACCCATTTCTAAAGCTAAAAGTTTGAAATATGCATAAACATGAGTTCATTGTGGTTATTACATTAAAATAATCAATTAATGCTAGATTAAAAACATTTGAACCATTAAAACATTCTTACAAGAAGACTCATGCTTAAAATCAAAGATAGAGGAAAATAGAGTTTTAAACCTTTTTTTTAAAATCATTTGTAAATGACTCCGTGAAGGAAGAGGGTTAAAGTATGGATAACCTACCTCAATGAGAAGGAAACCACTAATATTTGGTGAATAAACATGTCAAAACCAGCACTTCATGCCCTCCATGACCTTAGCTCCAATAGTGACTTTGAGAGAGTTTTCTTTAGAGAGGGAGTTTGAATATTTGAAATGAGTGGTCTTATCTATGTGTAAGACTTAAAACTAACCTAATATAACTTTAAAACCCTAAAAATAACTTCCTATGGTCCAGAAAATAGAGGCTCAGATGGACACACTTCTACATCACATAAAGCCTTGGATGCAGAGGTCTATTGCTAAGGCGGAGCAACGCTTGGAGCGTAAGATGGCCCAGCACACCTTACAGAAGATCGCTGAGGTTCATCAGTGCTTGGAAGCTTTTGAGTTGCGGGTTCTAGCCCGTACAGCCCCTCAGGTAGACATGTCGACCCCTCAGGCTGCGGTTGAGAGTCTACAAGCAGATATTTATATGATCCTAGAGGCTAGGGTGACTGAGTCTGAGGCCCCTTCTGAAGAGCCTACTGAGTACACAGTGTTGGCGGCTTTATTCGCCAATTCTGAGATTCCACCACCTCCCCCTCGAGAGCATTCCAAGTGCCATAGGAGTCGAGAGGAGGATGAGTCTAGAGCACGGAAGAAGGAGTGTCGTGACATGCAGGCAACAAGGAGAGCGTCGATAGCTGATGAGGAGGTGCGTCAAATCCGGGTTGTAGAGTCAGCTGCTGGGGCATCTATCTTTAGAGATGTGGAGACAACGGGAGGCACTACTAATAGTGTTGATGCTGATGAGGACACTACTGAGGGTGTCCATACTACATAGGTAGTGGGTTCCAGAGAACTGAACTCACCAGCTTGCTGATCGCCGGCTATTGGCGCCCCAGGTTTTCTTCACCTACCACTGTAGTATTTATTTCTTTATTCATTGGGGACAATTGCATATCTTTTTGTTCGGGGTGGGGTAAATGGAATGTCAGTGCTAGGGTGAAGTTTGAGTAACCCAATTCGCGATCCTCTTTTGGGGTTTTCTTGCCTATGTTCTTTTTCCCCAAGAGACTTATTATTTTTATTATTGAACCGGCATTTCTATATCTTCTGTACATAGTATAACTCTGAAGCATGATGACTAAAAGAGAAATGATATCCTGATATAATGAAAATAACGCATGGCTAGGCATAGTAATTGATAAATGTGCAGTTCTAAGCATGACAT